>JAOZGT010000001.1:8055894-8394924 GCA_035578325.1 Coelinius sp. EB29 | reverse complement strand
GTCATAACACTGTTTGTAGACTTTAAACCAGTGGTGACATCTTACGTTAGCCGATCTTCTTTATCGATCGCTCTTTTATCGACTGCTCAAGTTTACGCACAATCATAAGGAATTAGGAGCAAATATAAAGAACAACACGGGATCGGGATTAATCGTATTCATTCCTGAGTCCATGCTGTTCTTCATATTTGCTCCTTATTCCTTATATTCCTTGGTTGCGCGTAAACTTGAGCGGTCGATAAAAAAGCGATCGATAAAGAAGATCGGCTAACGTAAAATGTCGCCACTGGTTTAAAGTCTAAAAACAGTGTTATGACGTCACATCCGGTTTCAGGATTTAAAAAAGTGCAATTTTCAATCAATAAATTCTCACTGAAAAATGCGAATTGGATCATTCCACTTATTTTTCCGGAATCATTAGAGCATATAGATTTAGAAAAAAACTAGTGGTGCGTTGTTGGTCGCTCGCAAGCTCGCTTCCATAGGTGAGTGTGTTGCAACATTGGTGTGACCCATTTAGCGGGTCGCAACAATAACTTCCCGGTTTCTTCCTCATTATTGTGTAGAAGAAAAATAAACAAAAAAAAACAATTTTTTTTTTCATTTTATGTTTTACTGGAAAAACTGGAGAACGACTGGAACAATTTTTTCCAAAATCCTTTCAGCTCTAAGTTAGATGAAGACGCTTCGATTGCGTCATTGATGACCTTGATCGCATCATCCGTTCGCGAGATATTGTTCGACAAAATTTCGGCCACGGACAGACACTTTCACACACACACACACACACACACACACGCACACACATACATCATCTTGAAAATTATCGGGGAGTGTGTGGTGACCTTGAAACGTGGAGATATGATGAAAATTCGATTTTCGTTTTTCGGGGTGATTACAATAACTTCCCTAACCCGGGAAGTTAAAAAGAGAGAAAAAACAATAAAAAATATGTATGTTCCCTACTATCCCCCGAATGAGTGAATATTCAATGAAATTTCGGGAAAGGGAAAAGGCTATTCATATATTCTATTATCCACCTTTGGTATGGGTATTTCGCTAATTATACAGTGGAAATACATTTTTCAGAGATCATTTATTTGTTGGTAATCGAGAAATTTTCGAGAAATTACATTTTGAACTCGTTTAGGCACATACAGTTGTCAACAGAAGTTCTGTTCACTTTTACCATTGAACTATATGGCTGAGTGGGACAAAACTTCTGTTGAGTACTGTATACTAATATGCGTGGGATTTAGATCTTTGCAAATTAGTCATTTCATATATCACCGTTTCAAAAGATGCAGTCACAATTTTCGGTGTTGTAGGATACCTATACGAATTGGATGGTCCAGGAGGTTGCTTCGACACAATTTTCACATCACATCTTTAACTCATTACTAGCGAAAAAAAAAAAAAAAGACTCATTACTAGCAACTCCTTACAATTGTTGTTCACTATGTCTTTCACTGGGCACAAAGACTGCTGAATGATGAGAACAAGTGGTAACGAAGATTCACAATAGTCACATCTTATCTACCGGCATCGCTTGGCGATACATATCAATAGAAGTATAAAAAATTGTCACTTGTTGGTTAAAAATCAGATTTCGACTAGTATGGTGGATAATTGGATGAATCATAACAATTTTCGGTGATTCTTTATATTTGGCTGACTTAAAAAATTGATAACTGGCAAACTGCTGCGGCGAAATAACTTTGAAATTTTCGTCATCTTACCTTTCATTTTTCCTGAAAATGTCAGATTTTTAAAAATTTAGCTTTTTGAGTAATTAATGAAAAAAAAAAACGTTTTATTGTATAAAATCCGTAAAACTAAAGGGAATGCAATAAATTACCTCTCATTTTGAATATTTTTTTAAGCTATTTCAATGTGTAAAAAGGCGATTTGATAGCTCTCAATACAGCTGAGATATGGGAGATAATTTGAAACAACAATAATTCATGGAAAAAAATCCAGAATTGTAAAAAAAATCATAACTCCATTAATTATTAATATTTTTCAATTTTTTTTTCAAATTTTTCTCTGATTGTCACTTTTTTGGAAAAAAATTGAGGAAGGAATCCTCGACATCGACTTATTCGGCCTGCTGATTTGGCGTGGAACTGCTCATATGCCACTTCTATTCAGATGCATATGTATACATATAATCATCGCATATATTTTTTTCCATGCGGATTATGACGAAAATATCTATTTCGTGTCGTGGGGCCAAGAAAACGTCAATTTTGTGGCGCGCAGCGCCACGGAAATGGGGCGGTGCAGGACCGGTGACACGAAAAAAAAAAAATTCTTTTTTGAAGGGAAATTCACTATTTTTTTGTGGGAACTCGTTATGCTAGATTCTAGAATCTAGGCACCAGGAAATCCTCGAATCAAGTGACTTTTTCACTAAGTTTAAGGATATTCCCCTGAGAACAAGGAAAAACACCTGCATTTCAGAAGACATTTCACTTGAATGAAAAATCACTGTTTTAAAGGGACTTGCATCTCACTTGAATGAAGTGATTTTTCACTCAATTCCAGTGGAATTATTCCTAAAATGCAGGTTTTTCCCCTTGTTTTTAGTTGAATATTCTCAAAATAATTTTAAAAAAGTCACTTAATTCAAGAACTTTCTAGTTCCTTGATTCTAGAAACACGGGTTCCTAAAGCCAAGTGAATTTTCCTTAAAGCAAGATATCTTTCTTCTCTGTGCACCCAGCACCTGAAAATTTTCAGAAAGCCCCTGAAAAAATCATCTAAATACGGGAAAACCCCAGGGGAAAACTACTTCACTGAACAGGAAAATTTCCGGTGCTCGACGAATGTACTCATATTTTAGTGGTAGCAACAGACTTTTCACCGTGTTTTTTTCTCCATGTAGTTCTTCAAACTTCGCTTGATGTTTTTTTCCTTAGTGAATTAGGTGATAGTGATGAATCAAAATGATTCGTTCTAGTCTGATATTTTCTACTATCAATCATAGTAAGCGTAATATTTGTCAAATTGAGACAATAGTTAAGTGGCCATGTCACTTTACCAAACTTCACCATCAGAGTCAAAATTTCAATCCCATTTTTTTTAGGGTGAAACGATTGTTCTTAAATGTTGAATTCTTACGCGCTTTATGGTGAGTTGGCCCAGGGCGTAAGGATTCGATTTTTTAAGAATCCACTGTCACATAATGTTAAACGTACATATCAGCTAGCTCAACAATTTTGAACAAGTGATTACCGTATTTCTTTCTGCATTGTCAACACATTCCGCATGGTCACCTACCGATTGCAGATGTTCATGTGCTGATACATCAGAGGCGGCCGAAATGTGCGCCCTTCAGTACCGACAGTAATTTACCGACATGTGTTGGTATTCGGATTTTCTAGCCATCGAATGATCACATCTTTCAACAGCTTTAGATTTTGGAATTTTCGACTCGGAGTCACCGGACTCACATACCAATTTTCTGGCCTATTTCTAGCCTATGGTTCCGATGAGTAACTTGGAAACGAGCATGTCAGTTGATTAATCTACTCGAATCGATCTGCACAAATAGTTGGAGAACCATGATTAACATTTCATGAGAGAATGTGCATCACATAAAATCAATATTGTATTTTTTTCTCTATTTAGGAGTAAATGATTAAAGGAAGGTGAATGAGAAATAACATACAAATGGCCCTACAATGGTTAAAGTAGAATAAGTTATCTATAATACGATCCTCTGCTCATGATTAATTACGTTATATGTACTCACCGGCGGCTGGTTCAACGTGGAAGTCAAGGAGTGTGCTGTTGCGCAGGTGAATCGCCTAAAACTGACGAGGGTAGTTTGTGAAGTTGAGTGACAGGCACTTATACTCGGTCGCGTGCACGCAACTCGAACAACTATTGGTGATGGCTGAAAGAAAAACTTCATATTCTTAGATCATTTCATGAATCAAAATTGAAACAAGATAATTGTTACAGAGCCTAATGCTCATTATGTTTAAATGCATGATTTGGATAATGGAAGTATTTGTATGCGAGTTTGTATGTCTTATATAGTCTGACTACCTACATTGAGTCGAGTGCAATTGTCTGTGGATAGATGTCAGAAGAAATTTATTGCTGGGAATATGAAAACCTCTTTTTTGAGTGTTTGGCGGGTTATCGCAATATCAAATTGATTGACGTTCTTTTTTCATCGATTAGGTGTTCGACAATCTAGAATAGAAAGGAAATATTTAATTTTGTTTGAAAAAAAGCGCCAAAATGTTTCATTCATTATCTGAACGTAATACACAGGAAGTGGGAAATGTGGGTGATAAAGTAGAGTATTGTCACTTCACTCCGTAACAGCAACCCTTCGCTTGTTCACTGGAGAAGACTTCTTTCTGGAGCAGTATAGTGGTCATAGCTGAAGAAAGAGTGTTAAAGCATACGTCAGCGACCTCGTCAGCTGACGTACTAGTAGAGTTGAGCTGACTGACCACAAAGCATTATTAAAGAATTTTCTGATTTTTTGTTCATTCCCTGAGTTTTCCCCGGGCTACTATTCGTTTATTGAACTCTGAGGCTGTGCTAACTGTTCTACAGAAGCTCTCCAGCAACTCTTCACCTGCCATGAACTTTTCTCCCAGTTGGTTCTCAGGATGCATGCATTTTTATACCTATTTTCATTCTCAACTATATGAGTACAATGGAATATCTTGAAAGTTCATATGCATGGAATTAAAGAGTGCAAACCAATTCTTTGAGTTGATGAGAACACATGAGTATATTCAAACTCCTTTGCCACATCAGTATGAAAGCACTACCATGAAAGGAAGGAATTTCTACGGAAAAAATTCAATTGTTGCTAACATGAATCCAGGTAGGCAGTATTGAGCATATTTCATGGGTAGGTTTTGTTTATTCATGTCATATGTCATATGCTGTGTTTCTAACAATGTAACATTAGAAACAATAATACAATAATAATCACGTAATATGTGTTTTTTTCGTGAAGAAAACAACACATATTACGACTGTAGGCGGAGGAACCGGCACCCCGGATCCTGATCCTATCCCAACTCCGTCTGCCCCCATCAGACACCAACTCAACACATATTACGACTGTACACTGATAGAAAAAATTTCTTACACGACAGAACTGGTTTCTTGACACAAAAGAATGGTGTTTTGACCATGAATCTCTTAATTCAAGAGATCATTAGATTTTCATAATCAAACTATATTCTGAGAGGAAGATCTGTGCCCTCAAGACCGATGTACTTGATTTAAGAATCTATCAGCTCCGTCGAGGATAATGAAAAACAAAGTTATCGATAGTTAAAAGTACGAATTCTTCACACAAGAGAATAAAAACTTCATTATATTGGAATCAAATGTAAAAAAGATTACTTTCTGCCAAGAGAACGCGGGCATAATAGCAAGCCTATGAATATTTCAACCTAGTAGCAATGATAATGAATCAAATTGATATCCCTTTCACTCGCAAATAATTATATTCGTCTAGAACGAATCAACGTGATTGTTTCAATTACGTTAATCACTTACTTCATGATATTCTGGCAGCCAATGCGAGAAGGAACAATTTCGATTGTTAAAAAGTACTCTTTATTGGAATAATCTTATTTATTGGAGTGAAATGAAGAAATACTAGCACGAAATGAATCAAAGACTTGTCTCAAGAGAATGATCACTGGCATCAATATGGAGATTACTGAGTATGGTAAGCAGAAATATTTTCATGAGATTTCACAAATTTTGAAGGATACTTCACCATGCGAAGTACAATATAATATGCATACAAATGCAAGTCAGGTATTTTTTATAGAAATCTTTTCTGAATTTCATTTAATCGACAGGTTGTTGAGTTCAATATGTTTTTATCCCTATCATCGAAATAGTATTCTCTGGTATCAAGAACATGACTATTGAGTAGTAGAAATTGTTCGCTTCACATCTTTAAGAGAATGTTTGCGTGAAAAATATTGAATTTAGGACGGGTTTTTAGAATTATCATATTAAAATTGCTGATGATGAATCAGAACAAATATTCTTCTGTTGTAATGGACATCATATATAATTTTATATCTTGCGGTATTGCGAACATATGTTGGTCACTACAGTAGATGCCATTAGTTCATGTGGCAACAATATGAGAGACGGTGAGAATGAACAAGAAATTGATGGTAAAATAATGAACTTTGGCTCTAAATTATTGCCTATAAAATTAGAAAGAATTGATTCGTGGGATTAATAATTTTCAGTTATTCTACTAATTGCATCGGTAATTCTTCGATTCCCTGACAATTTTAGGAGAATACGTGGCTAGTTTTGTGGAATATTTGGTGACTTTAGCCCAAGAGACTAGGTTTTTGTGCCATACTTCGACCAATATGGAACGATACTCTGAACACTTGTCATGGAACAGAAATAAATGTCAATCTCTTGGCTCAAAAACATGTACTATTTATGTTGATCCCTAGACCTTTCCATCAATCTTTCCTAGAACAAAGTAAGAAGTCTTTTTTCTTGATACGGCACATTATTAATATTTATTACTGCTATGCTAAATTAAACTAATTGACATCAAAGAAATTGCGCATTGCGCAAATTTTCATTACAAAAAATCTAATTAAAGATTATCTCCAAATAGATTAGCGACATAGAGTAATGCCTGAAAATGAATCAGAGCATCTCTACACTTCAGGGTGTGAAGTCTCGCGGAGGGTACTTTGAATCAGAAAATGATTCGATTTATTGCTCTCACAGAGCCCTTTCTATGCTCTCTAAAGTTGAACATGACATGTAGAAACAATGCGACCCATAGCGGTGAATTCAAGATTTATTAATGTCTTATAATAAAAAAAAAGTTTCATTCGCTCAAGAATTCAATGCATGGGTTGGAAGAGTTGATTGTCTTGTTCTAAGAGAATACGGTTCTGAGGATTTCTAGTAACGTCGTTCAAATCCTGAGACCCTCAAAACAGTATTCTCTTGGAACAAGAGAATCAATTCTTCCAACCCATGCATTGAATTCTTGAGCGAATGAAACTTTTTTTTTATTATAAGACATTAATAAATCTCGAATTCGCCGCTATGGGTCGCATTGTTTCTACATGTCATGTTTAACTTTAGAGAGCATAGAAAGGGCTCTGTGAGAGCAATAAATCGAATCATTTTCTGATTCAAAGTACCCTCCGCGAGACTTCACACCCTGAGTGTAGAGATGCTCTGATTCATTTTCAGGCATTACTCTATGTCACTAATCTATTTGGAGATAATCTCTAATTAGATTTTTTGTAATGAAAATTTGCGCAACGCGCAATGCCCAATTTCTTTGATGTCAATTAGTTTAATTTAGCATAGCAGTAATAAATATTAATAATGTGCCGTATCAAGAAAAAAGACTTCTTACTTTGTTCTAGGAAAGATTGATGGAAAGGCCTAGGGATCAACATAAATAGTACATAAATACATACATAGTACATAAATAGTACATGTTCTTGAGCCAAGAGATTGACATTTATTTCTGTTCCATGGCAAGTGTTCAGAGTATCGTTCCATATTGGTCGAAGTATGGCACAAAAACCTAGTCTCTTGGGCTAAAGTCACGAAATATTCAACAAAACTAGCCACGTATTCTCCTAAAATTGTCAGGGAATGGAAGAATTACCGATGCAATTAGTAGAATAACTGAAAATTATCAATCCCACGAATCAATTCTTTCTAATATTATAGGCAATAATTTAGAGCCAAAGTTGGTTATTTTTCCATCAATTTCTCGTTCATTCTTACCGTCTCTCATATTATTGCCACATGAACTAATGGCATCTACTGTAGTGACCAACATATGTTCGCAATACCGCAAGATATAAAATTATATATGATGTTCATTACAACAGAAGAATATTTGTTCTGATTCATCATCAGCAATTTTAATATGATAATTCTAAAAACCCGTCCTAAATTCAATATTTTTCGCGCAAACATTCTCTTAAAGATGTGAAGCGAACAATTTCTACTACTCAATAGTCATGTTCTTGATGCCAGGGAATACTATTTCGATGATAGGGATAAAAACATATTGAACTCAACAATCTGTCGATTAAATGAAATTCAGAAAAGATTTCTATAAAAATACCTGATTTTCCTTTGTATGCATATCATATTGTACTTTGCATGGTGAAATATCCTTCGAAATTTGTGAAATCTGATGAGAATATTTCTATTTACCATGCTCAGCAATCTCCCGATTGATGCCAGTGATCATTCTCTTGAGACAAGAATCCGTGATCTGCGATAAGTTAGATTCATATTTCGATAAAGTGCGTCACTTACTTTACTTGAAAAATCTAATTTTACAATCAAATGTTGCACAACATTCGTTGTATATTGCCTGCTAATAATAAAAATTCATCATTTTTTACTCGCATTCCATTTTTATTGGATTTAAAAGAATGGATTTTTCGATGGAGTTGAATGAAGTTCTGTGATTAAAGTAATGTGATTTTGTTGTGGTAGCGAATGTCCTTCAGGCAAAGATAAAAATTTGTCACGAATATACCAATACCTCTTTCGAGAGAATAGTACAATAGGTTGACCGTGAACCCTATTCTCGTCAGCGAGTCTGATGTAGTATGGAAAGTATTATGATGTACGCGAATATTCTATTTTTTTCCATCCAATATTGAATACTTTATGCCAAGTCTGCCTACTTCTTTGATTCAAAGTTATGAAGAATCCATTCCAGAAAAACGGTGCGAATGATGTAGTTTCTTGAGCCAAGAACTTGTACTCGACGTGTCAGATATTTTTTCTATCAGTGTAGGCGGAGGAACCGGCACCCCGGATCCTGATCCTATCGTTGTCATTATCATCAACAACGATATTACCCATTCTAGTTTCGCTGGATGAAAGAATGAATTACGATGAAAACTCGATATGCTCCAGGATTCATGAAGTAATCTATTGATTTTCGAATTTCGGAAGAAAGTGAACCACAACCTCTCGCACGGAAGTATGTGATAAAAAAAAATTCGATAAGCTGGAAATAAATCCATGATATTGACTGTGCCACCCATTGAATTCTCGAATATACGGAGGAAGTAGCATTACAATGAGTGTTATAACTGAAAGTTCTCAGCAAGGTTTGAAGGGATAGTGGACGTGGACGTGACTTATACGCAATGGTATATTCACGGTTCTTTGAGTAGTTGCGTACTCGAACAAGAATGGGCTGTGGTCCTCAGTTTTTCCGTCTTAATGGAAATCAGGGACCGAGAACGCGAACGAATTTTGGTTTTGTTCTTCACGTAGAAGAACGAAACGTGGAGAACAGTTCTTGAGAAGAGCAAAATGAGAACAAAACTATCGAGAACGTTCGCATGAGGAACAAAATAGGAACAAAAGTCCGAGAACAGTTCTCGAGAAGAACAAAATATGAACAAAACTATCGAGAACGTTCGCATGAAGAACAAAACGAGAACAAAACTATAGGGAATTTTACGTGAAAATGCTCTCGATAATAGTGACAATGAAAAATGACATAGGGTGAGCACCACTGTTATAATTTCGTTGCTAGTCCAATCAAACTAGTATTTTGAAATCGAAGATGATAGTATATGAATGAAAATCATGCCATCCGACGTGCGAAAATAGTGGAAAATAGATATCGAGTTTTTAGGATTCCAGCACACCGGGAAATAGTTAAAAAAATTGAAACGTGAAAAAAAAACGCCCGCCCGACCTTTTTTGCTTTACGCCGTCAAAATCACAATAGATACGCTAAAAAGTTATAGGACGTATTTTGTAGAGAATTAAATTTCCTACAAAAAAGTCCGCGGAGGCATATTTCTATCTAGAAGCGTTAAGCTTCCAAGCGCGCTCAAAGCTCGAGTGCGGAAAAGCTGTTTTGTCGCCGCCGCCGGACGGCACATTTTAGTTACAAAGTGCAAATTACAGAGGAAAAAATCAAGAAAAAAATCTGAAAAAAATTCGAGAAATTAGCCATCAAAAGGATTGTGGAAATGTATTGACGGGAGGAGCATGGGGGAAAGGGAGGGAGCAAAGTCATATTTTCCACGAATGGCATTGACATGGAAAATTTTGGAACTCATTAAATGCGCAGTCTGTGGTTTATTATGATGTGCTTTATTATTATAGATACAAAATTTTAGAAGGGAAAGATCAATAATTATTCAACTGTTATTATAAAAAAATAATTTCTTTGAATAAAATTAAATAAAAAACTTTAAACAGCTTTTCCGCTCTCGAACTTTGAGCACGCTTAGAAGCTTAATGCTTCTACGTAGAAATATGTCCTCGTAGACTTTTTTGTAGAAAATTTAACTCTCTACAAATTACGTCCTATGACTTTTCAGCGTATCTGTTGTGGTTTTGATGGCGTTAAACAAAAAAGGTCAGGTGGACGTTTTTTTTAAATAATTTCCCGGTGTGCTGGAATCTCAAAAACTCGATGTGTTTTCCTCTATTTTTCCGGGTGGCATAATTTTCATCCGTATAATATGATAGTTTTACTATCATCTTCGATTTCAGCCTAAAAAATTTTCTTATTTGACTGGACTAACTTATTCACTGCCTGGAAAAGGTACGACAGTGGCTCTCAGCAATTGTATTCTACCCCTTCAATCTACACGGAGAAAAATTCTCATTAGATAGTAAAAAGAACTCTGAGTGAAAATTGATGATCCTGGAGTCATCGAAAATAGATAAGCATTGGCATGAATTTTTCAAAAGAGTTTCGTTAAAAATTGCCAAGTCCGCACGACAAAGTGGCGCTTGCTGCGTCAAAAATTACTGAACCAATCCAGCAAAATGTCATGTTTGACCTTCAGTTTTTACTCAGATCTGTTTAATTTTCTATGCACCCTACGAAATGTCCCGCGTTTAGTGGAGAAGTTCAGTACTTTATAAGGAGAATTTTTCTCCGTGTAGATAGCCGCTTCGACTAAAATGTAGTTTTTACTTTTGTTCCTCATGCGAACGTTCTCGATAGTTTTGTTCTCATTTTGTTCTTCTCGAGAACTGTTCTCGGACTTTTATTCTCATTTTGTTCTTCTCGAGAACTGTTCTCGAACTTTTGTTCACGTTTAGGTTTTGGTTTTCGAATGTTTCTGAAAACTAAACTATGAGAACGACATTTAGTTTTTCTCTGGACTTTTGTTCTCGGTTCCTGATGGAACTGGGACGTAAGGCATTACTTCAACTAGCTCTTCATTAACGAAATAGGCATTGATAATTTCATGATATTTGTTTTTTCAGTGTATTTAAAATTCTGCCCACAATACCTTGTTAACTTCCCGGGATAGGGAAGTTATTGTAATCACCTCGAAAATCGAAATTCGATTTTTCATCATATGTCCACGTTTCAAGGTCGCCACAATACTCCCCGATAATTTTCAAGATGATGTATGAAGGGTGTGTGTGTGTGTGTGTGTGTGTGTGTGTGTGTGTGTGTGTGTGTGTGTGTGTGTGTGTGTGTGTGTGTGTGTGTGTGTGTGTGTGTGTGTGTGTGTGTGTGTGTGTGTGTGTGTGTGTGTGTGTGTGTGTGTGTGTGTGTGTGTGTGTGTGTGTGTGTGTGTGTGTGTGTGTGTGTGGAGGGGTGGCCGTCTGTGGACCCCAATTTTGGTCAACGATATCTCTTGAACGGATGATGCGATCGAGGTCAACAATGGTGCAAACGAAGCGTTTCCATCCAACTTAGAGCGGAAAGGATTTTAGAGAAAATTGGCCTAGCTGTTCTCCAGTTTTTCCAGGAAAACATAAGATGAAAAATTGCATTTTCTGTTTTTTGTTTTTTTTTTCAAATTTTCAAATGTTTTTTTTTTCAATTTTTTTTTTACTTTCACTGACCTCCGCGCAAGAGCCGAATCAATTAAAGTGGTTGAAGAGGTGTAAATGCTAAAAAACATTCTGAAAATGAAATTATCTTGCTATTTTTTTTTTCTGAAAAAATTTTTTTCGTGTTCCATTCAAAAAACGAAAAACGATGAATCAACAAATGACATTTAACATTTATTTTTTTGTTTTGAATGCATATATAGAGTGATGAGAACCGGGAAATTTTAGTTGTGAACATCAATGGTTCGCTCCGACTTGAACGCACCCAAATTCGGGAGCGAGCTTGCGAGCGACCAACAATACTCCGTAGACCGGCCGCACCCCTAGTCCTTTGTCTATTCCACCATTGTCCATAATTCTCCTCAACACAAATATCGATCCTTAATCGATATTTCTCTATCCTGTATAATGTTCGAATTAGGCGCATCTGTCTCCATATAAGGATCCAGAAACGAGTCGTGGACGTTCGGCACCATAATCGTCTGCTATAAAATTTTGCTTCATATATAGGAGTATTTAGTAGCATAGTTGTAGTCGGTCGGTGACTTCGAGCATTTGGTATCGAATCAATTGGCTGAAATGGCCAGAAACACGAATCTGTATTCTTCATGGCAAGCGGGTTTTAAAGGCCAGTTTATCTTCGGTCAAGTGATTTGTATGCTATCGTAAAAGATCAGTGGAAAAGCACTTTGAGTTTAAACTAAAACCTGAGAAAGCCTAAGTAATGTTTCATGTGAGTGGTTGTACTACCGTTGAATACGCACCAGCGTACTTCGTTTTTGGAGGAATAGTGGAGGAGTGACTTATTGAGGAGGAGTGGAGAAAGAGGTTCGCCACATACCTAAAGTTCATGTGGAAAATTAGACGGTTCTGTCCAGAGTCAGCCGGTAAGTGCAAGCATGGATCTTTTCCAATGGCTGTAATGTCCTATGTTGGCAAACACAGTAATGATACAATGGAGAAAACCATATTCTGGTCTATTTTAAAAAGCACTCACGACCATCGTCACATACGTTTCCCATTTACGCCGATAGACTGCTCAAATCATACAGCACAGGAAGATCAAGTGATTGAAATGGAGCTTTCGAGGAAATTTTTCTCGTCCCCTGGAAATCCAAGATTTTGAAATTGATTGCAATGGAGTAATTTTTCATGATCATCTTCATTTTATATTCGCACTATGTATGATCTATCAAGTATTGCTAAATGATAACAATAACTGGATGTTATTCAGCGACTTGGTTTCATTCCTGCTGGATTGATCATTGAATTGTACTACCATGAAACAAACTGTGAACGAAGAAGAAATTCCAACACATATCAGGGATTCTACAACCCAACCTCCCAAACGTTATTTCCAGTATGCACGAATCTACATCAGTGAAGATGCATTTATTAATGAATGAGAGGTCCAACAGAAACTTCAATGGCGATCAATTTAAAATTTCACTATGTATATGTTATTTCAGCTCAATTGATCTCATATTCCCAGAATGATTTGGCTTTTTCATTAAAAACTCTGAGCCTTGTATTCTAGTTTGCTCTATCAGAGTCACTATTGATACCAAGTTAATTTCCTGTTGTTTTCACATATATATTAGTATTGACATATTTTTCCGAAAATATCCGTTCAAATGCCCTTGTCGTCCCTAACACGTAAATCCACTGTATTTGAAAGATGATGATGATAAACCTTATGGTGCTACATTGAGGTCTGCCGTGCGATGACGTTAGCGCTGGCATCGCGCATAAGAGAGCGCATCAGAACTTTGCAATCATCAGCATGCGAGAGTATTACCTCGATTCGCGTCAGCAATAACGACTACAATCGCAAACTCCCAAGCTCCCTGATAGCACTTGCCAGCATGGTGACCCATGGAATTAATTGATAGTGGCACTCATTGATGACTGTCGTGGCGAGGAATCGTTACCTGCTACTATTACGCGTGTGTATATCTATGCTCAATTCTTGCATAATCAACTAATGGTTCGAATTCAATGGAGTTCGAATTTGTCGCGAGTTATTAATGCTGGTCTATCGTACAACAAATATGATCCCTTATCCGAAAACTTAGTTCTCGTTTCACAAACTTTGCATTTGATGTAGCCTACATTCTTCTCTCTTCCATCAAAAGCGAGGTTGGTGAACGATCCTCTTTCCAATATACGTATGTATAGATGAAGAGTGATAAAAGTAACAACATTTGCTGTACTATCAAGGCGGTTTTGTCGCTTTTGTATACCAGTTTTACGGTTTGTTTATGGCGCCAGGTCGTAATACAAAAGTAGAGATAGGAAGTGTTGTGTAAGAGATTTAAACGTTTACGATCGAACAGTGATTAGGATTTTCGGCTGGATGAACGTGAAACTGCTTTCTATTTTGAACATCAATGTTTTGTTTTTTATTGTTACAAATCTGGCTACATTGGCTCTTATCTTCTATCATTTCTTCTCTTCTCACCTCCTGGTTTTCTTTTTATTTCTCTACTGGTTCTCCTATATAACTCACTTGACTGATCTGCCTATTACAAAATTATTTTAAAGTATAATGAAATCTATTCAGGTTGATGAGTTTATTGGGACTCAACTAATGCAATAAGAGAATAAACAATCGACATCGATGAAAGCAATAGTAATAATCATCCGTACTGGGTCACTTTCAAATTGAATTCTAAATCTAGCTGCAACATTTTCAGTCAGAGAGTCAATGCTATGCAATGTCTTTGATTCGTTAGAGATCGATTCCATTGAGGTTTGAGATGATCAATAGAAAATAAATGGTAATTTATCGATTTGTGTAGAGCTGTAACATCCGCCAATATGAGAATCATTATAGTAGAGTGTAGAGTCTCATATCCAGTATATTTCTGTTCAAATATGAGGTCTATCGTAATTTTGATGACTAACATCACGAGTAAGAATTGCCGATGGAGCAAACGTTGTACAAGGCTTGTGCGAAGGTTGGCCGACCCTGGTTTGAGGTTGAGGTGTAAGACCGACTTGGTTCTGACCGACTTGGTTCAACCCTGAAATGATAACAGTGGACAAAGGCTCGATGACAAAGGCTCGTCCAATGCTCGAATATTTAAAATCAAGGGGTTAAACCCTTCCTTCCCTCCCGAGTTGTTTATCATTTGTCTTTACTAATTCCTATGAATAAATATTTGACTCCATAGTTACACAAATATTGCAACGCGAATACAAACAAACTGGATCAAGAACGTCGGATTTTCATAAAAAATTTTACATAAACTCGCGTTATCAAGTGCCTTTTTATCTGCCACTATCTTCTAATTAAATAGTCTATCGATGGCTTCTCCGCTCTATCGAACTTGCAATGCAATCAACCAACTGATTATATTTAGTGAGGGCACTTTGAACATTTTTTCATCTCCAATAACTGACATTATCCGTCTTTCTCATAAATATGTGAAACCATTAAGGCCTTGATAAATTGTTTAATTAATTGATCAACTAATGACCTGATTATTTTGAGTATAAAATCATTCTGGATGCAGCATTGTGATCTGTACATTTTTTCTTTTTTTTTTCTTTTGAACATTGTATAGCCACCTACATTTAAGAATTTTTTATGTGAAATTTTATGTTTACTTTATTTATAGAAATATATGATAGTGTAATAATGATTTGACCCTATAATTGATGTATTGCTGTTGGGTCTATATACAAAATAAATAAATAAATAAATAAAATATTATTATTATTTCTTTATTTCCTTGATGTTACAAAAGTTTTCTTTGTTTGACATCCTCAATAGCCTCCTCTTCTCATCATCATAAAACCAACATTCTATTCTATTTCAATATAATACATTTTATCCTTAATTTACTCTGATCCTTAACCTCCTTCGGCCCTATGTCCCAACGTCATCAACGTCATTTTCTCTTCACACCTTCCGAAGTCTCTCTAGTCAGCCATTACTTGCCATGCCTTAAAATCATCTTATCTTTCCTTAAAATCATCTTATCTTTCGTTGTTGATGTCCATCTCAACGTTATCTCGGCCCTATCCTCCTCTCCTTGTGCCTGTTTCTGCCTCCGTAGTTCACATCCTCAATGTCTCACTTTGTCTCATAGTCCCACCGTCCGTTCGACTCAACCTTGCCCCACCTCTTTTACTTTAGGATGCCTTTTCTTTCTTTTCTTTTTCAGTTTCTCCTGATTTTTCCGCCAAATTAATTAACTTCGTCGCCACAATTTTAATATCCTCCTTTCTCTCGCCCTGAGCAACCTCACCTATCTGCCTCATTCTCTTCCCCTCTCTACTCTTTCGCCATCACCCCCAAGCGTCCACTAACCTCCAAAATTCCAGCCACCCAAATCATTTGAATAACTTTCCAACCAGCTCTTCTTCACCTCCACTTTATCACTTGCCTCGCGAGTAACATTCTTGAGAGCCCCTCTGACACTTTCTTCCTCTTTATTGGCCAAAAATTCGAACATTTATTCCCAAAAATTGACAAAGCCTTCAACCACTTAACCACCTCTTACGAGCACCACCACCCGTCAATAAATAAAATAAATGATTGACTAAAACTATTCTTTTCATAACAAAAACTTTTTTTTACATTCTGCGGATTTCTTTTACTGCTGGTAGCCACCTGATCAATTCTTTATAAATTATTTCATCTGAAGAAGCTTCTTAAAGTATACGGGTAATTATGTTAGATAAATTCTGACATAAAATTGTTCTTAGTGTAGTGATAACTATGTCATAAACATTTTCATCATTCATAGCGATGAATAACTAAAGGGGATGGACAGAATCGTAACATTGGGCGCTCCCTACACTTCTAGTCATTACGAGTAGGAAATCATTCCCTAAGGGCAACGATAAATACTCAATGATCCGGGCGTGATCTCTAATTCAATTTCTTCGTGTATTTTTAAGAATTTTTCTCCCACTTTACTTCAACATTGTTAGAAGAGTGGAGCGATAAGTAAAATATTCAGCGAGTCATATCAGCCTAGGAGATACTCGTAATGATCTGTAAGCTAATTGCGGGAGATATAGCCGAATAGTTAAAGCGCCCGCCTACGTGGCTAGTACAGTGACCCCGAGTATCGGTGGAATATTTCTGGATTATTTGCTTCATTCAAACAATGGACAACATAAAAGACCATTACCTTCATGCCTGGAAGCGAGTACCACAAAATTTCATAATCGAGTGATCTCATCCTTAAAGTGACCTATAACATCGTAACTAACAGTTGCAGAGTGAAAAGTCAAGCGAATCTAAGGATAAGAATAAGTCCAAAGCCGGCGTTGAGAACCTATTAGCAGTTGATGCGTGGATAAAAATAAATCCATTATAACTGTGGAATGAATTGTGATGAATACATATATATACATGTATATATATATATACATATATATGTATACGATGATACACTCTTGAACCGACCATATAAATGGCAAATATGAAGAAAAAATTATCCGGAAGAAACGGAACTCCATGTAGAAAAAATTCGAACATTTTCTTGGAAGCTTCATTTACATTTGACACGCTTCCTGGTGGCTGAAAAGGTGATTCATAGAGGCTTACAGAGGGGTTTACAGATCCCTATTCCTGCCAAACACTCGGTCACGTAAGCACCTAGGGTGCACATGGCGTGATCGAAATTACTCTCGTCCCGACTGTTTCTTTTTCTAACGAGTCCGACGTCCTGCTACTACCCAACGCAGTTTCATTTGTGCAAAGTTCTCAATTGTATAACAACTACCTCTGTGTCGTTTCTAGGGCTTGTCGCTAATGCACAAGTGTATTTCTCGGAATACACCTTTACTACTTGGTCTGGCGTGCAACTCGATTGGGTCGTCTATTACCATTTTTTTTCACACTTTGTATGTGGTTTTTTTATTTTTTCTTATTCACTTATTGCTGGAGCCTACCTATTGATTTTTACTCATCCTCTTGTGCTCCAAACAGTTTACTGATGAGGTTTGTAATTCTCGCAATAGCCATTTTAACAAATTTTAAAAGAAAAACCTCCTTCTCTTCTTAGAAACAAATTTAGTTTGGAATGGGAAAAAAATGAATTTGACAAATCGGTAAGTATACATTCTGTTTCATACAATCAGATATTTTTATGTGTATAAAATACATCGGGAAACTGTGGCTCGGGCTAATCCTTTGCGTTTTCTCTTATTTCCCTACTTTTTCTATTCCCTGCGGCTTCATATTTTTCAACCCCCAAGGCGTGATGTCATCACTGGAATACATGAGATACGTCGAAAGTGGTAAATGTTGAATGTTGTGAATATAAAAAAGGGGGCCAGAAAATATCAACAAGAAGGGAAGGAATGAGCAAACAGCTCATTGTGGAATACATGCGATCGAAGGTTATGAAGGGTTGGCCAACCAGCCCCTCTGTCCTGCCCATAAACGGGGTGGACTTTTGACCCCACTTGCTCCATCATACAATCAGTAAGTCGCGTGTGGTAGGTTACAAAATTAAGTAGATCTGGTACACCCTTTGAAAACTGTTTCTCTTCTATAACAACATCAATCACTTTCCCATCTCAATAAGTCGATTTATTTTCCTCGTGACTTCCCATGTGAAAAAAATATATATCCGGGCATATATCTCAGTTATATTCACTTATATTTCGGCCAAAAATGTAGTATGCCAGATATATGCTGGATATAAATGGGTAGATATATCCCGATAGAAATATTTAGCCTTATATCTAAAATATATCTCAGATATATTTTCGGCCAAAAATGTAGTATGCCAGATATAATAAAAATGTAGTATGCCAGATATGTTGGATACTAAAGATTGTCCAGGGGGACAATGTTGAACGTTGAAGAGTACCATCATGATGAAGATATATGTGGATATATCATATTGAAGGAGGAATTCACGTGACCGACGGTGTCTTGATAGATCTCGTTTTTCATCATCAGTTACAATAATTTTTAGCTGGATCACTGTCCTTCGTATTCACTCCGAGGGAATCGATGTTCCCTCATTAACTTAGGACGATACTGCCTTTGAAAATACGTCATTCTCGTCATTGTCATTGGAAGTTTGATCTAACAATAGTATTTACGTACATTCAATAATCTTCATTGACTTCAGGTTAATAACCCAGGAATAACACCTCTGAAATTGGAAATTGATATACATGAGTTTTCATGGAATATGTACCCGTAAGCATCTCTGACGGAGATATTCATTTCTGCGAGAGCGCTTATTATTGTCTAGAAGATTTTTTGAGACCTCATTGGATATTTGCTGCAGGATTCGCAGAAACGGGAGAGAATTTTCCTCTGCATATTAACTACTTGTTTGTAGGGATAAAATGGAAATTCCTCGAAGTACCAAACGAACGAATCTTATACAAATCTTTCGATAACAGATGAAGAACGATTGATGGAAACTGTAAAAAATTGCAAATTATCACTTATTTACTACAATTATCCTCTCCTTGAAGTCATTCTAAACAATGAAGTATAGAGAGTGTTCAATTCATGCCGAAAATATCTATACTGTAGACTCTTGTTATAGTCAAATTTATGAGGGAGTAGAGGGAGCGAATTCGGAGAATTTGACTATATTTTTCTACCACCACCACGCACTTTGAATTTAAGAGAAATTTATTTTTCGGCTTTCTTCTGTAATCCTCTATCCCTCATCAGAGAGAACAATGGATTGTTTACATCTTAGGGCCCGAAGGTGATAGAGTGGGGGAAGCGTTAATCTTCGAAAAAATCGATATAAGGGGAAGTTCGACTATAACGACAGTGCTAATAACCAGAGTCTACTGTAGATTAAAACACGATGCAACATCAAACTGTGAGAATACCTTCATAGTTTTTGCTGAGTAATACCATGTTGGAGAATGGGAGTAGGTTATTTCTCAATCGGTTAATTACCGAGGTTCGAAGTTTGTAATGCATCGTATTTAGAAATAACAAACATGACTAGATGAATGATGCATGGGATTTCTGTCGTAGTCGAGCACAATAATTTAAATGTGCGACAGTCTCTAATTGAAATAGGAATCTCTGAAGTATTCATCGTTTCGTTTCAACCAATAATAGAAAGACTAGAACTCAATTCCAATATGCACCATTTATCAGATGTTCTTGATGTCTAGATGATTGAGAATTTATTGCTCATCCATTATTCGGTCTTGGAACACATCTCTATCGCCTGAGCGGTATATATGCCAGAAAACTTTCCAAATATTGACAGTCGTCACACCAACATTTATCATAGACGAATCGCTTAATATTATATTCGTCATTGCAAGATAATACCCCCCATGAGTATGGTTTATGCTCTGCATGTTGAAAAAATGAATGATGCATCGATGAATTAAATTTTCATTGCGACTTGAAAGACAAGCACAATTATCTGTCTCGGTGCGCCAGAACGACCACAACGATAATTCAATAATGCCGCTATGTATACGTAATATTGTACACACTGCTAGCCAGCATGACCCAGATGGTTTTTGCTTAATCAAATGCCGAATTGGTTGATCTACAGATGGCATAGTTATTAAATCATTTCACAGTAAACAAGTGGTACATTGCTTCATTTATCTCCTAAGCATAGTTATTTTTGCTAATAAGTTAGCAATTTGCTTCCGAATGGACTTGCCTTGTGGTGTTAATTGGCAGAAGAATCTATCAATTTTATTCATGAATAGAATGTGAATTACGAATTGGAAATAAGCAATTAATTAATGAATCATTCTCAGCCTACTGTTTTGAAAAGTCATGAAGAGTTTGATCATTTTTAATGAGATTCGTAGTTTTTTAATGATGTAATTAACATTTTGGGGTATTATTAATTAATTCTTTGCCCCCTAGTAATCGAATAATTTAAGAACGAAATACACTGACAGTACCATTAATGCGTCATTGAATGGATTGAAATAATTAATGGTTGAATTATAGTCGAAAGCAAGATTCGACTATAAAAAAATACTATTAAAAAAAAAAAAAATAAGAAAAAAAAAAAAAATTCGACTATATCTCGCGTTCCACACGCCGCCCAGCTACTATCTCGATTTTTACGTCGAGCTCCGTCCCCCTCCATAGGACCCCTTCCTGTTACAGCCTCTACCAGCCTAGTTGTACGACACAGCTTCTGCTTGTGTGTACGATAGAATATTCAATTCAATTTAAAATTCTTAATTTCTAAATTTGCGATAACTCGCTTCAATTTCAATATTTTGGCATCAGATCTTTTTCCGCCGTTTCGTCTGCGCCACGCGCTTCAGATGGTCCAGGTCCCAGCATCTGACTCGGGACCCTCTATTCTCTGGCCTCCGCTTTTTATGCGGTAGTGCCGCAGTTCACTGGTGAGGTGGTGTTGGGGAGTGAACGTAGAGGCCTGCCATGCCTGCTCACGCTCGGTATCATCTCACGTACTCATATTAGTGTACTCTCAGTTGTGTGTGTATGTGTGATCTCGGTGGTTGTGCGTAGTGTCGTCGCCACTGCTCCTCTCTCTCTCTTCCCTTGTGGTAGGCTGGCTACTCTCGTTCTCTCTCGATCTCGTGGCGCGCGCAGCGCGGTGAGAATGATTTAGATAGAAAGAAAAGAGAAATTGGAATAAGAAATAAAAGGATAAATTATCTATTTGTGGCTCTGGGTGATCCGACTCCTCGCTGGGGTATTTTACTAATTTTCCCCCCTTTACACCGCGGTCAGTACTGGCGAGGAACAGTGCACGATTTTTATCATGTCACAACATATACGAATGGCATTTCGATGACAGTTACCAAACTACTCGATCCACATGAAAGTATTTTGATGACTGTCATCAAAGTAACCAGGAGTCACAGAAATGACCGTTTCACATCACAAAACGTCACAGAACTACTCAGATCACATCCATACATATACACATACATACAGGGTGTTTCAAAATAACTTTTAAAGCGGTTACCGGGAGACAGATAAATATGCAAGGAATCCGGGAAAAATATTGAAAAAAATCTAAATTGGCTGAAATTTAAATGAATGAAGATTAAAAGTGGCCAATAGCAACGATGGGTTATGGCGGATGATCACGAGTATGGATGGAGCGAGAATATGTGGCAACAGTGTAGAGGGAATTTTTAATGAGATGGCGCCGTGAAATTATCCGTCTGCATTCACGTCTGTCATTAACAGATCGGTGGATAAAGAAGGGATGACAGTCGCAAATGTAGATGGCGTTGTATTTTTGAAATTATCTTAATCAAACTGGGAATGTCGCTGTCTCTTGAAATTTACTGGGTTTGCCTTGATTTTTTACTCGAGTCTCGACCTCAATGGACCTCGAAGGTCCTCCCAAAATTCCTGCTTGGAGTCCTGCTGAGACTCCTGCAGAGATTCCTTCGAAAGATCCTGGTCAAGATCCTGTTAAGGTTCCTGCTAAGACTCCTGGTGAGATTCCTTTTCAAGATCCTGATCTAAGTCCTGCTGGAAGTCCTGATCCAGGTCCTGCTGAATTTCCTTCTAAAGTTCTTGCTGAAGGTTCTGCTGAGATTCCTTCTCAAGATCCTGGTCAAAATCCTGCTGGAAGTCCTGATCCAGGTCCTGCTGAATTTCCTTCTAAAGTTCTTGCTGGAGATCCTGCTGAGACTCCTGCAGAGATTCCTTCTCAAGATCCTGCTCAATTTCCTGCTGGAGGTCTTGCTAGAGGTTTTATGAAAAAGTAGCCTTGGGATTCCTTCGGTTCCGGGAACTAGAAGACAGTTGTGAGTACTGATTAGGTGGCATGGGCCAGTGGGGGGAGGGGGGGGGGCTTCGCTCAGGATAACTTTCTGGTAAACTGATGAAGTGGTATCAACTCATCTTGTTTTACTACTCCACTCAGGATGTATTTTCGATTATCGTAATAATGCCTTGTGTACCGGTTCACGGTCATCCACGAGCTTGGGCATTATTATGGTCTGCGTCGAATTCTCGCAGCATTATGAATGAATCATTAATAATTTATTTTTACGGGATAGATAAATATTTCTGAGATGTGCTCTGGAACGGGAAGCAACCCCAGAGGCATTCCCAAAAGGTGAAACCGAGTTAGTTCCCCCCTCCCCCCAGTATGAATATAGTCTTAAAATTATTCAGATAATGTCTAATGACCCCCCCCCCCCCCCAATTATTAATAAATAATTAATCATCTATTCATGAAATAAATAAATATCTCTGAGATGTGCCCTGAGACGGGAAGCAATCACAGAGGCATTCCCAGAAGGTGAAATTGAGTTAGTTCCCCCCCCCCCCCCTTGAGATTGAATATAGTTCTACAATCGTTTAGACAACGTCTAATGACCCCCTCAATTATTGATAAATAATTAATAGTTTATTTTTACGGGATAAAAAAATATCTCTGAGATGTGCTCTGGGACGGGAAGGAATCCCAGAGGCATTCCCAGCAAGTGAAATTGAGTCAGATCCCCGAAACGTTCCAGATAAATGAAAAAGACCTCCAGCAGGAAATTGAGCAGGATCTTGATCAGGAGCTTCAGGAGGAGCTCCAGGAGGACCTCAAGTGGGACTCCCAGCAGGACCTTGATCAGGATCTTGAGAAAGAATCTCAGCAGGAGTCTGCGCGAGACTTCTAGCAAGAACTTCAGCAGGAGATTCAGCAGGACCTGGATCAGGACTTCCAGCAGGATTTAGATCAGGATCTTGAGAAGGAATCTCACCAGGAGTCTCAGGAGGAACGTTAACAGGATTTTGATCAGAAGCTTTAGCAGGACTTCAAGCAGGAGTCTCAGCAGGACTCCAAGCAGGAATTTTGGGAGGACCTTCGAGGTCCATTGACGTCGAGATTCGAGTAAAAAATCAAGGCAAACCCAGTAAATTTCAAGAAACAGCGAAATTCCCAGTTTGATTAAGATAATTTCAAAAATACAACGCCATCTACATTTGCGACTGTCATCCCTTCTTTATCCACCGATCTGTTAATGACAGACGTGAATGCAGACGGATAATTTTACGGCGCTATCTCATTGAAAATTTCCTCTACACTGTTGCCACATATTCTCGCTCCATCCCCACTCGTGATCACCCGCCATAACCCATTGTTGCTATTGGCCACTTTCAATCGTCATTCATTTAAATTTCAGCCCATTTTGATTTTTTTCAATATTTTTCCCGGATTCCTTGCATTTTTATCTGTCTACCGGTAACCGCTTTAAAAGTTATTTTGAAACACCCTGTATATACATACATACATACATTCGGACGTGCTCTTAAAATTGCATTTTTCGACTAATTAGACCCTAATTAGTCAATCTAACACGAAAAATCCGAAACTTAAATTTTGAGGATTACAATGCTTCCATTCAGAAGCAAAAATCATAGAATTCGATGCATTCGTCATGGAGAAATTTGCAATAAAACCCTTAAAGGATCTGATCACATACATAGATACATACATACGGACATGGTCTAAAAATCGTATTTTTCGACTAATTAGACCCTAATTAGTCAACCTAACACAAGAAATCTGAAACTTAAATTTTGAGGATTACAATGCTTCTATTCGAAAGAGAAAAGCTTGTTCATAAGTCGGATTACCTTCCCGAATATGAACTGATCCTTGAGTGCGTGTGGCCACAGTAAATCATCGAACGAAATGCATCCGGGATCCGAGTTATCTATTTCTCACGTATTTTACTTTTTTCATATTTCATCGTACATTCCATGAGAAGAATGTTGATTCGCATTGCCAATGGCATTACAGGTCATCAATTTTTCAATTATTTATTAGTGAATTGTGATGCTGTCACAAGGCACTCTATACTAGTTTTTACTAGTGCCTGTGGGGGTTTTGTGTTGGGTGTAGGACTTTGGGGTGGAGTCCCAAGGGACTCTTGTCGCTAGGCGACTTAAAGGGATTGTGGGTATTTGCAATGAGGTACGGGATTTATCCCTCCCGTGCCTCAGAGGATGGGGTAGGACTAGGGGAATATCGGTAGGGAGAGGATAGTATTCGGTAGTAGATGGGGCGGATGCGGGAAGCTCGGATAAAAAATAGGTAGGCGGTACGGAGCGGCTGCGGGAAGCTATTGTAGTATTCGGGGCGGCTGCGGGAAGCTATTGTAGTATTCGGGGCGGCTGCGGGAAGCTAAAGCCGATCCGTGTGGAACTGCTGCCCGATTGTGTCCTCTCTACCAGTCCAGTCCATAGGACGCGAGTGCAATGCCCTAGCGTACCAATTTGTTGTTGCTGGGGCCCGCGATAACCAATAATTTCAATGTAAACTAAGGGAAAAGAAGGATAGGTTGAGCTCAGCAGAGAGAAAAGTACAAGAATTCAGAAATAGTGGCTCGGTTTATTCTTCGAGAATTGAAAAGAAAGAAATGAAAAATACAAAATAAATTGCCTCAGGTATTTGTGCTCTCTACCGTAGTTTCAGTGCAAAACAATAATAATAAATGAAAATCCAATAAAATCAAAATAAACTTAATTTGAATACCCGGCTGATCAGCTTACACTAGTCGATGGCTTCGTAATTCAGATTAAATGATAATAATATTTAATATTCCCCTTTTTCCCAGGTACTAATAACTTCAGAGGACATCCAGACAGGGACTCATCCCCTCAGCAACCCTCCCCATTCATAAATGTCATAATTACATTGATCTCTCCGGAATGGCCGGGATGACTGACTCTATACACTTCAAGAGTATGTCCGGATGTCCGAATGAGAAAGACGGTGCGAAGAGTCTTCGCTCGAGAGAGAGGTGCCTCAAGCGGCTGCAGGTTCCCTACGCTTATTTTCCCCCACTGAAGGGGGAAGTGCAACGAGCAAGTGTCCACGTGGGATCACAATTGCCTCTTTACGCGGATCTACTGAATTGAATTTCTCTCTCTCTCTCTCTCTCTCCCCTGGAGGACTCTGAGTCCCTCTTTCCCATTCTCTTTTTCCCCTCGGAAATATCAGGGTGTTGTATTGCGCAAAATATCCGATGCCGCCCAAATTACCCTGATTAACCACGCTAATTATCCCCTAAAAACTAAAGATATTTAATGCTTCCCTTAACCCACTCACACCGGCTCGTAAAATTCAATAATTTTATTCAATATCTCTCTAAACCAACTGCGTAATAAGATGGCGGCCCGTGGCCACACGACCCACACGGGCTATGTGCACACGAAATACCTTAAAGTTTAGACGGTAGTTTCTCAAGTCAATTACCCGAAAATTAGTTTAATAACTCTCCATTAAATTATGTACCCGGCAATGAACTCCCGTAACCGCAATCACATCAGCAACCGATGATAAATAATCAATGCTAACTCACTCTTTTGTTGCCAAGTCCTAATTATCCGTGTACGCCGGTTGTCCACACGTGGAATCTCCGGAGATGAATTTCACAATGATTTCCGTGGAAATCTTCGCCAAAAAGCCTCTCAAAATATCGCTCAAAAATCCCTCTCACCAATAGCACAGCCCGTGTCAACAAATATTCAGTTAAAACACTTAGAATATTAATAACAATCACAAGAAATATTTTCAACACGTGTATGCTTGGTAGATGAGAACGGAGTGTCGGCCATTATGAAAACGTCGCCACTCCGGACACTTTGACTGGCCAGATGGCGCCAGCTCTCGGTCAACCAGCGTCAGCTGACTTGCTATTCTCTGATCTCGCCCAATCTCGTCGTACTTTTTACGCGGGCTTGAGATCTCTCTCTTCTTCTCACTTTCTCTCATTGATGCCTCCGGAGATATTACTCGTGGGTGCACTCTTCTCAGACCAGGGCCGTATTCACGGGGGTCTAGTATATCCTCAGAGATCTAATTATCATTGGATATCTATTCATTGTTAGAGTGAATATTGGCTTACCATCACGGGATACTCCTACACATAGATGTGACGTCCTCGATGTCCTCTCCGAAACTCGGATTACGATTACGCAAGCCATTACCGGGTTATTTTCTAATTTCTTAGCGCTAGGCCTGTGTGCGTGGTAAAGGAAAACAGTACTTAATACTAATTAGATCGTTTTTCCCACACGTCCACTCGATAATTCCTCTTTATTCTCACAATGCTATTGAATAAAATATGATTTCATAATATCATTTCGAGCGAAAATCAACATTTGGGGACATTTCCATTAGCGTGTGAGAATGGGTCATTTCATTTGTGAGTCACAGGGGGAATTCATTTTTCGATAATTGACGAAAAAGCTTCCCTATAAAATTAATGAAAAGAATAATGGAGTAGGTACTGTGAATATGAGTCGAACCAAAATTTAATTATAAAACGATTGACTATTGAGTTTTTTCAGGATAGAATCCCATTATCAATTTCTTTCCGATAATATAATACCAATCACATACACAGAGAGAAATATCAACGTGGGTTCCTCGGGATTTTTTCATTATTTCTAACAAGAAATTTATTAACAAAATGATGATCAAAAATAATATTGTGACGTCCGTCGAAAAATGTTAATAACATACATTTTTCCAATTATAAAATAATTAATAATCAAATATTTCCGCAAAGAAATAAAGCTAATATGAAGGCCTAATTGACTAAATCTATGAATTGAATAATAAATAAATGACCCAGAAAAATGATTGAAAATAGATAAAGAGACGACGATAAAAAAATGCGTTGATAATGAATTATAATCATTTATGGAGGGAGAAAGGTGTATTCCCGAAATAAATATCATTACAAGTTGATAATAGAAAAACGAATTTAGAATATTAGAAACAAGGTTAAATGAGTCAAACTCTATTCGTTACGTGTCCAGAATATTAGGAGCGACTAAGCTACTGTTCCACTTGAAGCCGAATCATCATCAGGAGCAACGACTCAACAGGAAATTGAAGAGCTAAATTCGGCAATAACAAGCCTATCTAAGCTACTGTTCCACTTGAAGCCGAATCATCATCAGGAGCGACGACTCAACAGGAAATTGAGGAGCTAAATTCGGCAATAACAAGCCTATAAACCTTGGCCATTTCCTGTGATTCATGTGAAAGAATTTACCGGAGAATGGAATCTGTGATTCAGGAATACATGTATTGGAGGAAAAGACGAAGACGGAAAAGCACCTAGGAGTAGGAGAATCTCACGTAGATGTGGCCTAGAGCTAGAGTATATAAAGGGGACATTTTTGGAGACCGAGCAGTTCTAGTTCCAGTTCCAGTCGCAGTTTGTAGTTCGCAGTTCGCAGCTCGAAGTCGAGTCGAAATTAACGACAGTTAAGCAGTTCCAGTTCAAGTTGTCTAGTAGAGAGACACCCGTTCTCTGAAATTTCTCAGTCCTACAGTTTGGACATGTGCATTCAATTTCAATTTGAATGTCTATAGAGTTTTCATAACTTCGTTTTGATAAAAGTCTTTCATGACTTATTTCATTGAAACCAACAAGTCTCCCATGACTTACGTTCAATGAATAGAATCTTTCACGATTCGTTATCAACTTGTACTGATAGATATTTTACTGCATTTATACCAAGAATAATAGAACTCATTTAGTAACCAAATCTGCGCAATTGTAAACAAAAAGGTAATTCACGTAAGTTATAAAATCATCATAATTATTGTAAACTCAATTGATTTCAAGATTATAAAACCTCAGTTATAGAAATCATTTGTTTAATTAACCCTTGTGCCTTCCGAACAAAATTACTTCCCATCCGTGCTATTGACCGCAAGGTTAGGCTAAAAAGGGAACGAGTTAGTTAATGGGTATTGATGGAATTATATGGATTATTTATTTATTACGTTCCAATTAACTAGGTTCTAGAAATTCAATTTTGAATCTAGTGATCTGAGATATTTTCCTCTCATTCAAACATTTGATTGGCGAAGTTTATTTTTGGAAACGTTATCACACTTTTCGTTAGATTTACCCATTTCTGACGTAACAATATTCAATATTTGAAAATCAAATGTTATTTTCCATTCAACAAATATTGTCCTGATGAGGCTGACTGATGTCCAGCCTATGTTGAATTTTACCTTGACGATACAGTCATTTCTATCCGATCGGTACGATGGTTATTGCCGAGACCATCAGAGTAGAATTGGATAACCAAACCTTGGAAATTTATTGAAATCTAGATTAAAATCACTGTATTGTGTTATGTCAGAAATTGGTGAATGTGACGGAACGTGTGATAACTCTTCCAGAAATATCCTTCATAAATCAAATGTTCAAATGGAAGGAAAATGTCTCAGATCACTCGATTCAAAGCTGAACTTCAGAACCCAATTAATTGGAGGTTGATTAATAAATAATTAATACAATTCCCCCAAATACCCATTAACTAACTCGTTCCCTTTTTAACCTAACCTTGCGGTCAATAGCATGGACGGGAAGATAATTTCGATAGGATGCACAAGAATTTAATTAATAAAAAGAATCACTGAAGCTACTCTTTATATTTTTGACAGAATGAAATGAGTTTACAAAAATGATTATGGTTTTAACTTACGTGACCAATTTCGTTGATTGGTTTGACTTACGCTGTTTTGTTTTCTTGACAATTAATTCGAGATTTTAATTTATTACAATAATTGTTATGACAATTTATCGTTTAAATATTTGGTTACAATTCAAGTAAAAATCATGAAAGATTTTTCTTAATCGAAATAGGAATCGTGAAAGATCCCACTCTTGAGAATAAGTCTAGTAACACTTTTATTAAAATAAAGTTATGAAAAACTCTACGTAAATTTGAATTGAAATCGAATGAATAGTTCAAACTGTAGGACTGAGAAATTTCAGAGAAAGGGCGTCTCTCTAGTAATAAAGCTACTGATTCTACTTTGCTGACATACTGACTCTGACACTCGCTCTGGTACTGGTATTGCCCTCGACACTGTCCTCCTTTACATAGCAACTTGCAGGGTGCGTCTACGTGGCTTTTCTCGAATTAGGAAGAATCAATACTTTGTGCGTGAAGTAATCTGCTGCAATTATTATTTGCGTGTCTTCCCCTGATTGGTTCGAGAATTTGGAAATCAATACTTCGTGTGTGAAGTAATCTGCTATAATCCTTATTTGGTCATCTTTCGGGTGCGATTCCTGTGATTGGTCCACGATTAGAGGGGTTGACGTTGTCTTCTGTATTTTCTAATATGAACATTTTTTTGGGTGGTTTGCTCACTTCTCAAAAGTCCTATGATGTCAATCAAAGTAGAACTCTTCCTTGTTTTGTGTTCTGTTACCAGGGCAACAACTATTCCGATTTCCGTTCTCCTATCTTTCGAATCTTCTCCCTGAAGACGGTGGCTTAGAATTTGGTGACCAACGATGTTTCAACCGGTGGTTTCACGTTGTAAATTTGGTTGACTTTTGTTGAATGGTACGGAGAGACGTCGATAAGGGTTGCGCAATCAGATGTCATACTCTGTTTCCTAATAAGCGTGCGTGCCCCTAAGTCCTCATAATTAATCAATAACCCAACTTGGGTTGACATTTTAGTCAAGTCCACTTCATTTCTAATTTCGATAATTTCGAACAGAGTTTTCTATCATTGATGGAAATTTAAATCATAATAATTGACTTGAATTGTTTCTATAATTCTGAAGATATTTTGACTAAATACAGATATTTTAACTTAATTCAATTGAATCAAATTTACGGCTGTCGTCTCATTATTTTCGTTCCATTTGCGTTCTGATTTATCATTTTGCATTTAGACCTTTTCAATTAATTCATAACATTATTTATTCTAAAACTAAATATACCCTTGTCTAATTCGATTCTCAGGTATTTAGACCGTTAGATACTTAGGCCTTCGTTAACTTCATTCTTATGACTAATGAGTCGTTGTGCAGATGGTTAATTATTGAGTATTTCAGTACTGGAAAAATGTATTTTAATGCATTCTTCGACGGAGGTCGCAGCTGGAAGGGTAACATTTAACATACGTTGGGCATTATCCACAGAGAAAAAAAAATTCCTTGTGTTAAAGGAAATTTTCACTCGATTGGAGAGCCCGTGTTTCTAGAATCTAGGGACTAGGAAATCCTTGAATTGAGTGACTTTTCCACTTATTTTAAGGATATTCCCCTGTCAACAAGGGATAAAACCTGCATCTCAGAATACATTTCATTTGAATTAAGCGGGAGATCACTTGTTTTAAGGGACCTGCAATTTACTTGAATTAACTAATTTTTTTTACTTAATTCAAATGGAATATGTTCTAAAATGCGGGTTATTTTCCTTGTTTTCAGGGAATCATTATTAAAATAAGTGAAAAAGTCATTCAATTCAAGAATTTCCGAGTTTCTAGATTTCAAAACCACGGATTCACAAGGCCAAGGGAATTTCCCACTGGTTGCAGATGTTGTGTGGAAAAAAGCAGATAGCTCAGCGTTTACGATGCTTACCATGTGAGTAGGTTCATAGGCACTGAAACCGATGAGCTCCGTCTATGGATGAGATGACTTAGCTCTCTATTAAGTTGACTACTGAACTAGTTGTGAGGAACGTAGGTATAACATACCTATCAGATTTAAGTTGGATTGATTTCTTATTTTTTTTTTAAACCTTAAAACAAGAAATTTTTGGGGTGGATACGTCTATATTTTTATTTTAAGGGTGTTTCATTTAACGTTCGCCACGCCATAACACCATCTATCGGCATTCCACGAATCCGATAATAATAATTCGTGAATGTGTTCAGTTCTCTTTGTTTATAACAGAGCGCCTGGTTCACCAACTGACGGTTCAACGTCAATCATCATCAGTGAGAATCTTTGGCATCGGAGATGTAGACACAGGGAGTACGCGTGGAATCGCTACTTTCGACATACAATCGAGGTACGATTCAGCTGCTCATGTCACCATTACTGCGCACATCATGAATAAACTGACGGCGAAGATACCACCATTCAGTTGCCACTCAACAGTAGTAAACCAGCTACAGGATCTTCAATAGGCTGATCCACAATTTAATGTACCTGGGGACGTTGACATCATCATCGGAGCTGACAGTTATGGTCAGATTATCGGAGAGAAAATCATCAGGTTCAAGGATAATCAACTCATCGCTCAGAGTACCAAGGTGGGTTGGGTAGTCTCTGGGCCCATGTGCTGCACTGATTGCGGGTCAAAATCATCTCTCTTGGTCGCAAAAAAGACGGTTAATCAACAACTCCTGGAGCTGCTGAAGAGATTCTGGGTTCAGGAGGAATTGCCAATTCGATCCTCATCGAGTCTGACTCCTGATGAACAGGATTGTGAGAAACACATCGTAGAAACTCATCAAAGGGATTTGACGGGTCGATACATCGTTCGACTTTCCTTCAAGTCATCAACAGAGGCCTTGGGCGAGACCAAATCAACAGCAATTAAAATGCTGCAGGGATCCACCAAAGGCTTGAAAACTGATACATCATTCGGTCAGTTGTATCGGGACTTCATCAAGAAGTATGAGGCCTTGGGGCACATGCAACAAATGCCTTCATCATCACCAGAACCTTCACCAGTTTATTACCTTCCTCATCATGGAGTGTTGAAAGAGGATAGCACTACTACGAAGTTGAGGGTTGTGTTTAACGGATCCAGTCGAAGCTCAACAGGTATCTCGCTCAATGATATACTTCACCCTGGGCCAACATTGCAAATCAACAGTTCCGATGTGCTCATCTGGTTGAGACGATATCGTTAGGTATTTGGGACGGACAGAAGGATCCTCATCCACCCATTTAAAAGCTCAACCAGCCTCTAGGGCCATAAAGCAGGGCTTCCAGCTTCCCCACCACCAAGGTCGGGCTCGGGAAAATCCGAATCTGCTGGCTAGATCGAGTTGCCAGTGGACGCTTTGCTGCGGTGGCACTGCTACAAGCTATCCCTCAGGGGACAGTTTCCCGTCTCCCAAGGGGGAGGCCCATGACACTGACACCGCACCCGCGGGGTGCCTCGGGGCGGCGGTCCATTGTGTCCGCTTGACACTCAGATGCGTGAAAGTTGGGATTGAAGGAGTAGAATCTCAAAGAGTGAGGAGGTTTTTTGTTTTGACTCTAATCTATACCTGACCGAAAGTGAGGTAGGTTATCCTGAGAAGAATTCAGGACCCCAGCCTCATAATCCACCGCTTCCGACTCACGGGGATTCGGTTGGCTTTTGTGTAGGATTATTGAATCTCTACGTGAAGAATATCCCTAAGCAATTGCCCTTTCATTCATTCATTCGTTCATTCTCGAGTGCCTTTTTGGCATTCCAGAACTCACTCTTTAGCCAAAGGCACTCTCTATAGAATTTGGAGAACGCCGCAAATGCCTCTTCCGATGAGACTAGTGATCGTGCCACTGAGGGCCATTCATTGATATTATTTCCGATAAATTCATTTATGCTTTGCCTTTGTGGCTCATACTCTGGGCATTCGAGGATGAGGTGCTTGACGTTATCCTCGTCAGCACCACATTCACAGTCACTTCCGTCAGCAAGGACCCGGTCTAGAAGAAATGTCCGGAATTGTCCATGCCCCGTTAGTGCCTGTGTTGTATAATAATTTGTACTAACCCATGTAGCATCAAGTCTTTGGAGGACATCTGGAAAGAACGCGAATGTCGTTCGACCCGTTTCCGCTATCCTGAATTGCTCCTTCCAGAGTTTTTTAACTTCGTTTTTGATTTGATTTACCGGATCTGGAACTTCGTCCCTATCATCGTCATTTTCAATTCTATCGCCTCTATTACCTCTATTAGGATTTATGTTAATTTATTATATTTTGTTATATTTTCTTCGCCATTATTATTATCGTTGTCTACATTGTCTCTATCTTCTTCTTCCACCATGAGCATTCATTCCCCCCAAATGCCTGCTCTTTGCACTCTTCGTGGTGGTTGTACTACTATGTTCCCTACTGCAGCCGCTTCACCTACCCTAATCTTATCTCTTGCTGAAGTTTCCTGGAGAAGGAGTTTGACCGGCAAGACTCCCGCTACTACGCATAGGGACTCTAACGAGGCGGTTCTGTATGCGTGAGTGACCGTTGCCAGGGCCCTTCGCTGTGCCGCCCTGAGATTACGATGATTGTGCTCATTGCAGCGGTCCAGCCAACATCCTGCGGCATACGCTGCTACTAATTCAAAAACGCCACGATAAACCGTTCGAAGAGCCCCGAATCTAAGGCCCCATGTAGTTTTTGCTAATCGCTTAAACTTACCGCAAAGTCTCCCAGTTTTTTCCACTATGTTGTTGACGTGTGATATTACTGCTAGGTATCTATCAAAGTGAACTCCTAGATATCTGACCGATTTCTTGAATTGAATCTTTTCGCCTTCTATTTCTATCTTCGGTTGATTTTCGTGCAGTTTTTTGAGTTTGTTCCGACTTTTTGCTTTTCTATCTATCCTACCATTTTTGCCGTTTTTCCCTACCGGTTCTTCCCTTTCCCATCCCGTTTTTAGGAATATTGCTTCCGTTTTACTTTTTAATAATTGGAGTTTAGCTGACTTGCACCACTCTACAATGTGGTTGACTACAAGTTGACTCTTTGTCTTCAGTTCTACTTTCGTATTCGCGGTTATGACTGTAAGCAGATCATCTGCGTAAGCTACTTCTATTTTACCGAATTTTTCCTCGATAGTCTTGAGGAGACCATCGAACATGAGGTTCCAGCAGGAGGGTCCAAGAACTGACCCTTGTGGGCAGCTTCTTGTCGCCCGCTTGGTAACCTCTTTATCGCCCGATTCTATTTTTACTTCCCGGTCTTCGAAATAACTCTGCATTACTTTGAAAACATTCTTCGGGTAGTCGCGGTCTGCTAGAGCTTTCACCACGAGCGGCCACCATACATTGTCGAAGGCTCCGGAGATATCAAAGAGAAGCCTGATGGCATAATCGTCTTCACAACTAGAGACCATCCGACGCATCTCCACGATAGCGTCCTCCGTCGACTTTCCGGAGAGGAATTTGAATTGACGCCCGGAGATTTTGCCCGGGGCCAGCGACGATGCATCGAGATGGATTTTAAGGAGCTTTTCAAACAGTTTCCCTGCTATTGATAGGAGACAGATCGGTCTGTATGATTTGGGGTCCATAACGTCTTTTCCGGGGCCCTTAAGGGGTCTGCATAAGCTTGGAGCCCCAAAAACAGATTGATTTTCGATTCCTTTTCGCAACGAGAGTATTGCCATGATGAGGTTAAATTTTTTACACAGTAAACAGACACTCTTGCAGAGCTTAATTTTTTTATTTAAATGGAAAAAAGAAATCATAAACAATAGTTATTATTATTCAAACGCAGGGCCTACGTCGCGGCACGGTCACTCGGTGGAGGGTGTGACAACCACTAGGGGTGATCTGAAAAAAAAAAAAAATTATACTTCCAGTACAATGACAAAACTTCCGTATGGCCCGATGATTTTTCGAAATTTTGAAAATTACAAAAATGGCAAGCTTTAGAAAAAAAAATCCATTTTTAACCGGAAAAAATGACTTGAAACATTTGTTATTAACAAATGGATCAGCATAACAAAAAATCATCGGGCCATACCGAAGAAAATGTTATTAACTATGCGCTGTCCAAAGGAGAAGTAAATCGGATGGATAGTTTTCAAGTTACACCCTCCACGCCATTGAAAACTATAGTTTCGAGAAAAAAGCAAAAGAAAATCGGGTAGAAAAATGTGCACATTTTTCGTATGAATTGAGGAGATTATCTTATACCTTTGGCATTTGCTCATATTTTTGGGCATGGGAAAGAAATACATAGGCAATGTCTGGTCCTCAAAGTTCTTACTTTTTGTAAATAAACAAATCAATTGTTTAAATAACAATTGCGAAAAAAAAATCCAGGAAAAAAAATTACTCTGGCGATCAGGCGACTAGTTCCAAATGAGCTTCAAAAAGAAAATCACATAATTAAAAAAAAAAAACCAAATTACCTTTAATCTGCGATTCCTGCGCCATAAAGTAATCCCTCTGCAGCAGCAGCAATATCTTCAGCTTCTTTTTGAGCTGCTCGACGAAGTTGTCGGACTTCTTTTGACGCTTGCTGTGCACGCTGATTAGCCGTTTCTATCCGCTGCGCATCGATTCTTTGGCATTTTGCATGGGTATTGGGCCCAATCGTCAATCTCATTTCTTGCATCATGAAAAGAACGCTTTTATATCCATCATTGAAAATACTCACAGCCAAGTTACTTGCGATTTCTACTATAGTGAGACTATTGTTGTTCGTTTTTGGTGCAAAGCTCCAAATGTGGGCGTTGAGGCTTTCGTTGTTATTCTGTGTAAACCCACCTACACATCGCTCCAATAAGTCATCTCGAGAAAGCTTTTCATATACTGGCTTGATGACATCGGCAACGACTTCAGGAAGAGGTTCTTTATGCTTATACTGCTTCAGTGATCCATTGGCCTTAGCCCCTTGCCACGAACACCAGGACTCTGCCTCGGGAAGACAGTGATGATGCTGTGGTTTTTCATCGGTGGAAATTTTGTGGTAGAATGTGGCCCAGATAGCTGCTTTCATTTCATGGATTGAATACGAATGCCGTCTAATCGCAAGTCCGAAATAAATAGTGAGTTCACTGATGAGCTTCGCAGTCAACTTTCCCCTCCCGCCAATACCTAGATTTTCTTTCTTCACGTTACGCAATGCCGTACCCATCCTTTTTTGGACATGCCCAACACATTCCTTTTTCGCTATCACTTCTTTTTCATATGGTTCTGACTCGAGTATCCCCTTGAATGTCTTACTGTCACCATCTCCGATATAGTTCACATATCTCACCTCATGAAGTTCTTCTGACCTCGCGAACATTTCTATCATTGCATCGACTTCCATCTTTCCAGCTGATCCTTTGTGGTTGGCACTGCAATTTCCTTCATGCGTGAGGAGCCATTCAGTGTATTCCTCGGTGATTCTAGGTCAAAAGATCCCCGACAAAAAGATCCTCTAAATAGATCCCCGAACAAAAAGATCCTCGACAAAAATACTGTACAGAACACATTTTTACAACAGTTTTTTGGATTTGGGTGGGAGGTATTTGCGTGGGTCCACCCCATAATATCGGATGCAAAATATCGCATTCAAAATATCATACCGGGACCATAACGGCGGGAGCAGCTTATCATCCAAATATGTGTTGTTCCCCCCCCCCTCCCGGCGTTCCCCCCAAACGATACCCCCGGAACCTTCCGATTACCAGTCGGGTACTCTTCCCATCTGAGTTATCCGAATATATACCCATTAAAACCACTTGAAATAGCTAGGGGGATCTACTTGGGGGATCTTTTTGTTGGGGATCTTTTTGTTTGGGGATCTTTTTGGCGGGGATCCTTTTGTCGGGGATCTTTTTGTTCGGGGATCTATTTTGAGGATCTTTTTGTCAGGGATCTTTTTGTCGGGGATCTTTTTGTCGGGGATCTTTTGACCGGACACCTTCCTCGGTATGTTTCAATTTGCTCCAATGCTCACAAGCTTTGCAATATGAAGATTTCACCCCAAAGTCTATAACTTTCGACGAATAATGTCCAATGAGTGATGCTACACCATAAAGGGATGAAAAGCCACGTTTTTGCCAAGTGCCATCCCCCGAGACTGTAAGACCTGGTGCATTCCCGCTGTCTTCATTCAACCTTTCCTCTTCCTTCGCGGCATTTTTGATTGATGAATTGCATATAGTTTTTGCAGCCTGATGAATATTCTTGACAATCCCATCATAAGAGTGTTTGAAAAGAGGGCTCGGCAAATCCATTATTGCACAAAATTTTTCAATTGCACTCAAACCAATTCCAAGTAATCGAAAAGCGAAAATTATTCGTTTGTTCAAATCATAAACTTGGTCAATTTTGGGACACGCTGTTACTTTCGTAGGCTTACACTTGCTACAAGAAACCAGTAATTGAAATCCCAATCCAGCAACATTCACTTCTTGGAATGTAACTTCTCCATTACAATTTTTACACTTCACTTTTTCACTAATAGCAGAAAAAGTGCTGGAAAAGTTTATGATCCGATATCCGAACGATGTATCCATGGATACCTCTAAGCCATTTGTTTTTAATTTTTTTGCGGCCGTACTCATATCGTGAGCATCACTCTTTGATGCCCAACGGTTCGGTGGAATCGGAAGTTTTCTTTTTTTGGTGAGGCCAGGACGTCCTCTACTATTTCTGGAACTTTTACGCTCAAATTGCGTTCGGTTCATTTTCGTCACGTATAATACAATCTAACTGATGATCTGTACTCTATTACTAACTACGAGTAAGTAAATGAACAGGTGGAGAAACAATTGCTTTTATTGTGCAAGGAGTCATGACCTGCGAGGGGTCACGTCATTCTTAATTCATGGAATAGTAAACAAATGAATAATACTAGTAAGAATTCATAAGAATAATTAGAATCGAATAATTCAAAGAAAGTGTCAGTACGCAGAGTACCATTGCAACCGTACCATCTATTGAAGTGGGGCGCCTACCGTAGGCGGTGTAGGGCGCTCGAGGTGGCCCTCCTTAAAAATCGTCATAACTCGGTCAGTTTGCGGAATTTCCACAAAATGTTTGCTGGAAATTGAAGATAAAACTCTAGGCTATCAAGGCATGCAATAAAAAAAAAAAAAAACGATTTTTTGAAATTTCAAGCTTATGCAGACCCCTTAAGAAGGGTAACTAGTGAACCTACTTTCCAGACCGTTGGAAAAACACCTTTGTCGAGGCATGCGTTGAACATTTTGACCATGATTTCCGGGATTTCTTTGAACGCCATTTTGAGCACGTGAACTTCAATGAGATCACACCTGGGTGCTTTATCGTCGAGCATTGTGCCAATGGCGCTCTTAATTTGAGCCTCTGTAAAGTGTGTCGCGTCTGGTGTCTGTGGGGCAAGTTCGCGTACTTCGTCTCGAATAGCGCGCTGTTCGTCACTGTCTTCGTCATTTGGGACATGCGTCTTTAGGAGACATTCCACCGTTTCTTTCATTCCCGTGGTCTCTGTGTCACCATTACGAAGTGAACTAAGGACCGTTCTAACCCGAGGCTTATCCGCCGCGTCTTTATGATTATACGACCACGGTTCTTTATTACCCGTTTCCGTTACAAACGCTTCCCAACTTACTCTTTTAGCCCCTCGTATGGAGTATTTGTAATTAGCTCTGATCGCTCGATATTTCCGCGATTTTTCCGCTCGCTTTACAGGATCTCGCTCCTTTTTTTTCTTTATCCGCTTTGCTATTAGTACTTTTCTACGCTTTTCGCTTAATTCCGGGGTCCACCATGGGTTTGCTTTCCTACATGGCTTTTTCCTGGGCATCGAGTCTTCGCAAGCTTTTGTTATTACTCCCGCAAAAATCCGTGCCATTTCTTCAACGCCGGTCTTCAACATCGGCCGCGGAATCGATATTGTGGTCCTGCAACCTCGTCAATGATTCCCTTTTGAGGGACGTTGCGAACTTGTCCCAGTCGGCTTGATGTAATCGGAACCTCCTGCGACACTCCGCCTCCTCCCCCCCACCCCCAGATCATTTCTCTCTGTCGAGGCGCCAGGCCCACTAAGGCAAGTTTTTATCAGATGATGTCCAGACGTGGTCCAATCTCTGTGTATTTTCCATTCGCGCGTGAATTGACTTATAGAGGGGCTTGCGAGTGTGATATCAATGAAGGAAGTCCCAAGTGGACCCGCGTACGTTGGACCTTGGTTTATTTCGTTTAATACCGTTAAATCACCTGAATTTATCAATTCTTCGAAGAGGTCCGCTTCCTCGCTCTAATTTCCTTTTGGACTCCAGAGGGGGTGACGCGTATTCGAATCCATGCCTATGAGTACCCGCTTACCTCGTAGGCAGTGTAGGATTTCTGCTAATTCCCGAAGGTACTTCTCTAGCGGATCTTTAAATTAATAATATTGAGGTACTACATAAAATGTAAAATTTGGCGCGGTTATTTCCACGCAGACCGTATGGGTCGTACTAAGGTGAGCTAAGAATAAAATGTTAAAACTTAGGTTGCAGACCCCGATGGCCGCCCATGGCTGTCCTGTACGTATGGCCGCTATTTGAGTTCCGGATCCTAGGCCCGAAACTCGCCATCTACCTTCCTTTAATTGAACATACGGCTCTTGTAAAAGTAGCACGTCTAGTTCTTTTTTCTTAATGAGTTGCTGTACTTCGGCAGCAACCGTCTGCGACCGATCCATATTTAATTGGATAATTCTAATCGTATGGGAGAGTTGGGGTGTGTGTGCTGTGCGGGCACTTTGGGGTGTAATATCCACTGGTCTGTCAGTGTCTATTCTATCTAGCCTTATAATGTAGTCTCGCATGACTGATTTGGCCCCAGCTGTTGAAGATGGCTGAGTACCCACGTCTAACGTTCCCGATCGAGTATTGACGGTACGAAGACTGGAACCTTGCGATGCCCGACATCTACTGGAGTGGGAGCGAGCACGAACCCCCGCGGGCACCGCCAACGCACAGGCTGATATGCCATCAGCCCGAGCGGGACGTTCCCCCGTTGAGCTGTGAACAAGAACATTGCGGTCGCTGGATGACGACACCGCGGAGCCCGCTTTCCCACCCCCGTTCGGCGCCGGTACTGAGTATCCGACCTTCTGCACCGTAAACATTTTGTACCATCATATTAATTCGCTTTAGGCCCGACGGCGCAATAAGAGGGGAGCTGAAATAAATAGAGGATATTGAGTTTGCCTGTCCGACAGTACCTTGGGAAGAAAGTATCAGTTAGTTTGCCCGTCCGGCCGTGCCTTGGGAAGAATCATGGGTGCCATTGGGTTTTAAGAGTCGTTGGCGCAATTGTGGCTCTCCGGCCTTTATTTACAATGTTTATATGTTATCGAATTGTCTGCGCAGTGGCATCACATTTCCGTGATTCTACATTTCCCGGTTTGGATTTAAGTTACATTTGGCCCTTGCTTCCGGATGGAAGAGGGCGGGGAGGTTGCCACTTCGGTGCCCATTCACCGAGTATTAACTATCAAAGGGTGGCAACTCGGTGACGCCCAAGGTGCCACTTTCACCTTTATTTACAGTGCCCAATCTCACTGTTACAGTGTGCCGTTCACTGTCGAAGTTCCTTGGAACCTCCTTCTGTCTTTTCTCTTCTCTTTTGGCATCTCCAAGTTCCCCCATTTGTAGTTCTTTTTGAAACGTATTGCTTTTGAAAATTGTGACAGAAAAAAAGATATTATGATGAGACCACGGGTGGATTGATATTTGCTCTCGCCTCCATCGCCCCTCCATCCATACTATTTATGAATTTCGATTAACGTGGCATAGGGAGACTCATTGGTCTCCCTTTATTTATTTTATTTATTTATGTATTCATTACTATCATATTACTATGGCAATTAGCAACTTTGACAATTGACTGATGTGAGCGAGAGAACCCGAAGGCCCTCTCTGAGCGTCAGAACCTGGCCAGTGTGGGTGGAGGACTCGTTCAAGGTCCTCCTCCTCTTTAGTACATACAATGGTTGAGTCCCGCCGCTTCTTACACCTTCCCCCCCTCAGGGAAAGATGAGCATTGGTAACACCAACCTAAGCTTTCCGTCCTCCGCCCGCGTCTTCGGCACGAATCATCTCGGTTTTTATTTTAAGTACAGTTTGCATGTCCATTTGTGAGGGGATATTCTCTTGCGAGAATGCGAACAGACAACTATAACCGAGAAACATCGCATCATTGACGACAGATCAGCGTAGCTTAGAGCTCTTGTCCCATTGATGTCTTTTCTTCTTTCAAGTTACACATATTATGTTTATATTGAGTATATGTGCACTTCCTTTTTGAGTCACACATACCATATATATTGAGTGTTTGTGTGCTCTATTTCGGGTCGCACATGCCACATATATTAAATGTATGTGCGCCTCGGTTTCATAGACCTGCGTTAGTTCCTTGCCCTTATTATTATTATTGTCATTCTATTATTATTAACTTCCCGGGTTAGGGAAGTTATTGTAATCACCCCGAAAATCGAAAATCGAATTTTCAACATATCTCCACGTTTCAAGGTCTCCACAACACTCCCTGATAATTTTCAAGATGATGTATGTGTGTGTGTGTGTGTGTGTGTGTGTGTGTGTGTGTGTGTGTGTGTGTGTGTGCGTGCGTGTGTGTGTGTGTGTGTGTGTGTGTGTGTGTGTGCGTGTGTGCGTGTGTGTGTGTGTGTGTGTGTGTGTGTGTGTGTGTGTGTGTGTGTGTGTGTGTGTGTGTGTGTGCGTGTGTGTGTGTGTGTGTGTGTGTGTGTGTGTGTGTGTGTGTGTGTGTGTGTGTGTGTGTGTGTGGGTTTGTACGGGTGTGACTAAAAATTTTCGTCAACGATATCTCTTAAACGGATGATGCGATCAAGGTCATCAATGACGCAATCGAAGCATCTTCATCCAACTTAGAGCCGAAAGGATTTTGGAAAAAATTGTTCCAGTCGTTCTCCAGTTTTTCCAGGAAAACATAAAATGAAAAAAAAAATTTTTTTTTTGTTTTTTTTTTTCTTCTAAACAATAGTGAGGAAGATACCGGGAAGTTATTGTTGCGACCAGCTAAAAGGGTCACACCAAATTGTAACGCACTCACCCATGGGAGCGAGCTTGCGAGCGACCAACAACGCACCACTAGTTTTTTTTTGGTTTTTTCCACCTGGTTCAGTCGGCCTGATATCCACCCATCAACCCATCAACATGAAAACTCCCCCTTGTCATATCTCCGATCACTGAATCATTTTCAAAAATCAAACAGAATATTCCAGAATTAAATATTATTTTTTTTTGTTTTTTTTTCGGTTTTTTCCACCTGGTTCAGTAGGCCTGATATCCACCCATCAACCCATCAACATGAAAACTCCCCCTCGTCACATCTCCGGTCTCTGAATCATTTTCACAAATAAAAAAGAAAATTCCAGAATTAAATATTATTTTTTTTTGTTTTTTTTTTTGTTTTTTCCACCTGGTTCAGTAAGCCTGATATCCACCCATCAACCCATCAACATGAAAACTCCCCCTCGTCACATATCCGGTCTCTGAATCATTTTCACAAATAAAAAAGAAAATTCCAGCATTAAATATTATTTTTTTTGTTTTTTTTTTGGTTTTTTTCACCTGTTTATTATTATTATTATTATTATTATTATTATTATTATTATTATTATTATTATTATTATTATTATTATTATTATTATTATTATTATTATTATTATTATTATTATTATTATTATTATTATTATTATTATTATTATTATTATTATTATTATTATTATTATTATTATTATTATTATTATTATTATTATTATTATTATTATTATTAATCAATTGCCTGAATATTTGTTTATTACGTTATTTGGCCTTTTATAAATGTATTTAGCTATTAAGCTATTTAATACATTTTGAATGGAGTTGAGGTGATTTGACTTCTACTTTTATTATTGCGATAGATCAACCACCGCGCAGAATCTATTTGCCATGTTTATATATCTATATATATCTTTGATATACTATGCCTTTTCGAGAGCCACCCTTGCTCCTACCGTGCTTAGGAGTGGACTTGCGACAGGAACGCGTAAACAATACCTACGCGCGAACTCGAGTCCGCGGGGCCATTCAGTCCCGTGGTATACATTATCAGGCAAGAAAATCTCATAAACTAGAGCTGAGATTGTCCGCTAGATGCCACACACCCCCGTGCGGATTTGGGACGGACATTGTAAAAATGTTCCGTCAGATCAAGGTCCATCAAGAAGACTGGGACCTTCAACGCATTCTCTGGGTAGATGAGAATGGAGAACTCTTACCTACCAACTCACCACCGTCACCTACGGTGCAACATCTGCACCGTGATTGTCTCTTCGAGTTCTACAGCAATTAGTTGAAGACAAAGGTCATCGTTATCCACTAGCGGTACCTTCAGTCACCAAGGGTCGCTACGTAGATGGTATCTACAGGGGCGCAGAATCGGAGGAAGAGCTCAACGGTATTGTCGAGGAACTGATCAGCCTCTGCATGGCGGGCGGCTTACCCCTCCAAAAAAGAAGCAACAACTCACCACAACTCTCCAACAAACTGGGCATATCAACGGAGAAGTTATCACCAGTAGAATTCGAGTCATCAACTGTGAAGGTATTGGGTTTATGTTGGCAACCTCAGACCGACACCTTTCATTATAAATCAAGGAACTTCAACTCGAACACCATCACCAAACGCACAGTCTTGTCAGAGATTGCGCAAATCTATGACCCATTGGGATTGATTGGGCCAGTCATCATTAGTGCCAAGATACTCATTCAGGAATTGTGGCTGCTCAAGGTCAATTGGGATGATCCATTACACTTGGAGTACCATAAACGCTGGTAATTATTCAGAGAACAACTCAGCGAACTCAACACGTTATCGATTCCACGGTGGATGAATCTATCGTCAGAAGCCTCAACTCTACAATTACATGGCTTTGCTGACGCATCGAACCTCGCCATGGGGGCTGCAGTACACCTTCGTACCTTCTCACCAGGCTCAGAGTGTACAGTTACACTGGTGTGTGCTAAAACCAGAGTAGTTCCACTGAAGAAGATCACCGTTCCTCGATTGGAACTAGCAGTAGCGTCGATCCTCACCGAGCTAGTTGCTCATGTGGCTCAAACCTTGGGCAATAAGAATATTGAAACTCATCGTTGGAGCAATTTATCAGTGGCAATCACATGGATAAAGGGTTACGCATCACGATGGAAGGACTTTGTGCAGAATCGAGTGGTTAAAATCCAGGGAAGCTCACCCTCTGTACATTGGAGACACATGAATGGAGTGGAAAATCCAGCTGACTGTGCCTCCAGAGGCATCTCACCAACGCAATTATCTTAACATCATCTGTGGTGGAAAGATCCGCCATGGCTTGTTCTACCCCAAGAGCAATGGCCCTTATCATCGTTTGACGCAGCTACTGAAGCAGCATTGGAAGAGAGACCATCACCAATCAGAATGCATCCAGTACGTATCAATGAGGTGGACGATGTGTTGAATTGTGCCTCCTCATTAATCAGACTGCCGAGATCCTCAGCAACCATCCGATGAGCTGTCAACAAGTTCGCCAGGAGACCATAGCCGAATACACCAGGTATCACCCTCGAAAAAATCGAGGAAGCACGCATCTTTTGGGTTGAACGTACGCAACATCAGCATTTTGAGAGAGAAATCAACATCCTCACGACTGGAGGAACGTTACCAGGTAATCACCGAATGGCTACCTTTACTCCATTTGTCGATGGAGATGGAATCTTACGTCTTGATGGCGGATTAAAGAATACCACCTTGGATCCTGATGAAATTCACCCGGCAATCTTGCCCAGATGCTCAACATTATCATCATTGGTTATTGCAGATACTCATCAACGCAGTCTGCACGGGAGAACTCAACTTACATTGGCTCATATCCGACAGAAATATTGGATAATCGGAGGACGAGCTCCAGTCACCTCACACATCAGGAAGTATGTAACTTGTGCAAGGTATCGAGCAGAGAGGGCTCAGCAACTTATGGGGCAGCTGCCAGCTCGACGAGTGACACCTGCCAGGCTATTTCTCCTGAAGGATTATGGGGTTAATTAAATATAAAACACAAGTTTAATCTGAATAAACTCTTTATTATACGTTGTCCACGCAACGGTTTACACACGAGTGAGTGTAAGTCAGAATATAATATAAAGGCGCAACGGCGCAAACGGTGGTGACGCGGTCAACCACAACAACTGGTCGGTAAAGAGGAGACGGGCTAATGGCGCCACTTTTAACACTCCCTCCCGACATAGACTGTATCCTTATTTATACCAGTCTTCTTCTCTCCTGGTAACTATTTATTTAATATTTGGTCCTCTCATCTCAGAATTTGGTTTTTGTCATCGCACCTTCAGTGTTAAGTTAAATAACTTATTTATTGCCTATATAACAGAAAGAGAAACCTTATTAAACATTTGCATTCATAATCATATAAATTAGTCGTTTGTGTGATTCAAATGATAGAGGCTTTGTAAATACATCAGCTAATTGATCTCTTGAGCTAATCCACTTTACTTTAATCAAATTGTTCTTTACACATTCTTTTACATGATTAACTTTTATTTCAACCATATGCCTCAATTTATTTCCACCATTTGTTTCAACACAAAATGCAGCAGCTTTATTATCACACCATAGAAACATTGGTAGTGGTGGATCAACTAGTATTAATTTTAATGAATTATATATCGATAGCATTTCTTGACTTGCTTCGCTCATGGCAACATATTCTGCCTCACACGTGGATAAAGCTACTGCTGTTTGTTTGTGAGTTCGCCAAATAATCGAATCACCAAACAATCTCACCACAAAACCACAAGTGGTTATTGAATCTTTACAATCAGCAAAACTTGCATCAGAATATCCATTAATCTCATTAGAATCACCTGTATATCTTAAACCTAACTTCGTCGTTCCTCTAAGGTATCTAAAAACTCTCTTAACCATTACCCAATCACTCTCAGTTGGGTTTACCTGATGTCTACTCAATACATTCACAGCATATGATATATCTGGTCTCGTAGCACCAGCCAAATACAACAAACTCCCAACAGCCTCTCTGTATGGGATGTTCTCTTTAGTCTCTGTCTTATCCAATATCTCACAATCATACTCAGTTTCTCTCATCTTTCTTTCGTTATTCGCGGCTTGAGTTGTAATCATAGGTGTTCTCTGCGGATGAGATTTATCAAATCCAAATCTAGTCAAAATTTTCTCAATATATTTCTCTTGATTTAATCTAATTGTCTGATTTTCTCTATCCCGTCTAATTGATATACTTAAAAATTCTTTTGGTTCTCCCAAAATCGTCATCTCAAACTCTACACTTAACTTGCCCTTTACTTCTGTTAATTTTTCTTTGTCATTACTTGCCAGCAAAATGTCATCTACATAAAGTAGCAAAATCAAAAATTTCTCTCCATCTCGCCAAACAAACAAACATGGTTCTAGATCGGAATTTTGTAACCCCATAGTCAAAGCTACTTCAGTAAATTTTACATTCCACCGTTTTGGACTGATACGAAGTCCATACAGAGCTCTTTCTAACTTGCACACATTACCTCGTCTTTCCTCAACCGTATGATCTGTTCCCTCAGGAATTTCCATATAAATTTCCTCTTCAATCACACCATTAAGAAAAGCTGTCTTAACATCTAACTGACAAACTTCTAAATTGTATTTATTGATAATAGCTATCACCACTCTCACCAATGGTAATCTAGAAACTGGAGCATACGTTTCTCTCAGCTCATAGACATTCTTATCTTTAAATCCTCTAATCACTAATCTCGCTTTGAATCTCAATTTACCATCTGCTTCATTCTTACATTTGAAAACCCACCTTGAGTCTATAATATTCAATCTTTGCCCATTTTTCATTTTATTGGGTCTTTTAACAATCTTCCAAACTTGATTCTTCTTTAGTGAATTTAATTCTTCATTAATTGCCTCTTGCCAACGACATTTTTCTCGACTCATCATGGCTTCTTTATAATTAGAAGGATCAGTATTTATCTGTGCCAATAGTGCGTGAAAAACTTCATCTTTCATTTCTACTGTATTCTCCTTTTCTTCATTATCACAATTAACACCAGTAAAGAAAACACTACCCTTTAATTCTTCATCGACATTTAATTCAGAAAAACTACTATCATTAATTAATTCTTTTCCCGCATCTGATAATTTTATTTTCTTTGAACTGTTTGACTCTGATACTTCTTTTCTAGGTCTACCTCTCTTACGTTTTATCTCTCCCTCCTGTCTTGAAGAATTCTCAATCTCACCTTTACTTTCACTGAACTCTACGAACCATTTTTCTTTATCATCAACTTCTTCAAGAACAGGAAAATCTCTGACACTGTCTTTCTTATATTTATCACCGTAAACTAATTTTTCATTGAATCTAATATGTCTGCTTTCATAATATTTTCCTATCTCTGGCTTAAGTACCAAATACCCAGTAGGGGTATATCCTACAAGAATTACTGTCACACCTATCTGTCCAAACTTTGGACCTGTTTTCCTTGGTACCTTGATATAACACAGACATCCGAATCTTTTGATTTGATTTATATTAAAATTATGAGCTGGAGCAAATCTCTCCAGAGGAGTAATCATATTATTGGATTTATGTGGAGTACGATTATAAGCATACACGGCCGCTGACAAGGCCAAATCCCACATACTTTGTGGCAATCGCGAATCATACATGTAACTTCTCACCTTCTTCTGTATCGTCTGATTAAATCTTTCTGATACACCATTGTGCTCTGGTGTATCTGGACAAGCCAACTGTAACTCTGCCCCTAAACTCTTGAGTACATCTACTGTATAACCTCCAGTAAACTCAGTACCCTGATCTGATCTCAAATAACAAACTTTGGCATCGTAACCCAGCAGATTACGTGCGCTTCTCGTGAATATTTCAAGGCAATGTCCAGTCTCACTTTTCGCCTTCATTGGATAAGCCATAGCGAATCTCGAATAATCATCAATGAACACGGATATAAATCTGTACCCCTTAGGATGAGAAATGGGAGATATCGGTCCCATCACATCTGAATGAATTATCTGCAATGGAGCTGTTGCTCGTCTTCGCACCGAAGGGAATGATAATTTGTTAAATTTTGAAATTAGACAGACCTCACAATCTTTGATTGAATCATCGAAAACTACTTTATTCAATTCTTTATTGTCTGGATATTTTACTTGCAACGCTCTAAGATAACTTGTTGAAGCGTGCCCAAATCTACAGTGCCACAACATTGCACTTTTGTTATTTACTTGTTTTTCTTTATCAATTGAAATTGGCAATATTTCATCTAACGTTTCATCAAAGGCACACTCATCAACATCTTGAATTTTTCTATCCCAAATTGTATAATCAAAATTTGACTGTTCATATGGAATTTTTCTTTTATTAACACTACTCTCAACTCTCGTTATTTCAATATTTTGTTCATCTGATTTTACCTCTTCTACTTTGTCTTTTTCTATCTTCTCATTTTCCTCAGTCTTTTCTTTCACTTCAATCTCGTTTTTAGCAGTCATACTACGAGTGAGATATCTTCTCACTTCACTCTCACCTGTCACAACTTCAGCAGCATTTGCTATTATTCGCCGATTCGTACACTTGGAATTACTTTGATCAACTGAATCTATTTTATTAATTTCTAGATCAATTATCCAATATGGTTGTTTATAGATTCCCGAAATGAAAATATCTTTTGATATCGGATCGAAAATATCTATCTTTTGATCATCTAGATAAATGGCTAAACCCATTTCTGCAAACTTCCTTAATGATAATAGATTTGCTTTAAGAGCCTCAGCGAAAATTACTGAATCAATCTCAAGTATTTTACCATTAGACAATTCAATCTCTATTTTACCAGCTCCCTCCGTTTCCAAATTCGCAAATTCATTCTTATTCGCGCACCTAATCACACCACGATCAGATTCATCAAACGTTTTAAAGATTAATTTTGAGTTAGTCAGGTGCTCAGTTGCACCTGAATCAGCTAAGAATTCAGTTATAAATTTATCTTTCTCTAATTCTTGACTATTTGTATAGTACGTAATGGCGTTTGATCGACTATTATCTAATTTTCTCTTACCTTGATCTGCGTTGTTGTTGTCAGTTGTTTTGTTGTTGTTATTTTGTTTGTTGGGATTATTAATAAATTTGTTACTTTGTTTACTCTCACCTCTTTTAAAAGCAAATTTACTTTTATCATATCTTCCTCTTTTATACTGACCATTACTCTCATCATTGATAGATCTTTTCATGCCTCTAAAACTACCACGTCTTTGACTTCGATAATTATAACGTGAATTTCCTGAATACCTTGAATATGGTCTTGAAGCACCCCCACCACGGGGTCCAGTGCCCCCATTGCGCTTTGGACAATCTCTTGCCAAATGCTGACCTATAAGGTTGCAATAGTAACACACATATCCCTCTCCATCACCAGCAGTACACTTATATGCCTTATGACCAATCTTCTGACATTTATAGCATCTTGGAGCCTCAGCCTGTGCAAGATTAACAGTTTTTACATTACTGTCTGAAGGACCATTTTTATTTGTTGCTTCTTCCTCTAATACACTTGATTTTAATTCCTCAAACGTCAATCTCTCACCTTTAACCTTCCTTGTTACTTTGTCAATGGTAGCAATATTAGGAATGGCACTAATTACTGCATTATAAAAGGCATCTCTCTTCTCATCAGAGGACAGAGGAGTAGCGTCAGGTGAATTTTCATACTGAGCTAGAGTGTCATCAAATTTGTCACAGAACTCAGCTGCTGACATCTTACCAACTACATATTTCATGGTATAAATTTCTTTTCTCACCGAGTGTGAAGTAAAGTTAAATTCACTCAATTTTATTTCTTTCAATTTCTTTAAAATCTCTACTGGATCTTGCATCTTAATAATTCTAGGATGATACACTCCATCTAAATGATTTATTAAAATTTCTCTAACTTTATGTCTCTGCTCTGTAAGAGTTTCCTCATCAACAGATACTTTGATTTTGTCATCAATAATATGTAATAATTTATTTGTCCTAATTTCTGAAGAAAAGTAATCATAAAATGCTTCGTATTTCATTTTACTGTCTAATTTGTAATCTCTTTTAATATTGTTTCCTTTATTGATAAGTTCAACCTGTAGTTTGTTTGTCAATTCATGTGCTAGTACTTTCAAAGGACTTTCTTTAGATTCTGAATTTACTTTACTCTGATTTAATTGCTCAATTTGTCTTTTAACCACATTCTGAACATGCATTTCAAGTTCTTCTTCATTCACTGACACCACTTCTCCTCCTCTCACCCTATAATCATTATATCTCACCTCGTCATCTTCCTTAATACCTCGAAGTACATTCAGTTTGTACTCCATTGAAGCAATTTTACTGGCCTGCTCTTTCAACATCTCCTTATTCTCTCTCATATTGTCAAATGCTGCTTTGGTAGAAGCAGCTGTGTTCTCACACAACTTCTCCACCGCCGACAACAACCCTTCCAACTTCTCCTCAACTGAAACATTTTTTGTTATTTTATTTTGCTGAGAATCAATTAAATTTTTATTTGATTCAAAATCAATCAAACTAATTTTTGTTCCAAGTATCTGATCTGATAATATTCGTGGTTTGGCAACTGTTTCATTATGTATGTCAGCTTTTATTTCTCTTTCATTACGCTCACCTTTCTTCAACATAGCCATGGTCTTATCTTCATTTTCAACTTTGCTCTTATCCTCAACTTTGCTCTCACCTCCCAAACCACCCTCACCAGTAACAAATTTTCCCAGATCATTATCCTTATTTCCCTTTACACCAGATACTTGAGCTGACACATCTCTCCTTGAACCGTAATCTGGCAATATTGATGGTTTCCTCATTCTAACATTCCCTTCATCCCATTTTATCAGAATTTCTCTCAATTCATTGGTGAGCAGATTTTTGTCTGTTATAACAAAAACACAAACTCATTTAAGAATATATCAAATTTAATTGATTTGCCAGATTCGGTATTCCAAATCTAGTTGACCGAACACAAGTATGGCTAGACTTAGAATGAATGAACTCTCCAGAGATCCGAACACAAGACCTCCTTAAAGTTCACCCGAGTGAATCAGGTCCTGAGATGTCGAACACAAACATCCATTCTCTGATCACCCTTAGGAGATTTTATAATTGCAATTATTTATTTAATTTATTGTTAATTTATTCAATTTATTGTATTTGTTTTGTTGCATGCATGACTTTAATTCATATATATTTCTCAGTTTTATTCAAATCCCTCACCAATTTCAACACCCAGTGACTCTCCATCATCAGGTAGAGCATAAACTCTGTTATTGATTATCGATACAGAAATCAATTCATTTTCTTTCACGAAATATCCTTTCTTAGATAATTCCAATTTTATCAAGTTGTAAATTTCGAAAAGACTTTCAATTACAGCTGTAATAATAATAATATTCAATATTAATCAATAATCAAATATTCTTTTCTTTAATTATTTTTCTTTTTACTAATTTGATGCATCATTTATTTTTCCAAATTTATTTAATTATTCGCACGAGTTACACGCACCACGAGAGACGACGGAGAAAGAGAGAACTTTTTTTTTATTTTATTTTATTTTATTATTTCTTTTCCAATTCACACCCTTTATATTTCTCGGAATTCCGTTCTTCTTTTCTTATATCTTTTCCTCGCTCGAGCCTACACATTCTTGACTGCAGTCGTCTCCCTCCCTCCAACGTACCCATCGCTGCGCGCGCAACTACATGCCGCGCGCAATCTTTCTCAGCCCACACATGCTGAAATCCGCCATGACAAACTATTGTCACGGCGTCATATTTATTTTCCAAGTTTATTTCTCCAAATTTCACTAAATATCACTTTTTCTTTCCATTAAATATTTTTCTGTTCATCTGTCTCCATTTTTCTATTAATTTAAATAGACTAAACTTTTTATTTATGGGCAAAAAGCCCCTTAACAAGTTGGCGTCTATGACAAGATTTTTCCAACGGCCATCTTGACCACGCCGTATGTATTATTTCTTTTTATTCTACTAATTTTCACTTTAATTAATTAAACCTTTACTTACTCATCTCACCAGCTTTTCCTCTCTTGTTATTTGCCATTTCTTTTCAGTAAAGTCCTTTCTTTTATTAATTTTCACTTTTCTCTTTGTAATAGATTTTTTTTTTTATTTTCCAATTAGTTAAATTTTTGTGTTAATTATTATGCACAGTGGAAGCGTATAAATTTTATTAATTTTCCAGGCCCATAACCTGAAGGATTATGGGGTTAATTAAATATAAAACACAAGTTTAATCTGAATAAACTCTTTATTATACGTTGTCCACGCAACGGTTTACACACGAGTGAGTGTAAGTCAGAATATAATATAAAGGCGCAACGGCGCAAACGGTGGTGACGCGGTCAACCACAACAACTGGTCGGTAAAGAGGAGACGGGCTAATGGCGCCACTTTTAACATCTCCATTCTGGAGTAGATTTCGCAGGGCCATTCAATCTACTCAGATGGAGGGGATCGGGGGCAAATGCCAGGATGTATAAGGGTTACATCAGTGTGTTTGTCTGCATGGTGACATCAGCAGTTTACCTGGAGGTGGTGACTGATCTCTCGGCCGAGGGATTCATCGCAGCCTTCAAGAGATTCACCGGGAGACGTGGCAAATATGCTGCCATGTTTAGTAACAGAGGATTGAATTTTATCGGAGCTCAACGGGAATTGAGGGAATTATTTGATAGAGCGTCAATTGAATCCGAGAAAATCAACGCATTACTCACTTCAGATGGAGTTAGATGGAAATTCATCCCCCCACATTCTCCACATATGGGTGGAAAGTGGGAAGCAGCCGTGAAATCGGTGAAACATCATCTACATCGAGTCATCGGATCCTCAACTCTGACTTACGAAGAACTTACAACTCTTCTGAGCCAGATTGAGGCGGCCCTCAACTCCAGACCTCTGTGCCCACTCACCAACGATCCAGAAGATACATCAGCCTTGACACCAGGTCACTTTCTCATTGGCGACAGCCTGACAGCTGTGCCCGAGCCATCACTATTACAACTTAACTTGGAAAGATTGGATCGATGGCAACTCATCACCAGAAAATTTCAACATTTCTAGGATCGATGGTCGAAGGAATGCCTCCATCGATATCAAGCCATTTATCGGTGGCATCATCCAGTTTAGAATCTCGAACCAGGGGCCCTGGTTCTCATCACTGACGAGGTGTTACCTCCATCAAAGTGGCCACTCGCCAGAATCATCGCAATTCACCCAGGAAGAGACGAGCTCACCCGAGTCGTTGACCTGAGAGTTGCTAACCGAGAGGGTAATCGAGCTACCCACCGCATCATCTCACGAGCAGTGCACCAGCTTGTGCCACTGCCTATCGACGTTGACTGGCTTGAAGGTCAGCCAGAAATTCAACCACCAGGAGGACTATCACGAGGAAATGCTTCGTCATCAGGGGATGACAAGGGCGGGCAGAATGTTAGAAATCCTCCCTAAAATTGAGGTTTCTACGGTCCGTACCGACGGCCATATTCGAATTCTCCCGAACATCGCCGAATCTTACCGAGGGGGCCATTGTACCTCTACTATTCAGTATAGAACGTAGCTTCTCAACGCATCGTATCGTATCTTTTTGTTATCATTGAAAATCATCTTTATTGTTTAATTATCAGTAAATTCACCCGGAAATTTAGTAAATCAACTCAGTGAACTTCATCGAACATTATCAGTGAACTATATCGAACATTATCAGTGAAATTTATCTAATCTGTACATCACCAACTTATTTATTATGTTTAAATATATATTGACTTGGTTTCGGCCTAAAATTCTCTGTGTTCACATTGTGTTTCCTCTAAAAACTTTTTCTCCATCCACCTCTCGACCACTCTGATCCTCACCGGAAATTCACCATAGATTTAACAGTAGGAGTTACGAAAAAAAGTATTAGATAGAAAAATTCCTCATTTGAGAATACATCGATTGGGCCACTGATATTTTTTTCTATCTCTCATATTTAACAGCTTAGTCCTACTCGAAGCGGCACGGAATACGCCTAGGTGCTCGGGTGCAGTCCTCGCTGCACTCTGGACAGCCTACAGGAACAACCGTGGAAGATAAACAAGAAAGTTTCAAATAAAGAATGTTCATCTTGGAAAAAGCCATCAATTTTATAGAGGACCATTTTTTCATAACTCCAAAGGTTGATGAGATAATCTCGTAATAAAGGAAGAGAACTGCGTGAATTCACTTTGCACACAGGACAAAATCGCATTTGTGTTATTAAAAAATCGATGTATCAAATTTTACCATGGCCCACCTTTCGGAGCATTTTCTGACGAATGTCTTTCATTTGAAACTTTTTCCTCCATCTATATTATTTTTGAAAATGTTTAGATGTAACGAGGGGCAAGTGAGACCTACTACGGTATTCCCAGAATATGCAAACGTCCGAAATGGATTTTAGTCGAGGTTCGCTGGACTGCCCATTTGAATTTTTACATGGGTATTGACGATACAGAAAAAAGTTTGAGATAAAAAATATTTTTCAGAAAATGCTCTAAAAGATCAGCCATGATAAAATTTGATAGATTAGTTTTTTTCTTAACATAAATGGAATTTTATCCGGCGTGCAGAGTGAATTCCCGCCGTTCTCTCTCTTTATTACGTGATTATCTTGTCAACCTTTAGAATGACGAAAAAATGTTCCTCCACAAAATTGATGGCTTTTATCAGAACGAACATCTTTTATTTGAAACTTTTTCGTTTATCTTCAACGTTTGTCTTTGTAGGAGGTCTGGAGTGCAGCGCGGACTGCACCCGAGCGCCTAGCCTGCACGGAAAAATATATATATGGGACATATATGTATAAATCTATCATAATTATATAAAACATATAATTAACTTACATATGGTACATTAACTTGTATGGTGCATATATCTAACATATATACGAAATACCACATTTTTGGCCGATTTTATATATTCAGTAATACATGTATTATATATGTTGAAATTAAGTAATTATCTAATTAATATATATGCCAGATGAAATTAATATATATTTTTTCATGCACCCTATACATATATACATACATATGTGATACATGTGACATATATGGCAAAATGTATAAGTCATATATTAGGCATATATGAAATATTTGTTATGTAAGACTAACAAAAAGTTGATTATTTAATGGGGCACTGCATTTATTAACTTAACTAATCTTGATTTGCTGATTACTGCCACATTCCTACCTAATTAGCCTATTAATTCAAATTAAAATTCACCTATCGGCGGGATTCGAACCTGGAACCTACAGATTCGCAGTCTAACGCTTTACCACGGAGCTATCGCACGCTATTCATATTGTTGGAAATTCGTATTGTCTATATGAATGATAACTCCGAATTTTTTCGACATGGTCTTTATGTATATATTAAATGGTTTAGTTTCCATTTCTGAATAATTTTGTATTGAAATAGAAGTGATGAAAATATTGTACTTCTAGTCCTTACGCCCATGCTCATCCTGTATAAGATTTGGGGTCCGTGAAATAACTTTCGTGAAATCTATGTTTTTTGGGTCGCTAATTCTGAATTTGTTGGTTATTTTTCCCAAATGGAAACTCCTGAATTGTTATTAACAATTTAACTATTTAAATTGCCACCACTGTCAAACTATCTGAGATAGAGAAAAATTGATTTTTCAAAAAATGTTCAGAATTTAATAAGGGATCATTTTTGCCTTTTGTCGATTTTCCGTATTTCCTGCTGTTAAAAATGTGGGTGATTTTCGGTGAGGATCAGGGTGGTCGAGAGGTGGGTGGAGGAAAAGTTTTTAGAGGAAACACAATGTGAACACAGAGAATTTTAGGCCGAAGCTAAGTCAATATATATTTAACACAATAAATAAGTTGATGTACAGATTAGATAAATTTCACTGATAAAGTTCACTGATAACGTTCGATGTAGTTCACTGATAATGTTCGATAAAGTTCACTGAGTTGATTTGCTAACTTTCCGGGTGAATTTACTGATAATAAATCACTAAAGATAATTACAATAAAGATAAGTTTCAATGGTAAGCAAAAGATACGATACGATACGTTGCGATGCTACGTACTAACTGAAAAATTAGAGGCACAATGGGCCCCCTCGGAGAGATTCGGTGATGCTCGGGTTAAATTTGAATATGGCCGTCGGTACGGACTGTAGAACCCTCAATTTTGGGTAAGATTTCTAACATTCCGCCCGCCCTCGTCATCCCCTGATGACGAAGCGTTTCCTGGTGGTTGTCCTCCTGGTGGTTGAATTTCTGGCTGACCTTCAAGCCAGTCAGCGTCGATAGGCAGTGGCACCAGCCGATGTACTGCTCGTGAGGTGATGCGGTGGGCAGCTCTACTACCCTCTGGATTAGCAACTCTCAGGTCAACGACTCGGGTGAGCTCGTCTCTTCCTGGGTGAATTGCGATGACTCTAGCGAGTGGCCACTTTGATGGAGGTAGCACCTCATCAGTGATGAGAACCAGGGCCCCTGGTTCGAGATTCTGACCTGGTTGACGCCATCGATAAATGGCTTGATATCGATGGAGGCATTCCTTTGACCATCGATCCCAGAAATATTGAAATTTTCTGGTGATGAGTTGCCATCGATCCAATCTTCCCAAGTTGAGTTGCAACAGTGATGGTTCGCGCACAGCTGTCAGGCTGTCACCGATGAGAAAGTGCCCTGGTGTCAAGGCTGATGTGTCTTCTGGATCGTTGGTGAGTGGGCACAGAGGTCTGGAGTTGAGGACCGCCTCAATCTGGCTCAGAAGAGTTGTAAGTTCTTCGTAAGTCAGAGTTGAGGATCCGATGGCTCGATGTAGGTGATATTTCACAGATTTCACTGCTGCTTCCCACTTTCCATCCATATGTGGAGAATGTGGGGGGATGAGTTTCCATCTCACTCCATCGGACGTGAGTAATGCGTTGATTTTCTCGGATTCACTTGACGCCCTGTCAAATAATTCCCTCAATTCTCGTTGAGCTTCGATAAAATTCAATCCTCTGTCACTAGACATGGTAGCACATTTGCTACGTCTCCCTGTGAATTTCTTGAAGGCTGCGATGAATCCCTCGGCCGAGAGATTAGTCACCACCTCCAGGTGAACTGCTGATGTCACCATGCATACAAACACACTGATGTAACCCTTATACATCCTGGCATTTGCTCCTGATCCTCTCTATCTGAGTAGATTAAATGGCCCTGCAAAATCTACCCCAGAATGGAGAAATGGCCTGGCAGGTGTCACTCGTCGAGCTGGCAGCTGTTCCATAAGTTGCTGAGCCCTCTCTGCTCGATACCTTGCACAGATTACACACTTCCTGATGTGTGAGGTGACTGGAGCTCGTCCTCCGATAATCCAATATTTTTGTCGGATATGAGCCAATGTAAGTTGAGTTCCCCCGTGCAGACTGCGTTGATGAGCATCTGCAATAACCAATGATGATAATGTTGAGTATCTGGGTAAGATTGTCGGGTGAATTTCATCAGGATCCAAGGTGGTATTCTTCAATCTGCCACCAAGGCGTAAAATTCCATCTCCATCGACAAATGGAGTAAAGGTAGCCATTCGGTGATTATCTGGTAATGTTCCTCCGTGTTGCCGTTCCTTGAGCTCAGCCTCGACATGGAAAAGGCGTAAATTTTCCCAGTCGACAGTAGACTCGATAAGTTCGATAAAAATGGCCTGGAGAGAACAATGGATGAGCGCCATATCATTTCCAAGATTGATAAATAACGGAAAATGATACTTAACTCTCGGTCCAGTTGTTCTCTGCTTCCCCAGCTTCGTTGGTGAAGTCGATGGCAGCCCCGCTGTTGGCCATCGATACCCAAAATGTGGCTCCGATGATGTTCTCTCAATGGCTCCGTCTAGCCAAGTTAAATCCCAATGTTGATGACTCATGAACAATCTGATATTGTTCCCGATGAAGACTTGACCCATAGTCAATATTGGTGGGTGCCCCAGTTGATTGATGATTGGACAGAGATAGTTGGTGAGTTGGAGGTCACCTCAAACTGGCTCAGAGGAGTCGTAAATTCCTCTCAAGTCAGTGCTGAGTGCCTGATGATGTACGTGATTGCTACTGATATCCTTCCGAGATAAATTTTCATGTTTCCAGTGTTCTATAACGAACATTTCCCCCAGCCGTCCTGATCGGGGATTGGTGATCTTTCGTAAGCGAGTTACTCTGGATTTGACACTACCCAGAACAACTGTCCATGTTGAATACGACCTTGAGATAAGTTGAGGTGCTGCGATGTCGATGAAGAATCCGATGCGACAGCAAGTCATGCAAGTGTAGACATGAGGCTTGCTAGGTGAGGTGAGGCTCTGTGAAATTGCCAATTTGTTGAGCTGTTGACGTTCTTCCCTGATGATTTGCCAAGATTTACTGCGCTCCAAGGACATGAGTTTTTCCAACTGACCTTGGATAGCCACAGCTCTCCGAGTATCTTTCTCTGATAGAGCTGCGGGACACCACCGGTTTTCGACCATGCAGTGACCAATCGTGTTCTATTCCGCAATTTTGTTTTTAAACTATAGAATATGATCCGGAGATTTGAAATATATATTTTTTTAATGATTTGAGAGGTCGCAACCCCTTTGAATTTGTTCCAATGGGGTGAAGTAGCAAAATAGCCCCTCAGATGTATTTCTGTGTGTGCCAAGATTCCAATGGATTTTATCCTTGAATTTTATGTTATCGAGGGTGTTGATTACGAATATGATAACCGTTTTCACGTAATAAACCTCCTCCAATTTGTTAATAATAATTTAATTGTTTAAAACCTGATTGCGCAACAATGGTTAGAGGGAGAGAGGAAAGTTCCAAATAAAAAATGTTCCTCATGATAAAAAGAAAATATTTTGTCATTTGACTTTCTTCCTCAACTATCGTCATCACGGAAATATTCACGGGTATAGCGAGACGGGAGCTGCGCTCTCGCTCTCGTTCAGCGGATCTTCTTGAAAAGGATTTCGGGGAAATTCGCTAGCGGTAGAAGAAAATGTTTGGAATATAAAATATACGTAATTTTTATATGAATCTAATGAGTCACTTTTCATATTTCCCTATTTCTAATACTTGAGAAGATAGAAACGGTTCGGTGCTAATTGGGACACCAATTAGGCCCAACATCTAAAATACGTAAATATCTCATAAAATACTAGAAATAGAGCAAAAAGTCAAATGACTAAATTGATGCATTGAAGTATGGAGAACATTCTTTGTTTCAATTATTTTCTTCTATCTATAGCCAATGTCCGTAACTTTCCTACATTCTATGACGGTTTGAACGACTGCTGGCAGTTCAATGTATTCATTTATTCATTTACATAATATGATATCGAACAAGAATTTAAACGATTTTTTCCTCCACATTCACCTCATAAAGTTCACTAAAGTCGAATAATTACATCTCAAGTTCTTCGCACATATCTGAAACGAATCGATTGAAGAAAATTTTTGGAAATATTTTTTTTGTGGGAAATTGCATGAGCTGAAAAATGTATTTTTTGACATTGTACTCTACATTAGTAGTTTTGGCGATATCTTTTTTTTTATTACCACAAAATCAACGGTTCATACAGCTACAGTGATTTCAACGATATCTGTAGATGAATAAATTTATCTTAAATTTTTTAATTCCTCTCATTTCACCGAGCCAGTACTGAATTAGGATGAGTTAGTCAATCTATTTTTAGCATTCACTCTCAGGATTCCATAAAAATAAATCCCACCCGTGTTTACTGTAAACAATGCGATATTTTCACGGAATTTTTCTCTCATGCTTAGAAACAAAGGACAGCGGAGCGGAGCGTGATCAAACTTGTCATTCGGGCGTAAACGAGTTCAATCATGCTCATAATAAATCAGTATTCGACTGCTTTCGCGGAGTGCAGACGTATTTTATCGCATGTGCAGTATCTTTTATCAAAAACGTAAGTAAGACAAAGGATGAAGACGTAAAAACATTTCTAAGAGGCTTCTGCATACTTATGTGTCATCTAAATCCTTAATTTTCAGTCTATTGGTACCCCCCGTTTTTAATACATACAAAATTACTCTTTTCCGTCCTTTCCTCACATCTTTTAATTTCAAATGGAAACTAACGATGACGAATCAAGAGATCAATCCACGAGAGAAGACAACGATGTTCCTAGTTTGGAAAGTGCATTATTTGAGTGGGATTCCCGGTGTTTTATTTGTGGAAAAGGAGAGAAAAAAACCAAATCGACGAAACTCAGCAAAATATCAATGAAAGGTAATGCGAGTGTTCGAAAGAATGTACTTGATGCCGCAGAGAAAAGAAATGACAATGCAGTTGTACATCGACTTTCAACTGAAGAAGACCTTGTTTCTCTCAGAGCTCGTTATCATTCTCTCTGCTATTCAAATTATACATCTGAACGCGCTCTTAATGCCCTTACAAGAACGCAAGATCCTATCCCAATTCATGATCGAGTAGCCAAAGAAACATGGGAAATCTATAGAGATAGATTAGAAAATGGTGAGTTGATCTTGTTCCCTGTTATTTGTTCTACATATCGAGAAATATTAGCTCGTGAAAGTGCATCATCGAAGGAGGACCCCCCAAACACAAAATCTGCTTATATTAAATCAAAAATACAGAAAGTTACGGATGATAAGGTAGTATTTTATTCACATCATGGAAAGGCTGATATAGTATGTTCAAGTTCTGTATCCATCGGAGAGCTTCTACACCACTTGATTGAAATCAGGAAACTAAATGAGGCAACTGAGGAAACAGAATCCATACAAGAGGAGACGGTACCTGAAGAAGTAACTCTGCATAAAGCTGCCGGAATTCTCAGGAGATGTATTGAACAATTACCTTCGACATCTCACTTCCCTCTTCCAAATGAAGTTTCCCTAGAATCGTCTGAAAAATTCGTACCCTTGCTACTTCGAAAGTTCATGTCTTGGTTGGTCAACAAAGAATCATTCATTGATGGTGAAGTTGTTCGTGATTGTAAATCTGCTGAACGTCGAATCCTCACACTCGCTGAGTGTATTATCTACAGCAGTAGAAGAGGCGGAAATGGAGTAACTCCTCCATTCCACCATGGTTTCATGTTACAGATGCACCATGAGTTTGGCAGTAGAAAACTCATTGAGATTTTACATGCAAATGGCTTCTCTGCCTCATATGATGAATTACGATGTTTCTTAACTGCTGCTGCAGAACAGGAGTTATCACAAAATTCAGAAGTTCACGTGCCCTCTGGTTTAATACATCGGGATGAAGGTGGAGCTTTCATTCAAGAGGGTGATGATAATGTGGACATAAATGCCGAAACCTTGGATGGCAAAAATACCTACCATAGTATGGCTCGAGTTCTTTTCCAAAATCAACTCGTAGGTACCAGAAAAGATGTGCCACGCTTGCAGAGACAAACTCGTAGGTCGGTAAACTCAGAATACAATGATTCTCTTTTCAAATTAATCCCTTTCCACAAACCTGCATCTAGACCAGGACCTCCAAAATTTCAAGACGCGGTTGGGATTGTTGAATCTCTGATTGAGCGTTACAATGATTCTCTTGATGGGGACATGACTTGGGTTTTGCTGAGATCAGTCTGCCGTGGAATTTTAAATGACAGCGCTCCTCAAACTCAAGTTATTCCATGTTGGACGGTCTGGAATTCTAAATTTGCGGATACTAGCAATCTTGTAACTAGAACGCATTATACTCCAGCTATCAACGCGAAGCCGAGTGATATGACAACTGTTTATACAACATTGAAAAAAGGCCAAGATTTGACAAGAGCCTGTGGACAAAATTACCAAGTACATACGTTTGATCAGCAATTATATGCAGTCGCTCAGCAGGTCAAATTTGCTCGTCCTGATGAATTTTCTACCCTGACATTGTGTCTTGGCCCATTTCACAGTGCATGTGCATTCATTGGATGTATCAACAAACTTTGGGGAGATTGTGGACTTCGAGAAATGCTCGTAGAATCGGGGGTTTACGCGGGCAATACTGCCGATCAAATGCTTCAAGGTAAACAATTTAATCGAGCTGTGCGAGGGCTCACGATGTGTTATGAAGTTCTATCACAATTGATGGTGGAAAATTGTTTGGAATGGCTGAAGGGTACTGATTGTCTTGCAGATACTGAAGAAACCTTTATAGAGTCTTGCATTTCAGCCAAAGAGGAGTTTTCTTCTTTTACTTATACGAAAGAAGATCTAGAGAAACTTATTTCTGAAACAAATGACTTATTCACCCCATTGTTGAATGAATTTCGTTGCCAAGGTCGCTCCAACTCACCTACGTTCCATCACTGGGATTCATGTTTGACAGCTCTTCAACTATTCTTGGATTCAAGTCGCGCCGTACGTGAATCAAACTGGGACCTACATATGGCCTCTCAAGCAGCTATATTGCCCTATTATTTTGCATGTGACAGACAGAATTATTCACGATGGGCATCATTGTACGTTTTAGAGATGGCTCTTGGTCTGCCGGATGAGGTCCGCACTGAATTTCTGGCTGGAAACTTTGCGATTAAATTAACACAAGGATCGTTCAAAGGTTTAGCAAGTGATATGGCTGTGGAAATGTCGGTAATAAGAGATTCAAAGGGGGATAGTGGTATCATTGGTCTGACGTCAAGAGATTCAACCATTCTTCGTTGGACAGTAACACGGAATTTGGTAGGTGCCTATGCATCTGAAATGGATGTGCGCAGTGATTACGTTCAGGCATCCAATCCTCTTCAGGAGTATCATCAAGAAAGTAGAGGGAAAACGACGATGACTCGTGATGAAACTGACGTTAGAAAAATAATCGACCATGTAAAAAACTAAATGTCAGATCCATTTTCTGCATCTACACGGTCTGATGCTCTTATCAACATAAGTACTGGACGTTTAGCATCAGAAGAAATCCAGAAATCGTTGCTTCAAGCCATTGATACTGGCCGTGAGAAGATGAATGCATTTATTGCTTCTCGATTGGAGGATAATCGCACAGATCCTAAGGATTTTCATGACCCAATCACTCAAACTCGATTGAAGACATTCAGTGATTTAAATAAGAAATCGTCAATCAAGATCAACAATAAATCTTATCGGAAGGTCATTTCTCCAGAGATTGTGTACCAGCGGGCACTTGCTATTGCCGGAGCTCGTATGGACATCGACCTGGCCATGGTTTTGAGCTTTCCTCTCACTGCAATTCCCTCCGCATTGTTCAAGTCCGACGGTTCTAGACGGTCAACAGCTAAATCTGAATTGTTACACGCTCTTGAGAAAGAAGTCGAGAATGAAGTAGTACACCAATTGGATACACCTAAAGAGTTGAGTATTATAATTATCGATGGAATGGCAGTGCTACAATCGATGAATACAAAATCACTCAAAGTTTTCAATGATATTGGCAGTCGTCTGATGAAAGATATGGAGAGACGTTTGGAAACAGCGAATGAAATTCATTTGATATTCGATCGTTATGATATATCATCACCGACGCCTAAACAAGACGAAAGACTACGAAGGTATGGTACTGGAGGTGGCAGATTGGATATTAGTGGATCTAGACCCATTTCTGATTTTAAGAAAGTTCTGGCAAACGATGATAATAAATCGCAATTAACAAAGTTCCTGTGCAGTTACATCCAGGAAAATCTGCCAAAATCTACTCATATGATTCAAAACCCCGAGAAAAGAGTGTATCTTGCTGGAGGATTAGAACCACGTGAAGAAGCTTATGTCATTAGTGCTCAGGAAAATGCCATTGATCCCGATTTCACATGTAACCATATTGAAGCAGACACACGCATTATCTTTCATGCGGTGCAGGTTCAAAATTGCCGATCACCCACCACTTCAATCATCATTGAATCCCCTGACACGGATGTTTTCGTACAACTGACATCGCATTACGAAAAATTTCAATCGCAACCTGAGTTATGGTTTTACACTGGTAAAATCACATCATTTGTGGACGGTCGTCGTTTCATTCCCATACATAAACTTGCCAGGACTTTGGGGCCTTCACTATCTTCTGTTCTGTTGCCTTTGCACTCATTGACTGGATGTGACACAACATGTGCTCTCTTCCATATGGGTAAAAAAACCGCATGGTCTGCAGTGAAGAAAATGAGTGAAGAAGAACTGATAGATCTCTCAAATTTCCATCGTCAACCTATCGAGACAGCTATAAAAATAGTCACGCCCTTTATTGCAATGATGTATGATCCCTCAAAGAAATCGAGAGCAGACCGAACTGATGTCAACTCCATGAGATACCATTTGGCCATGGAGAAAAATTCCCACATTGATAAGCTCCCTCCATCACGTCCAGCATTAATGCAACACATCTTGAGGGCATCGTGGCAAATGAATGAATGGTCTCAAGCACATTCTTCACACATTGAAAGTGTTAATTACTTGGAGTATGGCTGGTTGGAGACTGACGGGGTATTACACCCCAATCATTTTGAAGGAGATACAGCTATGGAATTACTTCAGAAGTACTTTTGCTCTTGTCGAGGCAAAAATGCATGTTCTACTGACACTTGTCCTTGCCTCAACTTCAATTTAACCTGCTGTAGTGTTTGCCAATGTTCAGATGCATGTAGAAATAAGGCTATTGTACCTGAGGATGAGTTAAACGACCTAACTACTTGAAAAAATTTACATTCCCTGTCTGACTCTTGTTTATATTTTTTTCTTTTGAATGTTGTTTCTCCACTGTATTTCAATCAATAAAATTGGTGTAATTTAAACATAAATGGAATTGTTCAGTTTTGATGGCTATTTTTTTGTGATTTTTAAGGCCATTTAAATCTTCAGGAGCTTTTCGTGACGTTTGAAGCTTATAATTTGGAATTAAACAAAAATAGTTTATGGCGACAGTGGAAAACAATCTCATAATATTGAAATTCCAACGGCAGATGAATTTTAACAGATAGAAAAAATTTATGCGGAAATTCAATATTGATAAGTCCATAATAATTGATTTCCAATCGAATTTCTATCAATATTTCAGTGAAATGACTCGATACCTTTAAGAAAAATATCAAACTTCCAGCTCAGGTAGCTAACGATGTTAATGAGTGCAGCAATAAATTCCCACCGCCATTCCATTGTAAGAAAACGAATTCTAGACCGTTTTAGGCCATATTCGTGCTTTTTACAACCGTCGCGCCCTCTACAATTGATGAATTTTCATATATCTATCATTTCTCAATGTTATTCAATTGATTAAAAAAAAAATTAGACACTAGAACGCGATTGGTCAGTTGATTTATTTCTACGCACTTTTCTGGGGGTGTCCCGCAGCTCTATGATGATTACTTTCCCATTTAACCCCCATGGGTTGTAGATACACCCGGTGATGTTGCTCAGTTGAGAGTCTCAGACTGGTAGTGCAAAGTGTCTACCTGAGGCTGCCCATGCAGCCCCAACACTTTCACTGTCGATGAATCGTATTCCCAAGAGATGAATTCTCCGTTGATGTACCCAGATGATTATAAAGTTGTGGTGATTTACTGCGGCATTTCTGAAGGTGAATGCCGCCCGCCATTCAGGAATCGATTAATAAATTATTTCTTGGTTGATTTGCCGATGAAGTACCCCTGTTGATAGCCCCAATGCGCATGTTGTGCTGTAGATTACTGTGGTGAGTTGATGGGTAATGAGGATTTTCTCATCCATCCACAGAATTCGTTGACGATTCCAATAGTTTGGTGAAGCTTGATCTGTCGAGACATTCCAATAATGCCTGTGTCAAGTCCCAAGTGATGATGTCGCTGAAATTCCCCTTGAACTCTCGGGTGAGTCGAGAGAGACGTAAATTCTCCCAGTCGCCGTCGAGTTCGGTGATATTGATTGGTGAAGACTCATAACTCCCCTTTTCTGTCGCAACAGAAGGTGATGACTGTGTTGATGACCTCGAGTTCTAGTCAGTGCACTTAACTGGAGTCGAGATGATGAGTGTTTCAACAATTAGATGATTACTCTGTTGATTCTGGTGATGTGGACTGCAATATTTTCCAGTCAAGTCCACTCAGATGTTGATGTTCCTGAGGTATGGCTTGGTCTACTCAGGGTTCACCTCGAGCTAAAAGAGTCATGAATTCTATCAGTCGAGCATGAGATCCAAAGATGTGATCAACTCCCAATGATGATTGCCTCGAAGCATGGCTCCACCCTGCACTCACCCCGAACTGAAGGAGTCATGAGTTCTTCCAGTCAAGAGTGACACACAAAGATGTTACCAACTTCTGATGATGTAGTCGAATGAATGTTGGATTCGATCAAGTTGAAGTTCGATTGTAGATTATCAAATGTTGAAGATCGTGAAGATTACTAGCTAATTAAGTTGATTACTAGCGATTGAAGTTGAATTCCTTCATGTTGATGGTCGATCAAATAATTGAGGGCTTCACCACTCAATTGTTGAATGTCATTTGAATTGAAGGTGAGTATCGATTGTGTTGAGATTCTTGACGATGAATTTGGATTATAGAGTTTCAAATGTAGAGTTTCGATTAAGATGATGTCAACTGGTTTGAATGACCATGACGTTGACTGGCGTTGATTTCACATGAAGATAAAATCCATAACAGTTGGAGCTCGATGTAGCTGCCTCCAATGACATTAGTACATGTCAAAGGTGTCGGTCCGATGAAATAGAATTCAGATAATGATTGAGAATTCTAATAAGATGATGATGAGTCTGATGAAACCCAATTACTCGATGATCTTGAAAGGTTACATTTTTTTTTCCCGTGGAGCAACTGTTGAATACCTCGACGCTGCTGATCACTGTTGAGTTACGATTGAACGGTTCTCATTGCCGTCAGTTTTCCCATGTTGTGTGGCACTGATGTTGAGCTGAACAGCTGGATCGCCCTTTGGTTGTAAGGCAAATGACGACGTCATGCATGCTCCCAAATTGTAATGCCGATGATGATGTTCCCTGTTGATTGACCTCGAGATCAGCTGACCCTTCAGCTATCTCTACCGTTGAGGATGGTTCTTTCTGATGGTGATTCTCGATGATATTAGTGAGGACTCTCACTGGTAATTATCTGTGTTGTTGAAAGTTCCTTATGAATACGTAGATGGTTCAAAAGTTGAAGGTGAGGTAGACTGTTGATTCGGAGTGTCGCTTCGACACTTATCCATGTTGAAGGCTACTGAATTGCGTTGACATGAAATTACTCTCGTCGACCGACGTTGTAAGTGTCTGATTGACGATGATCTCCATGATGATTGACCTGGTATTTTCCTGATTGTCGATGATCTCCAACTGGCCATTCAATTGTATCGCCATTGGAATCCAGTTGGTACGTTTCTGATTGTCGTTGATCTCCAATATGATCAACGTGGTACAGTTCTGATTGTGGATTGTTTTCAAGTTGAGTTCCGTTGACTATTGCAATGAGATGATTCCAAAAAGAGATGGTTTCAATTGAGATGTTGTGTTGATGTTCGATGATGGACCAGATGATCTGCTGACTGATTTCTTGCTGTTGAATTTCGATGATAATTTCAAGGTCAAGAGTTGACCGCTATTGATTTCACTGGTTTCGTGACCCAGTGCTTGCTGCTTTCGATGACTACCTTGATGATGTGCTGGGGTTGATGTTCTTGTAGATGACTTCCCATTGTTAACTGTCGATGTTGATTCTCCGAATGATGTTGATGGTGATGGTTCCTACTCGATCCAGAACCGTTTTAATTGGTCTAACAGACCGCTCCTGAAGATGATTGACGATATTCGTGTCTGTTGATACTCATGGGTTCCAAATATTCTTGGAGACTGCTTTCCATAGTTGATTGTCGTAGACGATGTTGTCCAACTCCTTGGTAACCTCCTGAAGGACCTTCTCATGATAGGTAGGGACACTCTCTCAAAATGTGTCCACTACACGTTGATGTGCCTCAATATCCTCAATTGAGAAGACTCCGATGTTCTCCTCGTTGATTTGCCCTTCATGGTGAGTGTCCCGTTGATAGTGCGAGTGCGAGTGAGACAGCACTAGCGCGACAGAGAGAGGGGGATACACTCTCAGCTGTGTGCGGTGAGTGACCTGGTAACGCGCCGTATAGTCAGAGGCAGTACAATGGCGACTTACACGACGTCGTCCGAACACTTCCGATGATTTTCTCGTTGATCTCCGATACTGTGCACGTGCCTTAAGCCGACTGTGCACGTGATTTATAAGTGACCCGGCGAAATGTAAACAATTCCCGGAATCACAGCACCAAATATTCACAATAGGGTTTTGCTGCTAACTGTCCGTGGGCTTACCCTTGACAACCCCGAATTAAGGCGTGGCACTTTTGCGTCCCCAACACGTGGATTATTTATTCACACGCGATAAATGTTTATTGCACTCACGCACCCAAGTCAATTAATGTTGATTTTCCCCTGAATTTATTCACTAAGTTCTCACTCACGATAACTGTCCGATGCACTCTCACGTTGATTATCCAATGCACAAATGTTAACTCACAATTCACTACACCACTTGTTGACCTCTCAAATCCGGCTCGAAGGACCAATGTTAAAAATGTGGGTGATTTTCGGTGAGGATCAGGGTGGTCGAGAGGTGGGTGGAGGAAAAGTTTTTAGAGGAAACACAATGTGAACACAGAGAATTTTAGGCCGAAGCTAAGTCAATATATATTTAACACAATAAATAAGTTGATGTACAGATTAGATAAATTTCACTGATAAAGTTCACTGATAACGTTCGATGTAGTTCACTGATAATGTTCGATAAAGTTCACTGAGTTGATTTGCTAACTTTCCGGGTGAATTTACTGATAATAAATCACTAAAGATAATTACAATAAAGATAAGTTTCAATGGTAAGCAAAAGATACGATACGATACGTTGCGATGCTACGTACTAACTGAAAAATTAGAGGCACAATGGGCCCCCTCGGAGAGATTCGGTGATACTCGGGTTAAATTTGAATATGGCCGTCGGTACGGACTGTAGAACCCTCAATTTTGGGTAAGATTTCTAACACCTGCTGTTAGAAATCATATCCAAAATTGAGGTTTCCACGATCAGCAACGGCAGCAACATTCGGGTCTGTCCGTATCGAGGCCACTCGAGTCTCACAAGCCTTATCGAACCATACCGAGAAGACAATTTTGCCTCTATTACCAGTCACTTTTGGGCTATTCACCTTAACGCATCGTATCGTATCATTTTCATCCTTCGAAAAAGTTATCTTTATTGTTTCAATTCACCTTGAATAACATTCGGGAAATAAGCTAAATCAACTAGTGAATATTATCGAACTCTATCAGTGAATTATCAATTCTGTACCTCAACTTATTTATTGTGTTTAAATATATCTGACTTGGTTTCGGCCTTAAAATTCTGTGTATTTCACATTATGTTTCCCCTTTATGCACTTTTCCTCCACCCACCTCTCGACCACCCCGAGTGAAAATTGTGGTAAGGCTACGCTCAGTCACTGATCAGGACCTTACTCAGATCCTGATCAGGCATGTAACGCCTCTAACCAAGATTTTCCATTAGGGTTTCACCGCTTCCATCATAGGCAAATAATTATAAATTAAAATTTTGAAAGAAAAAATTCAATCGTTCCTAGCCGGGTATCGAACCCGGGACTTTTTTTTTTTTTTTGTTAAACCAGGTTTTTATTCAAAACACGTTAATATTTACAATATATAAATATCTTAATAACTAGTATCAAAAAACTTTTATAATAAAAAAAAAAAAAACTTTTATGCACAGTATTAATTTATTATAAACTTTGGCCCTCATTTGGGCTCGCGAGTTTAAATAATATCATTTTATAGATTATTCTTTCAAAAATAGTATATTTTGTTGTTTTTATTGCTCCTCCCAAAGCGTTCGTTATTGTATTTTGTGCTCAAAAAAAGAAGAATTGTTGTATTGTGAAAAAAAAGCACATCGTTATTTAACAGGTGAGGGGTGTAAAAATAGATTTTACAATATTTATGATTTTATAATCATAGTGATTGAAGATTATTAATATAATCTTCTAATAGTTTTCAAATCATTAGAATGAACGAAGTTTTAATTAATTCCTTTCAAGTTAAGATGTTTAATAATTAACGAAATGTTTTTAGTATTTTTATCTACTTGATCAGAGATTTTTTTGAAGTTATTCGTAATTGCTGAAATAATTTCTTTTTTTCATATCTGAAACCCAATTTGGGATAGAGTTTTGTTCAGGTTGAATATTATTTGCGTTGTGATATTCATGTTTATTTGTGGCTGAAGGCACTTTGTATGACTCATTATAAAATTCCTGATTTATTTTCATTGAGTATTCTGAATTTGAATCTGGGTTAATTTTAGAGTTTATTTTTCTCAAATAATCTTTTTTTTTTCAATTTCAACTTGAGAGTTACGATTCAATATATTCATGGTAGCTTTATAATAAAGGCAACCTTTATAACTGGCCGGATGACCTGATTGTTGACAGTTTGCACAATATAGTAGAGATTTGTCTAAATTCTTAGATAATTTACATTTCCCAGGTTTGTGATTCCCTCCGCATTTCACGCAATGAAATGCGAGGGAGCAGTTAGCGCTGGCATGTCCTAATTGTTGGCAATTTTTGCATTGGAAAATTGGGTTCTTTCTGAAGCTTCTCATCTTATTTTCTGGTATAAAATTACTTTTATTTTAGTTAATTCTGATAAAATTGAGTCCCTAGAAGCTTGAACTATATAAGCGAAATTAGTGGATTTTTTGTTAAAGAATGTTTTCACAACTTTTATTATTTTGACATGTTTTAAGTCAAGATTAACGAGCTCTTTGAATATATCGTCCTCGTTAAAATCGCCATATAAATCTTTCAAAACAATTGACTTAATTTTATTGCATTTAAGCGTATATGAGTAAAATTGAACATTTTCTTTTAATAATAATTCTTTGATTGAATTGTAAATTTCCATTTGTGATGAAAAAATTGTAACATACATTAAATCACCGTCTTGTTTCAAATAGAATTTCCCTTTGAGATTTTTATTTGATCGAGATACGCGGTAGCGTATCGGCCAAGTACTTGTTTCATAACCTCACATAACAAGGCCGAGCGCTACCAAGTATCTATACACGACACAACTTCCCCTTCCACTACCTCCAATTAGTTTTTCGGTGCTATTAAATTGTCACGAGGCACTTTTACTGCACTGTCACCAGTGCCTGTGAAGTTAATATTGGGTGTAGGTTGTAGGACTTTGGGGTGGAGTCCCAAGGGGACTCTTGTCGCTAGGCGACACAAATGGGATTGTGGGTATTTTGTGAGGAGGTACGGGATTTATCCCTCCCGTGCCTCAGAGAATGGGGGTAGTGGACTAGGGAATGGATAAAGAGAGGATACGGCTCGGTAATGGATGGGCGCGGATGTGGGAAGCTCGGGAGAAAGGGATGGGACTAATGTACTGAACGGCTATGGGAAGCCAAGGCCGACTCGTGTGGAACTGCTTCCCGGTTGTGTCCTCTCCACCAGTCCAGTCCGGAGGACGCGGGTGCAATGCCCCAGCGTACCACTTTGTTGTTGCTGGAGCCCGCGATAACCAATAATTTTAATGTAATATTTCAGAAAAGAAGGATAGGTTGAGCTCAGCAGAGAGAAAAGTACAAGAATTCAGAGATAGTGGCTCGGTTTATTATTTGAGAATTGAAAAGAAAGAAATGAAAAATACAAAATTAAATTGCCTCAGGTATTTGGGCTCTCTACCGTAGTTTCAATGCAAAATCATAATAATAAATGAAAATCAAATAAAACCAAAATAAACTTAATTTGAAGACCCGGCTGATCAGCTTACACTAGTCGATGGCGTCGTAATTCAGATTAAATGATAATAATATTTAATATTCCCCTTTTTCCCTGGTACTAATAACTCCAGAGGACATCCAGACAGGGACTCATCCCCTCAGCAACCCTCCCCATTCATAAATATCATTATTTTACATCGATCTCTCCGGGATGGCCGGGATGACTGACTCTATACACTTCAAGAGTATGTCCGGATGTCCGAATGAGAAAGACGGTGCGAGGAGTCTTCGCTCGAGAGAGAGGTGCCTCAAGCGGCTGCAGGTTCCCTACGCCTATTTCCCCCCACCGAAGGGGGAAGTGCAACGAGCAAGTGTCCACGTGGGACACATGTGGGCTACAATTGCCTCTTTACGCGGATCTACTAATCGAATTTCTCTCTCTCTCTCTCCTGGAGGACTCTGAGTCCCTCTTTCCCACTCTCTTTTTCCCCTCTTTAACTCGGAAATAACGGGGTTTTTGGAAATGCGCAACTATTTAATCTCAGCCTGAATTACCCCAATTAATAACGATAATTATCCCCTTAAAACTAAATATATTGATTACTTTCCCGACTCCCACTCACACCGACTGTAAAATATCCAATAATTTCTATTCAATATCTCTCTAAACCAACTGCGCAATAAGATGGCGGCCCCGTGGCCACGCGACCAACGCGTGCTATGGGCACACGAATTACCCCGGAGTTTATCTATGAAAACTGCGAGTTTATTCAGCAAAAAACGAGTTTAATCCCTCAGCAAGATCTGTACTCCCGGTAACGACCATCCGTAACCGCAATCACATCAGCAACAATGAATAAAAAATCAATGCCAACTCACGTTGTCGCTGAATTCACCAGAGCCGGTAGCCGGTGACCACTTGTGGAATGTCCGGAGGTGTTTATTAGATATATTTCAATGTTTCTCAGGTATTGATTCACTTTGCTCTTTTCAGAATATCGCTCAGAATTTCCTCTCACCAATAGCACAGCCCGTGTCACCAAAAATATTCAATTAACACAAAAATCTTATAAAAAACAACGACAATGAATATTTGTGCACGTGTATGCCTGAATAGATGAGAACGGAGTGTCGGCCATTATAAAAACGTCGTTACTCCGGCCACTTTGGCTGGTGAGATGGCGCCAGCTCCCGGTCAACCCGTGTCAGCTGACCTGCTGTTCTCTGTATCACCTCCATCTCATTGCGCCGCTTACGCGGGCTTTCAATCCTTTCCTCTTTCTTTCACTTCGTCTCTCCTTTTTGGACTCCAGAGAGGTTGTTCTAGAGTGTACTCTCTTCAGACCAAGGCCGTATTTACGGGGGTCTAGTTTATCCTCAGAGATCTAATTATCATTGGATATCAATTCGTAAGTAACGTGGCTGTTGGCTTATCCTCACGGGATATTCCTGCACCTGGATTTGACGTCCTCGCTGTCCTCTCCGGAACTTGGATTACGATTACGCGAGTCATTACCGGGTTATTATCTAAATTCATATAGCTAGTCCGCGTGTGTGGTGAGGGAAAATAGTACTTAACTCTACTCAGATCTCATTTTTCCACACGTCCACTCGATATCCGTGATTTATTCTCACAAAATAAATGTCACCACTTACACCAAAACTGCCCTTAGTTACATTATATAAATCGCCTTTCCGCTATCCACTGATGTCGCTATTTATTTAATTAATTTAATATTAACGAAAATATGTGCATAGCAACGAGTTACTGTGCACGTTTTCACGAATTTTATTATCTCTGTATGGAATGGCCAGATTGGAGCCACTGAGTTGGCTGCAATGAAATGAACGTAATTGCATTTTTATTTTCGATGTTCAGCGATTGCCATCAATCGGTCGGTAACTCTAAAGACTCTATGTCGGATCTAGTGTTTTACGCGACATCAGCGCCACTTTCTCATGAAAGTCTGTTTCTTTCCACTCAGATGGCGCAATAAATTGATTCCAAAATTGATTTGATTCTTGATGGTTTATTGAGGGATAGAAAAAACGTGTAAGATTGGCAATAACTTTTCAACCAATCGATGGATTAAAATTTTTTTCCGGAATTTTCATAATTAAATTATCTACAGATTCGATTGAGATATTTTTAAATTTATCGATGGGTTAAAAAGTTATTGCCAATCTGAAATTGTAAATTTTCAAAAACTGTTTCTCGTTGAGGGTGAACAATGCAAAATCACAGATGAGAATATTTGGAGCTATTAACAACAGAATAAATTAAAAACTATCAATCTTATTATTTTTTCCTAATTTTGGTCTCACCCCGAATCTTTACACGGCTCTGAGGGGGTGAACGGTGGGAAATAGGAGTGGAGTCATAATGAACTTTTATGTAGAACATTTTACGCTTTACAATTTTGTATCTCACCTTTTATCTTGTATCTGAAGTAGTTTCTGAGATAATTCTAAAAAACCCATTTTTTAGGTGGTTTTTAATTTTTTCTATTTTGAAAAAATTATTGAAATCTAATAAAAATTCAAAAAAATTTTTTTGAAAAAAATTACGCCTACTCGTTTCATTGCGTTGGAATTGGCAGAAAAGTATTTGTTGAAAAATGAGATCCTGTGAGCCCTAAAATTACGCAAATGACCACAAATTGTTCTGAATAATTGAAAAAAAGAATGGAATGAGAAATGAGCGCCAAGCTTGCTGGAAACTATGAAGAATCAGTGAACAGAAAAAATTGGAAAAAAAAGTCAGGACCAACGTACTTGGCGCGGTTTTCCAAAAAACTCAGGGAGTCAAGAGTCGATGTTTCCTGTCGACCTAAGAACTATATTATGCATCTTCTGAGTTCCAAGTTCGATACGAAACGCAAAAAATCTCAGATGAGGATTAACATTAGCATTGAAAGGCGCGCCAAGTACGTTGGTCCTGACTTTTTTCTCCAATTTTTTCTGTTCACTGATTCTTCATAGTTTCCAGCAAGCTTGGCGCTCATTTCTCATTCCATTCTTTTTTTCAATTATTCAGAACAATTTGTGGTCATTTGCGTAATTTTAGGGCTCACAGGATCTCATTTTTCAACAAATACTTTTCTGCCAATTCCAACGCAATGAAACGAGTGCTTGGCGTAATTTTTTTCAAAAAAAATTTTTTGAATTTTTATTAGATTTTAATATAAGGTCAACTACCTGCTTCAGTGTCTGACCGTATGCGTGTATTGGTGGGGGCTTCTGGGTGTTACCTCTGTGTCCAGTGAACAATGGATTGGTGTTGTTGCTCTCGCAGCTATTTGTAGCCTCTCCGTCTGACTCATGTCCCTGTCCCTCATAGTCGGACAAATCGGAGAATCTGTTGTCCGTGTGAACTAGTGTAGGACTTCTATATTTCGCCTGGTCAGCTTTATGTCGATTTTGGAGTTTCCAACTGCCAGAATCATCTGAGTTCTCATTCAAATATGGATAATTATTCGCGGAGACTTCCCATTCGTCGTCACTCGTTGACACTAATATCTCTGAATTTTTTGGCGTTTCAAGGCTTTTTAACAATTTAATTGACTCTTGCTGGAGGTCAGATGGTATTTGAAGATGGCTTCTGTTTTGGCATGTGGTGCCGTTCTTATTATCACGAACCATTAGTAATAAATACTGCTAAACAATGGTTTATTTTTAATTCACTTGATGCTCTTTAATTAATGTTTTACTAGTTTTAACAACTTGTGCACGTTATTAAATACACTAGAGAAGCGTTGAATATATTCGTTTTACGAAATACAGACAGTTGCGCCGTTTAGCATGACGCACGTCCGAACAGTATCGCTGCCCAAAGCAGACTCATCGAACCCGGGACCTTCCAGTGTCGCGCCGGGTGCTCTTGCCATCTGAGCTACCAGGACACTTGTGAAATCCCTCTCTCAATCAACCTCACTCGAGTGGAAATTGTGGCAAGGCTACGCTCAGATCCTGATCAGGCATGTAACGCCTCTGACCGAGATTTTCCACTAGGGACCCTGAGCATCACCGAAACTCATCAATAAATTTAACATTTGGTCAATTAGCCGGATGGTAGATTTAACACCTGCAGTTTTCGAAATAAAAACACAATATGACATTCCATGCTGCTTACCTCAATACATTGCGTCGCGCTCTCAAGCTCTCGCGCTGCGCCGAGCTGCGTATGGCATTTCTTGTCATATCTCAATAAATAAGTAAGACACGAAAAATTTCCAAGATATAATAATTATTCCTTATCAAATTGCGATCATTCATTGATAAGTAAAATTTTCTGTGGTGGCATTTTGAATAATTAAATTGTTAATAACAATTCAGTAGATTCGATTTTGGAATAATAACCAACAATTTTTATTTGAGCCAGTAACCAGTATGACCTCAAGTGCAGCTGATTAATTTTCATACGAAAAACCGTACTTATAGGAGTCGACTGGCAAGAAATTATAAACTATTTCGAACTGTTCGATATGCGAAAATTTCTCCAACTATGTGCGCTTTGACAGATTCGAAGTGTCCACTTTCGAGACTACGTTCAGGAAGGTGATTACGAACATGCAATTCACGCGGTCGAGCACAGAAATTTTGGCTCCTGATTGGCTAATTGATAGATTATCCATTGTTTTTTCATCGCACCCACCAGCGCAAGTCATGTTCGTAATCGCCTCTCTGGATTTTTCTTTTATTTTTTTATTTTCATTGTATCAATTGTCTCTTGAGGAGTTTTATTTCTATCTAAATAAAACCCAAAAACTAATATTTTTGTACAAAAACTGCGCCAAGGAAAAGTTTTATAATAAACAAAACTTTTATTTGGTTGCGTCGAACTACATATCTGTTGATAAAATATAATTGTTACAAAAAATTTGAAAAAATTCCAAAAATTAAAAAAAAAAGTACCGGTGGCTGTAGTGGGCGCGACAGAGGCTGTCGCGGCTGATACACCCATAAATTTTAACGTGGATACGTCTATAGGATGGTTCTATTATTATATGCATAGGTATATATATCATACAAACATTAATATTTTATCATTAATTTATTCAGGATGGGTCGATGATAAGAAGAATATGAAACATAACAGAATGTGTCAACATTGATATTACCAGCACAGGTTAAATCTAAACGTGTATTTTCTAATATTGTTGGATGAGCTTGGCAAACTCGGAGATTAAATTCGTTTTCCATGAATTTAACAAGTGCTTCGTTTTAAGAGATATCAGTGTTGAAATCTCCACATAAGACAATTGGTGTATGTGTATCAGGTTCTATTATTGAGTGATTGCTGTTGATAGAATATTTGAGAAGTGATTTTAATAAGAACATTTGTATTTTGTTAATTGCTACTCCTGGATGGATGTAGACAGTGGCTAAGACGAATTGTGTGGTGTTGTTGAATATTACGTTGATAGAGGTGAAATCTCCTATTAGATCTGTTCTTATGTGTGTTCTATCTTCTATGTGAATTGATTCACATTTTGTCGATAATTTATCGATGTGCCATGATAAGTTATCGAAAGAGCAATAGTCATCCGTCGATAATTTATCAATGTGACATGATAAGTTTTTGAAAAAGTAAAATGTTTCCTGGTAGATGGCGCTGCGGCATAAATATCCGCTTATGTCATTTTACAAAATCGCCCCCCATCCCCATAAAGTTCAAAACGAAACTATAGACGTATCCACGTCAAAAACACGCCAAGTCAACCAAGCTAGACTGAAAAATTTGTGTGGAGCAAATAATTGGAAAAGTAGTCTTTATGAGAAAAAAAAATCAGTAAAGGCAGGACCAACGTGCTAGGCGCGAGTCACAGGATAATGGATTTGGTTAATATTAGAGAGTACCAGTCACATGATGGCGCGACTTTGTAAGCGGCCGCGCGTTCATCAATATGACGGTTCTCATGAAAATCCCCATTAAAACTGCTCATGAGAAGTGCGCCATGACACTTTCCAGTGTATGCTTCTTTTTCAAGGGGATATTATAGGATAGGACTCGCGCCGGCGCGGCCGCGACTTTGATTCTCATTCTTTCCTTTCTTTCATTCTTTTCATTTTTATTTTCCAAAATTAATCATTCATAACAACTCTCATTATAGCAAGTGATAGAATTAATGAAAACAAGGTGTTCTCATCCATCACCTGCTCAATTTTTCTATTTCTATCGCTGATTTCCTAATTCGGAAATTTCTGTGCATACTGAGTGAGATCTTCATCGTCATGCAAATGGAATTCATGACCATTCATCTAGTTATTCTTCAACTTCATTCAGGGAATTAATTGAATGGATTTTCCTGTTGTTCGATATCATGGTGGAAGTATTTGTTCCATTGCATTGTTTTCATATTTTCGTCATTGCGTCAACGCTGTGATAAAATTTCTCAGTTCGTTTACCCAATAATTCAATTGATTTCTTTCCAATATCATCTGCATCAATATAATTCCGTGTTTCTGATATTGCACCATGACGTTTCCAACTGTTCATTTTGTCTCTTGGTGCAATTCTAATGGCCGAAATTAGGATGGGAAAATAATCCCACGGATACCACTCAAGCTTCAAAATTAATCGGGTGATTCCCTCAAGGTTCACTGCACACAATCGTAGTCGTCAAGTTCCTCAAGAAGAATCACGCGTGCCGCACACCGATGATTTTTTAACCTGAAAAATTTGACTTCTTCGTTTGTTTGTAACGAACCTTTCGGGAATTAGCTGCTAATTTTTGAGTTAGTCCCTCGCCTCCAGAATTTCTCGTTCTTCTAATTGAGCATTGTTTCAATCACCTCGGACGATGGTAAATGCCCCAAAATCCTGAAAAAGATTGAAATTTGACCGTTCTACCTCATTTCTCCACCTTGATTAAATTTTTTTCATTTATTCGTCAAAGTAATTTTCTCTTCACCAAAAATTTTGAAAGAATCAGAGTGAGACTTTATCCAACACTATCCAAAAATATTTTTATTCCCTTTTTTTTATTTGTCTACTTTTTTGAACCCAGAATGATTTTTGCAAAGAACGGAGTCTGTTTTCACTTTGATTGTTTTTTTCCTTAAGGTACTTCCGCAGTATTGGTGGGGGAAAATAGAGTCGGGGTAAACATCAAAGGTTCCGACAGCTCGCGACAACTTTGAAAAAAATATACATTAAATAAAAAACAGTTGATTTATGGATAGAAATCAATCTGATTTGCTCACTTTTAGTTTCAAACGTTGAATAAATGAATTTGAAACGATTTTCAACCTCAAAAATTATTTATATGAATTTCTTTATGTATTAAAATTTTCCGAATATATTTGGCGACACCGCATTTTCGTCCGTCGGAGTTGGTGCACTTGTCTCTTTAGATAGTCCCTATACCACACTGTAGAATCTACAGTATGCGCCTTGATGTATTTCGGCGGGAGCGATACTCCGAGCGCTCTAACCTCCTCTTACCGTTGCCACTTTTGACCGCCATTTTGACCGAAATTCCTGACAATCGATAGATTTTTAATAATATCTCAGGATTAGTGTAGTAACATGTGCAAAAAATGATTGATAAAAATTCTTAAATGTTTCACGGAGTGATTGAGCAGATATTTCGATTTTAGGGGATTCCCGATTATTTTTAAATGATTTTTGAATAGCGCGTCTCATAAAACCCTGTACAAATAACATATCTTCAATATTTTTTTTTTCAAGAATCTATCTAGTCTATCGTTTTGGGACTTCGGTGAGATATTTCTAGTGGCTTGCCGGATATATACTCGAAATTTCAGGTCTCTAGCGGATTGTCTTCGATTCCCATTTACTTACTGCAGAAGTACCTTAATCGCAAAAAAGTCACTTTGACAAATATGAAAAATCGTGATCGACATTGGGGAAGGGCTTACAATACTCAATTTTCAATTTTTTCCACGATTTTAGGTTACTTCCCATGATATAAGCTAATTGAAAGAATGTCTTATCGAATGAACGGAAAATTTCCGTCGGGAATAGATATTGAAAAATCAAAAATGTTCTACTTCATCCGAACCGCGAAATTTCGTCAAAACCCTGGAAATCTCAAGAATTTACTTTTTGAACGTAATAGAAATGAAATTTGGAAAAATTGGAAAATATATCTTTTTGAGCCTTTTCAATTTTGAGAACAGCGTAGAACAACTCGTGACAAAATTATAATTTTGAAGATACAAAACCATACCAAAAATTAACGGAAACACCCGTATATCTAACATGTCACCTACTTCTTTCAATTATCTTTCATTTCTCGGTTAGAAATATGGTTTGAAATTCGCGCCCGTCTCCATGAAAATCGCTCATGAAAATTCTCTCTTAGAGTACCCGATTTCTTTCTCCACCGCCATCTGTCGATGTTCCCGCTCAAGCTTGTTCTCATTCGCGTTCGATTTCGATGCGAGTTTTCATTCGAGACTCTCTTTATACTTCACAAAAATTCATAAAAATTATGTGGACAATCATTATTCATTTTTTTAAAATCATCATTCCGTTCAAATTCGATTATTCCCTTTTTTTTCATTTGTGACACTTTTTCCCTAATCTCTTAAACGTATCTAATCCCATGAACAAGTATCACACTTCGTTCTTACCCTCGGAATTCCTCGAAACTCTAAAACCATAAAACGGGACCGGAACTAGATTCCAGGATGACCTTAAGCTCATCCTACCTTAAATACTTTTTCTGGGCACCAGCTGAATTTTGGGGGACGCGGATCCAACAAACCGCAACCATATCTGAACCGTAAAAATCGAAACAATCACCCCGGAATCAAATGAAACAAAACTCAAAAATGGGAGGAAAACCAAGGATAAGGGTACGGAAGGCTCGGGTTGCTCAGGATGCGGGTCGTGGAGAGAGGGGTGGATTCGGTGAAATACAAAGAAAACCAGCTACGAGAAAACATATCAAAAGAGAACTATCAACCATAGAACCCTAATGAGAGCTGAAAAGAGGGCGGAAGTGTTCAGTAAACGGTACAATAGCTTTTACTCTCAATCAATCTATTTATTCCAGACTATTTACCGGAGAAGAGTACAACTATTCGATTAACATAGATCTTATTACAGACAACTCGGGATAATTGATTTTATAATCTTTTATAAACTCGGTGAGGTTCCCGGTAGCATTGGAGTCCTTTTTCTTAGCTCATGAATCTGAGAGAGAGCGTCTATTGCGGTAGCGTGTGAGTGTGAGAGAGAGAGACGGTAACTACGCGGCATGGCGTTGGCTGAGGTTTTACTACGTAACTTGGGGGAAAATCCGGGTTTTATCCATGGTTATTCTTAACCAGATATATTTGGGGGGTTTTCCCGATATTTTCCAGGGTCCAGAGCATTATTAGGAGGGAATAAACCCGGGGACTTTATCCTGAGCGTCGTCTCCATGGGTACATTCTCGGAGAATTATACGAGAGCATAATTTTGGGGTTATTTTTCCCGTGAACATTTTTTCGAGAGTCTTTTTCCAACGAGAACATTTTCCGGTATTATTTTTCTTTCGAGAGCATTTATTTGCCGGAACAATCCTTATTCGAGACCTTTTTCTCGTGCGCATAGTCTCGGGGGCATTTTTCTTGATTATTCGGGGTTATTCTTTAATTTACCCGGGATAAATTTTCCACGAGGTGGGTAAAAATCAATTGAGTCTTTTCTAACCCTAAGAATTATAATTTTTCTAATTAAAAATTCTCCAGGGCCAACTGTGTACCGTAACTCGGGTATGACGAGAGCATGGGCGATCGAGAGCAATGGTGAGTCTTCATGGCGTCATATTACAACGTAGCGAGACGCCATGGGGGTTATTCGATGTTTTACCGGGTTTTTATTCACTGGGGAGGGGCCACCGTAACACTAAAACACAGAGAATAAACACCAGTACTCACCATTATATTTTTTTCCTCCTCCTGGCAGCTTCTGCACACGGGAGATGTCCTTTTTCGTTCACCGTAACTCTTCTCGACGCGGAAGTGTATTCTCTCGTGGGTGAATCACGACTGACTGCTCGGCACATGGCGCAGTCATGCGGGCAACTTGTTGCCGTCGGTAAGGCCGGGCCATACCGCGAGGGGCATGACAGTAGATCGACTCTATTGGTTTGTGGCGCTAGCGCGCGAATAATTTTAAATATTTAAATCCGAAGATTCTAGAGATCGGGAGATTTATCTTAAATGAAGCGGGATTCTTTTAACCAAACGGTAGCTACGTGGGAGGGTGGCTGTTTACCCTCGTCTACGACCGGGAATCAAGTAGTTTATCGCCGGAGTACACTCTCCGGTGAGGAATCAAGAAACATACGAACAAAAATCAATACTAATCCATAAGCCCGGGCGATCCATACGGATAAAGGGGCTAATTTCACCCGTATGGCCTTCCATCCGTACAGAACTGTATAGATCTTGACCTTCACACAACCAAGGGAGCGCAAGCATTTCAACTTGTCCTCTGTATTATCTCCATTAACATAACCAAAAAGGGGTTGTTGAGATACATGGGGTGGCACATTATGTTGGCCCTGATCCTTCATGACCTCGGTCCCTTTAACTATATCTCGTAGACCGTAGCATGTACCATAACCAAAATTTCATTGAACAGAACTATAACTTTAACGAAAATGGAGTGAAAAAGGGGTTTTACCCCGATAATAAATTGACAACTGAGTTTAATAAAAGTAACGAGAGCTGGGTAGAGTCGATTTGGGCAAACACAGAGCTTCTTCCAGGTTTTTCCGGAGCAAGGGGGGAATTTTTCGAGAGCTGGGGCATTACGGGCTTTACATCTGACGAATACCCGGGTTTTATCGAGAGCTGGGGCATTACGGGCTTTACATCTGACGAATACCCGGGTTTTATCGAGAGCTGGGGCATTACGGGCTTTACATCTGACGAATACCCGTTTGGGACTATTTTCTCTCTCTCTCTCTTTTAATCTCTCTATAATTACCCTCTCAGGATCAGAAACTGGCGGATTCGCTGGGAATTCCGTCACACATTATAATTTGAAATGATGATGTTGAAATGCAAAATGTCATGGTTCATGGTTGGTTTCATGAAGTCCTACCATCTACCAGCATTCCCATGAACTCTGCTCTCATTCGAGTTATTTCGAGTTTCGATTATTTTCAATTCGAGATATCTTGGTGATGTCTTCTATTAGAATGGACTAGCATATGTTTTCTGAGTTTAGTGCGCGCTTTGCACGCCTGTGCCTTCATTTGTTTACCGGATGTACGTCATCACCAATATCGATATTATTTACCATTCGACTTTCGAGATATTTTCGATAATTTCGACTTCGATACGATTTTACCGTAACATCTCCTTTTATAATAAGGACTAGCATATGTTTTCTGAGTTTAGTGCGCGCTTCGCGCGCCTGCGCCTTCATTTGTTTACCGGATGTACGTCATCATTAATATCGATATTATTTACCATTCGACTTTCGAATGTTTTTCGATAATTTCGATTTCGATACGATTTTACCGTAACATCTCCGTTTATAATATGGATCGCTGAGAAAAAAAAAAAGTGGTGCGTAGAAGCCTACGCGATATAAGTGAAACTTCCCGAGCTCATCCCCTAGACCACAAATATTCCTACGAATAAAACTGTTCTTTGATAACAAAATGAATTTCCCTTATTGATTAATTTATTGGGGAGCTAGGGTTATGAAAAAGGACATGTGATAATTTAGCTCCTATTTATAAAACATTTATAACGGAAGAAAAAAATAAGTTTTATGTCGGGAAAAACGCGCAAAGTCTCTCCCCCGTATGTGCCTATAGTCGGGTTTGCAGTACGGACCCCGCGCCCCCTTCACCGTTCATAAAGTCCATCTAGTGCCCCACCACGCGCGTTTCCCCTTCCCTACTTCGAGTCTCACTTTTCGCTTCTCTCCCATGTCTCATTCTACCCGAGCTCCCCCACCACGCGCGCTACCCCCTGCCTTTTTCTGTCGCTATTTTTCAGTCTAGCTTGGTTGACTTGGCATGTTTTTAATTTTGGGAATTTTTTCAAATTTTTTGTAACAATCATATTTTATCACCAGATATGTAGTTCGACGCAACCAAATAAAACCAAATAGAATAAAATTCTTTGAATGTTTTTAATTAAAATTCACTCCAACTCTTCAATTCTTCTATTTTCCATTTTTTTCTCTGTCAAAATCCAGAATGTTCGTAATCAAAAATTTTCTAATACGCAAAGAAATCGGAAAATCTTAAACGTTCGAATTTATATGAAAAAAAAACTAACCTCAAAATTACCTTCAACTAAATTTATCGAAAGTACAGTACAATTCTGCAGGAAAAACAATATAGCGACAATTTTTTTTTTTACTATTAGTAAATTATTTCAATAGAATAAGAAATGTAAAGCGCGACGTGACAACTGAAAATGAAAAAATTTCTGTCGCTTTTTCCGTTCTCTACTATCACAATATATACATTTGAATGCACTGCTGACAACGCGCCAACTCCGAGTCTGATTGAAGTTAGGTTTGATCGGCGCTACCAACTTCGTGACTCCAATCTGACTCGTTCACTTCGGAGATGATGTAAATCTGGAAAATGTGGATAGTAGTCGGTTGCTATGCGCGTATCTTCCTTAGTATTAATCGGAAAAATATAATGATTATACCAGTGGAAAGCCGGTATGCGATTTATATGATGTAACTAAGCGTAGTTTTCGTGTAACTTGTTTCGTTTTCTTTTAATACAACGGGAATCATTTGGAGGTAGTGGAACGGGAAGTTACGTCGTGATTAGATACACAGTAGCAGTCGGCCTCAGGTGGAGAGTCGCAGTCAAAACTTTTCCTTGGCCGATATGCTACCGCGTATCTAGATACTGTCGTAAAGGGATTTAAATTTCATATTGAACTTATCATGGAAAGGAGACGATATTGAACGCGATGATTTTGGTGGAAGCCACTGCGATGTTTGAGGCAAGATAGAATGCGACAATTGTGGTGACAGCCACAACGGTAATTGAATTAATATTGAACGCAAAAATTTAGGGTCCAGCCACTGATGAGAATAAAAGAGTTGAATGCATTAATTTTGGCATGATATAGCAGCAGTCTTCCGTAATATTAGTGGGCTGAAAAACGAAGCATTCTCATGGTCACCATTTAAATGTTTATTATCTGATTCCATTTTTTTTTCTTTAATTTATGAATAGCTATGCACTATGAAAGTTTTGATAGCGGTCCCACAGACTGGAGGTACGGTTTAGAGGTTAATATTCCTAGGGCTTGCGCACAACCAAAAAATATAAGGAATAAGGACAAATATAAGGAACAGCATAGGATCCGGGTTCGTTTTGTTTTTCAGCTCGTGCTATACCCATATTTATTCCTTATTCCTTATATTTTTTAGTTGTGCGCAGGCCCTGACAGTTCCAGGAAGTTTTCAAAGGTTCTCCAGCTCCCCAGGAATCATACTACTATGATATTTGATAAGTCCTAATATCGAGAAAAACACGAAATGGTCTGGAAAATTTCAGAAGATCTAGATCGGTATGGAACGTTAATCAATCATACCGTCCTGGTATAATCGGGAATAGTCTCGAAAATTCCATTCCACTTTCTAGAAATTTCTAAAATCGTCTGAAAAATTTGAGAATCATTTGGAAAACTTTCCAAAATAATGTTCAATGTTTCTCATATAAATATGAATGTATTCCGTTATGATTTATACTTTTCTTATCACCGACTAATACTTAATCAAGTGATATTGAAACATTAACCTTTGTATTCAGCTTTTGCCACTTCATATATTTCTCTAAATATTAGACGTATCTACGGTAAATCATACGGCTGTATCGACGATTCAGCCACCTATTACTTTATTTTCCCTGATTCCATTATCGTCAGGACAATACTTCTCAAACAAGAAAGACAATTCGATTTTTATGAATCGAATTTTATTATCAAACCTCAATCAGTAAATTTCCAGTTAGAAATGACAAAAAAAATTATGGAAATATACTTTGATCAACCATTATCTCCGTGTAGGGATAACATGATTGTACAAATAATTGCGGGCAATCTGCAAGGAGAACATATTTGTTTGCTCTCTACTCTACTAATCCCATGAAAAGTGATTTCCTCCGAGTATACAAAACGATTGGGTTAGATTATTGTCCCATGAGAGGCCATCCACGAAATGAGATATTCCCTAATTGACCGAAGGACATAATTATAGAGAAAGGATTTTAAAATACCGTTAGTTTTTTTTACAATATTGATCATGATGACTAACTCCTCTCTTAAGGCCATTAACGGTCATAAATAAGCAAAAAACTACTTTTTACTATTCATTTTGCCAACGTTTCGAGCACTCTGTGTGCTCCTCATCAGGGCAATATTTATTTCTGTTGGAAAATTTTACAAAAACATTAGAATCAAAATATACTATTACAAAAATCGATTTAAAATATTCTCTTATATAAAAAACCAAATTAAACTGTTCAAAACAATTTCTCTAGTCAACAAAAATGATTCAACGCCAGTCAAAAATAACAAAAATAGGTCATTCCAACCTCAAAAAAGAAAAATACATGGAAAATTAGTTATAACCTGTTCAAACCTGAGAATTCAACGAGACAAACTTGAAAACTAAAAATCATACGATAAAAATAGATTATGTGGTACAAAATTCCAAAAAATCGAGTGAATCAAATTTTTAAGAAAAAATATTCAAATAAATACCTGTTGCACATCATGTGAGCCAGACAGAAAGTGACATGAATTGTTCTGAAACCATGTGATTAAGACCTAATGGCGCCAACTCAATTCATTTTTGAAAAATTGAACAAACAAAAAATGAGATTCAATCAATTCCTATACAAACTAATCAATCTGTCATACGAATTACCTAACTTTTTACAATCATTCAAGAAATTTACAGTCCTGTTATTAAACTTTTTAATGTAAAACATTTCTAAGATATCTAAATTGTCCTTTCCATGAGTTGTTCCTAAAATTTTTGATCTGTCAAAATTAAATTTATGTTTCGTACTCTCGACATGAGCAGAAAGACCTGTACGATATGTTTTTGGTTTATCTTCACTATACTTATGGACTCTAACTCTATCTTTAAAATATTTAATTGTTTGACCAATATACATTTTATCACAGTTATTACAAGGTATTTGATAGACAACATGTGATTTCAAATTTATATCAATTTTGTCCTTCGTTGTGCCAAACTTCCTTCCTAACTTATTCTTATTAGTTGAAATAACATTAACATCAAACTCTGAGCAACAAGATTTGAGATTACCAGTCAATTCGGAGGAAAAAGAAACAATTAAAGTTTTTTTGAAATTAATTGGATTACTAGTTCTATTGTTAATGCCATCGTGTAGTAAAAAATGAAGTCTATTATCAATCACGTCATTAATAAATCTAATCGGATAATCATTAAATACAAGTAATTTTTTAATGTAGGAGAAATTTGAATTCCAAAAACGTCTATCAGAAATTTTAATTATTCTATCAGTCAAGCCAGTAATAACGTTCTTTTTTAAGTACATTGGATGCATTGAATTATAATTCAGTATTCTACCAGAATATGTGGGCTTTCTGTACCAGTCAAAAATTAAACTATTATTTTCTCTAATAATTAAAACATCAAGAAAAGGTAATTTGCAATTTTGTTCAGTTTCATATGTAAATTGAAGTCTGGGATGAAATTTATTAAATTTATGTAGTGTTTGTAATATCATGTTTTTCGGGATGCAAGTCACAATATCATCCACATAACGAAAGAAAAAAGGCACATTGAATTCTAGACTACTAATTACAGACTCTTCTAATTTAACCATCACAATGTCTGCACACACAGGAGCCAATGGAAATGTTTTACATTAAAAAGTTTAATAACAGGACTGTAAATTTCTTGAATGATTGTAAAAAGTTAGGTAATTCGTATGACAGATTGATTAGTTTGTATAGGAATTGATTGAATCTCATTTTTTGTTTGTTCAATTTTTCAAAAATGAATTGAGTTGGCGCCATTAGGTCTTAATCACATGGTTTCAGAACAATTCATGTCACTTTCTGTCTGGCTCACATGATGTGCAACAGGTATTTATTTGAATATTTTTTCTTAAAAATTTGATTCACTCGATTTTTTGGAATTTTGTACCACATAATCTATTTTTATCGTATGATTTTTAGTTTTCAAGTTTGTCTCGTTGAATTCTCAGGTTTGAACAGGTTATAACTAATTTTCCATGTATTTTTCTTTTTTGAGGTTGGAATGACCTATTTTTGTTATTTTTGACTGGCGTTGAATATTTTTTGTTGACTAGAGAAATTGTTTTGAACAGTTTAATTTAGTTTTTTATATAAGAGAATATTTTAAATCGATTTTTGTAATAGTATATTTTGATTCTAATGTTTTTGTAAAATTTTCCAACAGAAATAAATATTGCCCTGATGAGGAGCACACAGAGTGCTCGAAACGTTGGCAAAATGAATAGTAAAAAGTAGTTTTTTGCTTATTTATGACCGTTAATGGCCTTAAGAGAGGAGTTAGTCATCATGTTATATATTGAAGACGGTTGAAAATCATCTATATTACAATATTGATCAAATTGACATTTTATTTTCGACAAATTCTACGTTATCCTACTGTCATATTGTCTATTGAGCAGAATTTATGTGAATTGTAAGTTTGATTGTCCTCCACAGAAAATCTTTCTCGCGATCAACGGGGACAAATGTGATCCCTCGCTAACTGCAGGCTATAAGAGGATCTCGTCATCGGAACATGACATATTTGCAGGAAGTACAACGATAGAGAAACGCGTACTGACCTTATATCATGAATATTCTTTTTTGGCCGCGCAGCGGCCATAAAACCCAGACTACGGACTGAGTGACAAAATGGTAGATTTTGTCACTGAGGCCGTGAAGAACTTTTCTGGCGATTGTGAATTTGTAGGCCGAGGTGAAACCGAGAATACAAACACAAACACAATCGCTAGAAAAGTTGTTTGCGGCCGACTGGCGAACAATATTTTTTGTTATTTAGTGCATAAGCTGAGGGTATACATATTTTGATTAAACTAGATAGAAAACATCGTGACGAATATTTTGAAAAAAAAAATTGTAATTGGCCCCATAGTTTTTGAGATATTCAACAAAGTAGTTTGACACTCAAAGTCGGATATCTCCGGGACTACTGGTCCGATTGCGCCCATACAAAATAGCGACCGTTACAATCATAAGGCATAGAGTCATACCAAGTTTCAACTTGTTATCTTGAATATTTCTCAAGTTATCGTGCGTATAAGGATTTCAGGCAAAAAATAGAAAAAGCACAATAACTATGTTAATTCTACATCCTCGAAAAAAAATTGTATGATTAAAAAAGATAGATATTTTTATGACAAATATTTTGAAGAAAAAAAGTCGATCGCGGCACTCGCCAGTGCCGCTGATACACCTGATGAGTTTTGACGTGGACACGTCTATGTAGCCTAGGTAATGGTGTTAGAATTTGAATGAAATGGAAAATGTCAAGTGGAGAGGAAAAAGGGAATGAAAAATGAATATTTCAATGTAATAAAATTAATCTTTCTGTTATGTCCAGAGAATAAAGTCACAACACACACAAATGAAATTAATTAGTTAGGGCGGTTTATTAACAATTATTTTAAGAGCAGGGATACAAGAACGATGTATCTTGATCAAGATCTCTCCAGAGAATAAAATAGTCTTGATGTTATCCAAAAGACAGTCGTTACCAACGGGGATCTCTGACATCCTTCAGACTACAGACAATTGAAAGGGTTCGACGGGGGATACGCAACACTACTCCCCTTCGCGAAAAGATTGCCGCCCCGGCAATCATACCGGAGACTGTTTGAGGTATTACAACTTTAGAACGTTGATAAAGAAGTTGTTTAAAAATGTTGAAATCTTCAATTGTTGTAAGATCTCACATAGGGAGGGCCCCAGTCTGTTCTTCAACTAAAATTTCCCAGAAATCAATGCTGAAGAACAGTCCCGATTCATACACACTTGTTTGATTCTATACAATCATAAATTTCTCAAAAGTGTTGTGTTAAACATTATTATGTGTTCTCATACAATTCATTCATCAAAGATGTGTGAGTGTCAGAGTTCGACTCGAATTATTTTTCTTCAAATTAACAAAATTAGCCATACAAAAATTTTCTTTTTGGTCCCAGCATCTGTAAATAACTCAACACAAAGAAATCCTCAAATTAGAAAAATGTTCAAATATTCATTTCATTCAACCAAAAGCGAAAAGCAACTACTTTTCAACCAAATACAATTTGAACAACTACAGCTTAAGCAATTGCTAAAAATTCAAATTTGTCCATAATAAATGGCTAATGATTTTCGAAAGCTTTCGAAATTTCTACAATTATCAAGCAAAAACAAAACTATCTACTTCAACACTCACATTCATTCAATTACATTGTTAAAACAAACACAATAATACAAGAAATACTCAGGTAATTCTGTTAACCACAGATAAACAAAAATAAGGTCAGTCTGCTAACCACAGACATCAGTTAACCACTGATAAACAAAAATAAGGCCAGTTTGTTAACCACAGACATCAGTTAACCACTGATAAACAAAAATAAGGCCAGTCTGTTAACCACAGACATCAGTTAACCACTGATAAACAAAAATAAGGCCTAGAAGAAAAATCATGAATCAAGTTTATTCCTGGAATAAAAATAAAAAGAATGAGCACTCTCAATCATTATGGTCCATTAGCCAGAGACGATTAACATGTATCACCTTGAATTTCCCTTTTGGAAATTTCTGAATTCTGTATACTACATCATTTAACGTGTCTTTAATTACATATGTTTTCTCCCAATTCCTCTGAATTTTTGGACATTTACCCTTGACTCTTTTGGGGGCAAAGAGCCAGACTTTCTGTCCAGGTGTGAAGTAAATCATGTGAGACTTCAGATCAAATTTGGATTTCATTTTATCGCTTTTCATTCTCCAGTTTTCTCTAACTTGTTGGTGAGTTTCCACCAGTCTCTCTTGTAATTGATCGATGTAATTAGGTAAATCAAAATGATTGGTAGTGTTATTAAGCGGAGGTGTACCTTGGAGTAAATCTAAGGGAAGTCGTAATTCTCTACCAAACATTAACATTGCCGGGGTGAATTGTGTCGTTTGATGTTTGGATGAACGATAGGCAAGGAGGAAGAGGGGTAACCATTTATCCCAGAATTTCTGATTGTCATTTATGAATTTAGCAAGATAGTTTAATATAGTTCTATTCAATCGTTCGACCATACCATTGGATTGTGCATGCAGAAGAGCTGTACGAGTTTTGTGAATGCCTAAGAGATTCATTAATTCACTAAAAATTAAGGATTCAAAATCTCTTCCTTGATCAGAATGTATTTCCAGGGGTATCCCGAAACGTGAAATGACGTGAGTGATCAGAGCTTCAGCAATGGTGATTGCTTGATGATTGGGTAGTGGTATTGCTTCAGGCCTGCGAGAAAAATAATCGGTGATTACGAGGATAAATCGATTCTCTTTTGATGTTTTGGGTAAAGGACCTAGAATATCAACTGCAATTCTTTCGAAAGGAAAACCAACATTATAAATTTGTAATTCTCCCTTCGCTCGATGTGATGGACCATCTCTACTGAAGCATATAGAACATTTACGGCACCAATTTTCGACGTCGAATTTGCAAGTGGACCAATAGAATCGTTTTTTAATATTATCCAACATCTTGTTGACCTTGAAATGAGCACCTACAGGGGAAGAGTGAGAAATTCTAAGAATTTCGGAAATTTTCGATTTAGGAACAACAATTTGGTATACAATTTTTGACGTGTCAGTAGATTCCCATTGATGACAAAGAATATCGTTTTTTATTTTTAGAGAATCCCAGTAAAGTAAATAGATTTTAATGTCTGAACCGAAGTGAGACACTTCGTGCCATTCAGGACGTTGATTACATTTTTTTAATTCAATTAACCTGTGGAGTGTTGGATCCTCTGATTGTAAATGGGGCCAATCATGATCATTGTCAGCAATGCAAATAGTTTGATAGACGCGTTTTTCCATTTCATCCTCTTGCAAATTGAATTTATTACATTTCTTACAAGTACAAGGACGTCTAGATAAACCATCTGCATTGCCATGGAGGTGACCTGGTCTATGAGTTATGTGGAAATCATAAGTGAATAAGATTTCAATCCAACGAGCTACTTGGTCCTGAGGATTTTTGAATGAAAGAAGCCATTTCAAAGCTGCATGATCAGTTCTAATCAAAAATTTTCTTCCTAGCAAATAATGAGAAAAATGTTCAATCGATGAGACTACCGCTAAAAGTTCCCTACGAGTGACGCAATAATTTTTTTCAGATTTATTTGAACATTTGCTGTAATAAGCAATGACCTTCTCCTCACCGTTTTGCACTTGAGACAGAGTTGCTCCAAGGGCGAACAATGAAGCATCAGTATCTAAAATGAAATCACAATCAGCCCTTGGGGTAGATCGAATAGGTGGAGATGTCAAGGCGGACTTTAATTTATCAAAACTAGTTTGAGCATCGGAAGTCCATTTAAAAGGGATTTTATCTTCTGTTAGAATGTGTAAAGGTCTAGCGATGCTAGCAAAACCTTTCACATATTTCCGATAATAGGAACATAGTCCGAGGAAACTCCTGACTTGTCGTTTAGTTCGAGGTATGGGCCATTCCAAAATGGATGAAATTTTTTCCGGAGAACATTTGATTCCGTCTTTGGAAATAATATGGCCTAAGTAAAGAACTTCGTGTTTGAAGAAAATACATTTTTTTGTATTTACTTTGAGGTTAGCTGATGATAAACGAGAAAATATAAGCTGAAGATTATGTAAATGATCATGGAAATTTTGACCGAAGACAATAATGTCGTCTAGAAATACACGACAAATTTTCCCCACCAAACCCTGTAAAACTTCATTCATTATTCTAACGAAAGTTGCCGGGGCATTGCAAAGAGCGAAAGGAAGAATTTTGAACTGCCACAATTCGTTACCGATACAAAAAGCTGTTTTTTCTTTATCCTGAGGATCCAATTCAACCTGCCAATATCCACTCTTCAAGTCAATAGTAGAAAACCAGTATGATTCTGCGCTTGCGTCAAAAATTTCCAGAAACGGTCACGATTGTAATCTGTTCGGTAGAATCTTTTAATTCCGTTAAATCATGATTGAAAAGTTTAGGATTAATCAAAGTAATATCAGCGGATGTGTCAATGGTCATGTCGCAAGAATGCCCGTTAATTTCTCCTTTCACTCGTAAATTGAGAATCAATTCTTCATTTTTACCTTTATTCTGAAAACATTTAAAAATATTCGAATTTAATCGAGCCGATTCGTCCCCCAACGAACTGACTCTGTTCAGTTTTCCGAATTCATGTTGGTGTTGGCAGATTTATTTTGATTTGAATTTCCGCTGCCATTTGACGATTGAACAGTAGTGAATTGTGACTTAAAATTCCTATTACCGCTGTTCAAATTGCGATAGGGATGATGATAGGGACGATTCCGGTTGAACTGTTGTGAGGAATTATTGTGAGAATTATTTGGGATATTCTGATGTGTATTGTTATCAAACTTCCCACATCTATTGGCATAATGGCCAATTTGATTGCATTTAACGCAAGTAATTCCTGGTCCATTATTTGAAAATTTATTTGTTTTATCACGATATGATGAAAAATCACGATAATTATTTTGTAAACGAGGATTCAATGAATTTTGAGATTGTCGTTTGTTAATGACCACGTGAGAAATTGATTTGAGTTCAGTTGCTCGTTCAACTGCTTTTTGTAAGGTATCATGACGTTCAGATCTTAATGTGAATTCTATTTGTGCATTATCAATTCCATTGATGAATGCAAGACAGGCAGCACGATCGCGTTCAACTTCAGTGGAATCTGAATAAGCTAAACGACTGAGTCGATCAATTTCTTCTGAATAAGTCTGGAAATTCTCGTCTTTACGTTGTTTCCGGGATTGTAATTCGTTGTAATACATTCGCGAGAGATGTTTCTCATTGAATGTTTCAGCTAAAATTTCTGTGATTTTTTGATAATTTTTCTTGTCATTGTCCGGTATTTTATTCAACATAAGTTGAGCTTTACCCCGAAGACGCGTTAATAATTGGAAAGCTTTAGTCTCTTCCGACCACCGATTATGTTCTGCGGGAATTTCAAAATGAATGTAATAATGTGACCAAAGTTGAGTACCGTCATATGTATCCGGTTTGATTTGTGAATGGTTTTGATCGGGTAAATTAAAAGCAATTGGTAAATTAGCGTTAGCATTAAGAGCAAAATTATTTTGAGGGTTATCTGGTGGGTTCCTTGGTGGTGGATATGGAAAAACGTGGATCCATGGTGGGCACTGTGGTGGATGTGGAAGTACAGGTGTAGGTCGAGGGTCATTGAGATGCACTGGATGATGTTGAGAAACATTTGTAGGTACTGAATTTGGTCGTAGGTTACGTAATAAATTAACAATTTCTTCTCGGGCGACACGTCGATGATCTTCTAAATCTTGGTGAAGTTTTTGTCTGATGTTGTTGAGGATGTTCGCATGAGTTTCTTCCTGATACTGCTGGAATTGGTCTCTCAAATCATTTCTCAAACCTTGGAATTGAGCTGTCCCACACGGAAAAATATATATTTGGTGAAAATATATATTTCATATATGAAATTGGCCCAATTCATATATTTCATTTATATGGAATATATTTCATTTATTGGAAATATAATTATCGGTTCTAGGAGTTTATTTCCCCAACAAAAATTTCCCGGAGAAAATTTCCCGGAAAAAATTTCCCCGGACAAACTCTCCCCTGGAAAAAATTTCCCCCGGAAAAAAATTCCCCGGAAAAAAATTCCCCGGAAAAAAATTTCACCGCAAACCCCGGGACTATAACGGCGGGAGCAGCTTATCATCAAAATGTGTGTTGTTCCCCTCCCCCACCCCCCCCCCCGGCGGCCACCCCAAACGTCTGTACAAATCTGTTGTCCGGAAAAAATTTTTCCAGGGGAATTTTTCCCACGGAAATTTTTTCCAGGGGAAATTTGTTCCAGGGGAAATTTTTTCCAGGGGAAATTTTTTCCGGGGAAATTCTGGCGGGGGAATTTCTTCCGGGAAATTTTTGTTGGGGAAATAAACTCCGGTCACCATAATTATCTTATATTTTTCTTATATGTTTCTTATATTTCTCAGAAATATAAGAAATTGGCCCATTTCATATATTTCTCTTATATATTTTTCCATGGGGGGTTACATCCGGTTGTTGAAATCCGTCTCCACTGGGTGCTGAGAATGGATGGAAACCGCTACTAAGAGGGCCAAAGCGAGAAGGTGTCTCTCGATCAGCGTCTCTTCCTCTTTCCTCCCTGTCTGTCATTTTTTTTTTTTTAAATTAATTATTATTATTATTATTTTTTATTATTATTATGATGATTATTATTATTTTTCATAGACCGGCAGTTTGGCGCAGTGGGTTCATCAATAACTCACACGCGGCGGACCCGGGTTCGATTCCCACCGGTTACACTAGTGAGATACTAACTAGTATAAAAAGTCTTGTTTCAGGGGGCAGAACAGGTGGGAACAAACCGTAAAAACCCGAAAGGGTATACGGAAGGAAAAACACATTATTATTTTTCTTATTTTTATTTATGTAGTCCATAAATCACAGGAGGATGGAGGGTTACTTCCCATCGGGAGCCATGGAGGGTTTGACACTTATTCACTTTTTTTTTTTTTTTTTTTTAAATGCATTTTGCACGTAGGTCCTTTTTAACACTTCTGACACCAATGTTATGTCCAGAGAATAAAGTCACAACACACACAAATGAAATTAATTAGTCGGGGCGGTTTATTAACAATTATTTTAAGAGCAGGGATACAAGAACGATGTGTCTTGATCAAGATCTCTCCAGAGAATAAAATAGTCTTGATGTTATCCAAAAGACAGTCGTTACCAACGGAGACCTCTGACATCCTTCAGACTACAGACAATTGAAAGGGTTCGAAGGGGGATACGCAACATTTCAATATAATTTTATTGAGAATAGGTCGATGATAAGATAATTAAACAATATTTGAAAATTCCAGAAATTTCTAGAAAGTTCCATAATGTCCTGGAACATTCTGGAAATATTAAACAATATTTGGAGAATCAAAATGAGTTTCCCTAACGGTTCTCGAATTTTCGAGAAGTTTCCAGAAATTTCTTGAAAGTTCTATAACGTTTGTGAACATTCTGGAAATATTTACCGGATATTTTTGAAAATTAAAATGAGCTTCTTGAATTTTCGAGAAGATTCTAAAAATTTCTAAGAATGTCGCTGTGTCGGTGTCACGGTGTCGTGGTGTCGTTGTCACGGTGTCGGTGTCGTTTTTTGCACGAAACGGGAAGTAAGACGTGTCCACGTATGTTCCCTATTAATCCCTGAGATACAGACAATCAATGTATGCACAGAATGAATTGTAGATCCATCCGGAAGCTTACTACCAATAGAATTTGTAGAAAAACAAAGAGAAGTATAATATAATAATAGAATTATAATAGTAACGCATTTCTTTCAGCCACCCCAGATTTTTTTTTCTCTTCTTTTTCTAAATCTATATGCTCTAATCATTCCGGAAAAGTAAGTGGAATGATCCAATTCGCATTTTTCAGTAAGAATTTATTGATTGAAAATTGCACTTTTTTAAATCCTGAAACTGAATGTGACGTCATAACACTGTTTTTAGACTTTAAACCAGTGGTGACATCTTACGTTAGCCGATCTTCTTTATCGATCGCTTTTTTATCGACCGCTCAAGATATCACCACTGGTTTAAAGTCTACAAACAGTGTTATGACGTCACATCCGGTTTTAGGATTTAAAAAAGTGCAATTTTCAATCAATAAATTCTCACTGAAAAAGGCGAATTGGACCATTCCAATTATTTTTTACGGAATCATTAGAGCATATAGATTGAAAAAATAAAATAAAAAAAAACATGTGTGTTCCCTATTGATATATCGACTCAAAATTTTACACAGAAGTCGAACCCGATAATATCAAGTACTAGTCAAAATTTCAGATCTTCAGTCCAACTCCTAGTCGTATTATAGTACGTATGAGCGAGTTTAGAGAATAAAAATAGAAAAACAACAATATCTCGAAAACTTTCAATGGGAGGGTATATATATTTTTTGATTGTGCTAAGTAAAAATTACTGTGACGAACATTTTGAAAAAAAAAATCAAATCGATCCAGTACTTTTTGAGATATGGAAGAAAATAGTTTTACACATAAAGTCCCATGTCTCTAAATCTAATGGTCAGATTGTGCCCAAATTAAATAGCAATCTTCATTATTATATGACGTATGAAAAGAATCGAATTTTCGTCATCACATCTTTTAGAGCTAATTAAGAGTTAATTTTGAGTGATGATAAAAATTTTTGAGTTTATATATATTTTTTAAAAAACCGTGTTACTGCTAGCTTTTTATGAAAACTAGCAGAGACACACATAAAAATGAGCAGAATCAAAATCTGATTATAGAATTATTTAGAGCTAATTAACAGCTTATTTTAGATGCTGAGAAATGAGGAAATGTCAATTGTCAATCCCTTATCCATTATGTCAATAAACGAACTTTCCATTCTGGTCATTGCTTCCATTCCGTTGGTGAGAAATTTCTCAAACTTCTGAGGGGCCCTCAGACGACCCTCACGGAGTTTGCTCACCCTCCAGAAATGAGGAAATGTCAATTGTCAATCCCTCATCCATGGAGAATAGAGGGAAGGGTTCCTCTATTCTCCATGCCCTCATCCATGATGTCAATAAACGAAATTTCCATTCTGGTCATTGCTTCCCTTGACCATCGACGCTGCTAGTGTGACCAAGGCGGTCTGCATGCCTCAATAGGCCTTACGCAGCAACTTGACAAAATCCAGCGCGATTGTACATGCTTCTCCAGCTGCTTTCTGCAGGGCAGCGAGGATTTCCTCTTTCGTCGTCATTCCATCGAGATCTCGGATCTCGATATCCTACTGTGGCCTTTTTCTAACGACTTCGGCGTCATCCCCAAGAAGATGAGCTATGGTTGTCTGTAAGCCCTGACCTCTATCTGTGTTGTCCTTAGTCAGGATGATCAATAGGTCCGTAGTTGTCATCCTGCGGATCCTATCAACTGAGGAACGGACCTGATCATCAGGGACCTCTTTCTTAACTCGGCTGAGTATATCATCATATTTCCCTTTATCCTTCGGGCGAACTATCAGTGCATTGGGCCTACACAGATTTCCGAGACTCTTGCTGCTTGGGCTGCTTTGAAGGCTGCATTGTATGTTGTCTCCTATTCCTCTTCGATTTTACCTGCTCCCAATCCGTTACCTTGGGCAGTTCTGATGTCTTCTTGGTGGGTGGAGTTGGTCCCGCCTCCTTCCTCTCGACTTTTTAACTGCCCGACCCGAAGGGAGGAAGTTATTGTAATGACCCCGAAAATCGAAAATTGATTTTTCACCATATCTCCACGTTTCGAGGTCTCCAGAATCGTTCTGGACCATTTTTGAAAAGATGTCTGTATGTGTGTGTGTATCCCCGTCTGTGTCCGTGTCCGTCTGTGTGTGTCCCCGTCTGTGTGTGTGTGTGTGTGTGTGTATGTGTGTGTGTGTGTGTGTGTGTGTGTGTATTATTGTATATTGGCAGATGAAAACCGGGAAGTTTTTGTTGTGAACCTCAATCGTTCGTTTTCACTTCAACACACTCAATTTCGGGAGCGAGCTTGCGAGCGATCAACAATATTGCATAGACGAGCCGGACCCCTAGTTATTTATATCATCCCCTATCGAATGAATATTTTTTTGTTCCAATCCGATCATATTTGAGTGTCGAATAGGATTTTGACTGTTATATAACTCTGAAAATAGTATAATATTCAGTTACACTGTTCAACTAGTATAGTATAGCTGATTTTTCGAGTCCGGCGTTCAACCAATCCCAGCGAAGTGGTTTATTCGTAAAACATCGATTCCTGCATCTTTTTGAGGAAATTCACGCTAGCTTCTGAAATCGCATTCGGAGAATGCATAGTAACTTCTCACTTGTTTTCAGTCGATCAAACATTTTCATGATGAACTTCCCCCAAACGCTGTGTTTGGATGAAATCCAGACGGGAAATAATCCAGCAAATATCCCTCGACCTTCGAAATTAATCGGAATCTTTCCCTCAAGCTTCCCTGCATACAAACGGTGGTAACATATTTCACATTATTTGTAACTGATAATGGAATTGTGTTCAATCAGTCTGGAATAACGAATATTTATCGGGAAATATATTTACCTAGGATGGAATCGTTATCCAGTACATCATGTGGGATTTTTTTCTCTCAAAATTCTAATACTCTCTCAATTTCATTCGATACCCAATGAACTTGGGCGGCTTTTCCAACGAAATCTTGGAGCTGAGCATTCTCATGAATCCCAGTAGCTTAGTTGGAAGCAGGGATAAGCAAAAAATCAATATCACATTGATATTACTTCATTACTTTTGCCTTTCATAACGAGAGAAAAAGCATTCGTATTTTCTTATTGAGTGAGTAATTAATTGAATTTATCGACTGTCATATGTGTATCTCACTGTTGAGGTGATGTTAGTGAGTAATGAAAACAATTTCATTTTCCATTACTCTGTTATTGGATAACGAGGAATTTCTTTCTTTTTTTGATCATTCAATTGATAATGTTAGTCAATAATAGATAATCTGATCGAGTATTCAGCAATGACAAACAAAAAGTGTAACATTAATTATTCAATGAATGAGGGGTGGATCAATTTTAATTACTTCATGGACGAGTAATAATAGGTAGGACAATTTCCATTACTCAATAAATCAGTAATGAAAGATGAGAGAATTCCCATTATCTGATTAGTGAGTAATGGGACGTGGAAAAATTTTCATTACCCAAGTCATCAGTAATAAAAGGGGGATAATGTAATTTGACATACACACACAGAGACACACACACACAAACGCCCTTTTTTGGAAATAGCCCAGGAAATAACCCAGGAAGGGGAGACCTTAAGGCCCCCAATTAATTGATATGTGAAAAATTCGTAAAAAATGTATTTTCCTAGCGCGGGAAATTAAGAGGGTATATTCATAATCCATCATCGACTGATTATTGGAAGATTTCTAAGAACTTGGAGCCCGGAGCAACGGAACTAATGACCTTCAGGTGATTTGATCATCTGTAATTGATCATTAATAGAGGAATTGACAAAAAAAAGTAATGGTAAGATTTGCTCCTATTACTAATTAGTGATCAAGTACTAAGGAATGCAGTACCCCCTCATCACTCATTACTTTAATAGTGTGAAAATTCCCTCATTGAATTATTTATTGATAAAACGATCAAAAAAGTCACCATTAACATTACTCATTGAGAGAAAAAACAAGCAGGTGTAGAGGCCATGCGGCTGTGAGGCTATGCAGCTGTAGATATGCGTTGTTTCCTTGCCATCAATAAATTGATGGTGAGCTTCCGGATGGTTTTTTAAATTGAACTGGTTCAGCTAGCCGAATAGTGAGAGGTCACGTTAGAATGAAAAAAATTCAATTTCACGATTTGAAGGACTTCGTTGCTTTTTCGTTTATATCTTGTTTGAACGTAGGAAATAGGTTTACATACAAAGTTGAATATCTCTGAAACTAACCCCCAATTGAGCTGATTTTCAACATCAAACATGACAATCCCAAGAAATATTTTCATGCCAAATCTCAAGTTGATATCTTGATTTTTTCGGAAGTTAGCGTGTTTACAATTATTTTTGGTAAAAAACAGAAAAACGGCCACATCTCAAAAACTTTGTATCGACGGGTATACATATTTTGGTTGATTGAGATAGATAACATCGAGACGAAAATTTTGAAAAAGAAAAATTAGTGCGTAGAAACTAGAGACGTATTTGTTCTAGTGGTTAGCGTGCTGGCCCCATGAACAAGGCGTCTCATGAGCGAGGGTTCGAGTTCCGGTGATGGAAAAATTTTCATCGTCGGAAAACGAACTCATAGCTTGTGGAGTTAGTTACAAGTTAGCTAGAGTAAAGTGCTGGTAGGGAATTAGGCTGGGGTACCGCGTAGGTTCATTGGACGGGTCGGTAAAAGACCGCTAAGGTCATACCATCTGGCACCACCCAACTAACTAGTGCGTAGAAACTACCAGAAACTACCAGTTTTAAGTGGCCATGTCACTTTACCGAACTTTACCATCAGAGTCAAAATTTCAATCCCATTTTTTTTAGGGTGAAACGATTATTCTTGAAAAATCGAATTCTTACGCCCTGTGTCAACTCCCCATAGAGCGCGTGAGAATAGGGAACCTACATGTTTTTTTTTTATTTTACTTTTTCAATCTATATGCTCTAATGATTCCGTAAAAAATAATTGGAATGATCGAATTCGCCTTTTTCAGTGAGAATTTATTGATTGAAAATTGCACTTTTTTAAATCCTGAAACCAGATGTGACGTCATAACACTGTTTTTAGACTTTAAATCAGTGGTGACATCTTACGTTAGCCGATCTTCTTTATCGATCACTTTTTTATCGACTGCTCAAGTTTACGCACAATCAAGAAATATAAGGAATGAGGAGCAAATATAAAGAACAACACGGAATCGGGATTAATCGTATTCATTCCTGAGTCCATGCTGTTCTTTATATTTGCTCCTTATTCCTTATATTCCTTGATTGCGCGTCGATAAAAAAGCGATGGATAAAGAAGATCGGCTAACGTAAGATGTCACTACTGGTTTAAAGTCTAAAAGCAGTGTTATGACGTCACATCCGGTTTCAGGATTTAAAAAAGTGCAATTTTCAATCAATAAATTCTCACTGAAAAATGCGAATTGGATCATTCCACTTATTTTTCCGGAATTATTAGAGCATATAGATTTAGAAAAAACAAGAGAAAAAAAAATAATAAAAAATATGTATGTTCCCTATTCGACTTTTTAAGAATAATCGTTTCACCCTAAAAAAAATGGGAATAATGGAATAAAATTTATTTTTGATTATCAAGGAAACGATTGATGAAGAAAATTATATTTTTATTACTTTTGTAATTGATAATGGAACAAATTTCATTTCTTATTATCATATTAATAAGTAATACAAGGAGGCCTCGGTAGCTCAGTGGTAGAGCACTCGCCCGGAAAATATATTTCCAATACATAAACCAGGCAAAAAAAAATCAGAACCCAGCAGTTATAGGCCTATAAGCCTATTATCAAACATGGGGAAAATAGTTGAAAAGGCCATACATGGAAAAATGAATAAATTCGAAAAGAATAACGAAACTATTATTGATAACCAGTTTGGATTTCGAGAAAAGCATAGTACTGTACAGCAAGTTGCAAGAATTGTGAATGATGTTAGTGTAGGATTTAATTTAAACAAAGTGACTGTGATGTTATTACTAGACATAGAGAAAGTGTTTGATAGAGTATGGATTGATGGACTAATTGCAAAAATGATAGAAATGAAATATCCTAAGGTTCTCATAAGATTTGTAAACTCATACATGCGAGACAGACATCTGATAGTATCGGTTAATAGAGAATCATTCTCCAAAAGAAAAATTAGAGCTGGTGTACCTCAGGGTTTAGTACTGGGACCCAAACTCTTTAACATCTATCTAAATGATATTCCAACATTTGCTAAGACTAATATAGCCCTGTTTGCAGACGATACTGCAGTATACGCACGAGCACATAATGCGATAATCGCATCAAAACAAATTCAAACACACATGTATATGTTGGAAAAATTTTATATCAAATGGAAAATAGCACTTAATGCCACTAAAACAGAAGTAATAGTCTTTAGCAAAAAAGGAAATAGAGACAATAAAATTTTTGAACCTATAAGAGTATATGGACACGAAACGACACCGTCGACAACAGTGAAATACCTCGGGGTACACTTAGACTCGAAATTGACGTATGGAAAGATTTTGTTTATGGTACACACATAAACAAAATCTTACAAAAAGCATATATGGTACAAAGAAAAATATATCCTCTCATGGCTAAAAACTCGAAAGTGACAAGAAATAACAAACTCCTAATTTATAAAATGATTCTCAGACCCATTATGACTTATGCAACAGAAGTTTGGTGCAACACTGCAGCAACTCACATGAAAAAACTCCAAATTTATCAAAATAAATGTCTAAGACTCATTTTAAATGAAGATCGATATGCTCGAATCAGAGATATGCATCATAAAACAGAACTGGATATGATGGGAGACTATATAAAACAATTAGCAGAACATTTTTATACAAATCTCCTAGGCACAAATCCATTATCAAAAGATCTAGCCAAATTGAAAGTATACAGTCTTCCATTCGTATACAAACATAAACTCCCACATGATACTCTTGATATTTTTTATAATTAGTTACGAAAAAAGATGCACAAAACCTTGTAAAGAGTTAAGTATTTGAGAAATCCTAAAAGTTGGTTTTTTATTAAAACTTTTCCAACAAACAAGACAGATGTAATCACACAGCCGCACATGTAAAATCCATCATATATCAACCAATGTAAACGCATTTCATAATTTTGAAGGCACCATGAACAAGAAACAACAGTAGGTTAAATTTGTTTTTAAAACAAGTAGGGACTACGCATTAAGATACCAGAGGGATTCTTTTATATGTATAGACGTAAGAAATATATGTATAAAGATCGTTGAATGTTAATAAATATATATTTAAAAAAAAAAAAAAAAAAAAAAAAAACTCGCCCGGAAAGTGATAGGTTATGGGTTTCGATACCCACCCGAGTTCAAATCCGAGTGCTTCCAGCTTTTTTCGAGTTATATGTCTATTCCAATTTTATAAAAATAATATACCTCGCTTAGGGGAACATCGTCTGTCAGTATATCTTCGCGAGGGGGCTAGAATTCAGAGTGTCAATGTTACGCCGGTTCTCGCATCCACCTTAACAATAGAAGATATACCTATGACGGTCGATAAAATCAATTAATTAATAAGTAATGAAAAGAAAAAAATTTAATTATTTTTGTAATCGATAATGGAACGAAATTAATTTTTCATTATCATCTCAATCCTCTTAATTATTTGATTTTTCTTACAATTTATCTTACGTGCATTGTTTTCCAAGTTGTCATGAAATTTACTAGCGATAGCCGCATTTCTCTGTGTTTTTGTTTTTTTTTTTGTATTTAAGATTTCGTCATTGATTGGATTGTAATGAAAAATTTTCCGATTATAATTTTCCATCGATAGTTAAATGGAAAATTTGTCGATCAATATTACCATTATATGAGTAATGAAAAATATCTAGTTATAATTATCGATTGATTAACAAACTGAAAATTTTAAGTATAATTACTCATTGATATGATCGTGAAATAATTGCAATTCTCAATCATTTATAATTTAATGAAAAATATTTTTCATCACGCTGTGCCAAAAAGTGACTTTTCAGGCACGCTTCGCATGCCTCAAAAGTCCCTTTTTAACACATTGTGATGAAAAATGTTGTTCGATACTCGTGGGGAAAGTGTTTTTTGACTTGTAGGATTATATCACTCGCCTTCGGCTCGTGTTATAAACCTCCTACAAGTCAAAAAGCACTTTTCCACACTTGTATCGAAATATACTATTCTTCTCATTACGCATTGATAAAATAATATGTATTTTGGGCAAAAATATGATCAAAAATAATATTTTTGCCGATCTCTGCCACCGAGCGAGGAGTATAAGAAGTAGTGCAATCAGCCAGTGCTCTCTCCCTTACTCGCCCCCTCCACCTGAACCCATTCCCCTCTCAGCGTTTCACTATTTTTGTGACCTATGGTGCGCCTAGTTATCAACTTACCCTACCGGGCCTAAAGAAGTTTCACTTTAAAAAAATTAAATCGATTGAGTCGTTTTCGAGGTATTCAACTTCGTATGTGAACCGATTTTCTTCAACATCTCTGGAACTGACTGTCCGATTGAGCTGATTTTCAATACTAAACATGACGATCATAAGAGTCACCTTCATGCCAAATTTCAAATTCATATCTTGACTTTTTCGAAAGTTAGAGCGATTACAATTATTTTCGGTGAAAAATAGAAAAGTGGCCATATCTCAAAAACTTTGTATCGACGGGTATACATATTCTGCTTGATTGAGATAGATAATATCGTATTTAGAAGATTATTTAATTAGATAGTAATTTAGAAGATATTTGAGAAAATAGTTTTATATAGAAAGTTGAATATCTTCGAAACCTCACAGTCGATTGGGCCCATCCACAACACCGACCTTTATTTTCATAAGACCTAAAATCCCACCAAGTTTGAACTTTTTTTTTCTGTTATTGCTGAAGGTATCGTGCGAACAAGGAATTTAGGTGAAAAATAGAAAATGGGCAATATCTCGAAAACTTTCAATGAACGGGTAAGGTAGCGGAGGGGGTTTCTGATCAGTTAAGCTCCGCAGGCTCACTCTAACGTAAAAAAAAAGAAAACAATGGATCAAAGCGGAGTGAAATTTTTTTTTAATTGCAGAACATATATTCGACAATAATTAAAAATCACCTTTTGCGCTCGAAATCGCGAATAACTAATAAAAAATTGATATTAAAAAATTTCGGTCTAGGCGGTAGTTTATGATCACGAGTTTATCGCATGAGGTAGTTTCTGATCGGCAGGGGAGGCAGTTATTGATCATCATTGGGATGAGGAGAATAATTTATTAATTGACTACTGTTTCATCTCTCACTGATCATAAAATTATGCTTTTTATTATTAATACATAAAATAAAATGTGGAATTTTTTTAAAAATTCTCACAATTAAAAAAAAAACAATTTTGACAGCTCAACCACCTTGACTAGCGTCTGTGTCCAAGATTTCCTGCTTGATTTTCTTAGCAGCTAGAGGACTTACACATTTCATTTCTGCCTCTGTTGTCTTCCGAGCTTCCTTCAATTTCCTTTTCTGGGCTTTCAACTCCTCTTCATTTTTTTGCTTCTCAGCTCTTTCCTGAGCTTTCTTCATCTTTTTCAGTTCTTTCTCTCGTCGCTCCTCTTCTTTCTTCTGAACAATTGCTTCTTTTTTAATCCTCCTGGCAACTTGAGCGAGTTGTGCCTCCTGTAGTCTCAACTCTCTTTTCTTCACTCTCTCTTCTCTCCTCACTTGTTTCTCTTTCTCCTCAGCGACTTTATTGTTAGCCTTCGTTTGGAACATATTGTTCCATGAATTTGATGTAACGACGGCCGGTACATGCTCTATCTTCCGTACTCTTTTCATCGGCTTCTTGGGATTAGAAATACTCCAGGATAATGCTTCTCTGAAGGCCATGGGCATATCCTTGGAAGGATTGTCAAGGCATGAACTTGATAATTCCTGCAGACTTGAATCTTTTGCCATGGGAGCAGTCTGAACGATATTCAAGGTACAGGGTTTTGTGGGATTCAATAATTCTGTTAACGAAGGCTTATGAGCATTAGTCTGGGCAGATGACTGACAGATTGGATTTGTAGAATCAGTATTTGGTGGTTTCAATGTATCGACGACAGTACCAATTGGATCCAAAAGACTCTCTAAGTTCTGGACTGAAGGTGTGTCCTTTTCAGTAGATTCAACATTCAAACTGTCTCTGGAGTTTGATCTTTGTGATGCTGAGGAAGAGTGCCGATCGACCGCAGGATCGATTGGTGACTGACAAGGAGGATTGGTGATTACAGGACTTGGTGATGTTGAAGTACTGGTAATAAGATCAGTTGAAGGATGAGGATTAGTGAATACAGGATTGATATTTTTTCTAGTGCTGGGAACAGCTTCATTTGGAGAGACAGGACTTTGTAATTTTTCATTTTTATGACAAATAATTTCTTCAGTAGATGTGATGTTGAGAGTAACTGTAGGATGTGATGGATTTGAATCTTGGGAAATATCCTCATCATCAACGAGGGGGATAGACACGTGAGAGTTTGTGATGTTTGAACTGGTTAATAATCCATCGTCAGTAACGTCAAAAAATAAACTTTCTTCAGTCAAGAGAAGATTTTCAATGTCTGTGGGGATTCCATCTGGAATTAAAATTTGTGTTGGGATTGCGGGTTCTTCCATTTCGTCGTCAATGATTCTATCGAGGGGCTCAGCCTGCAAATTTATAAATAAATAATCGAGGTGAGAGATGGAAGGAAAATCATTCATCGCGTTGCAATGAATAAATCAATAGCAATTGTTGCATAAATTTTCTTTATTGAATTAGCTGATAGAGAGTAAATAATTCGGAATAAAAATATTTATATTAAAAAAATGCAAAAAAATATTGTAAATAATTCTGGATCTAAATATTCTTATGTAAAAAATTGCGATGGAAAAAATTCACGACATGATTCTTGAGAATTTTCAAAAGAAAATTCACTTATTTAAAGACAAATCTTTCCAATACCTCTGACCCATTAGTTGATTCAGTCTCTGTATTTGCTCCCTCCTTGGGTGCATGAGTTGTTGATGGAGTCTCCATCTCTTCTTGTTCCTGCGCTTTGTCAGTCGTCAATTCAGTTTCTGTATTTTCCCTTTTTTTCCTTTCATTAGTCTCCTGGTCTCTCTTCAAATCATCTCTTGTTGCTCTGGCTTTTAGCTTCAACCACATGTGGAATAAACTCTCACAATTGTCATCTCCTGTCCATGTATTTCCATCTTCAACTGCCCGAAATTTCTGGAGCAGTTCAATGCCAATCTCCTCTTCAAATACAGTGACATATTCAGGGAGCTGTGGAGGATTTTCAGTAGGTTTAGAAGCACTAGGGGGTGCATTCTTAAAATACTTCCCATAATTCACAGCATCAGGAGAAAAGGGATACAATCCTGTTGTCCTAAATGCATTTGGAAGAATTTGCTGCAGGTCTACTGAAGCAATTGCCTTTTTCAATGCTGGGGCAAAATTCTCACGTCTTAAACGATCTCCATCATGTTCCATCCTCCACTCATGAACTACCTTCTTCCATGCAGCTTTTAGTGGTCGAAAAAAACCAACATCTAAGGGCTGTATGATATGTGTTGAATTAGGATAAAGAGATACGAGTATAATATCTTTTTCTCGACAAAAATTGCTGAGATCCAATGTTAGATGAGATTTGTATCCATCTAGATACAAAATTATGGGAAACTCGAAATGATTTTCTTTTAGCCAAGGATAAAAACAATTGGCAACCCATGCCAAACATGCTTCACTGTTCACCCAACCATTTTCAGATTTCCCAACTCCCCATGCTCCTGGAATCGATGCTGTGAGGCTGGCTGACATCCGAGAACAGGCAAACATTACCATAGGTGGAGCCAATTGTCCAGCAGCATTAGCACAGATCATGGTGGTCAAACATTCTTTGTCATCTCCATTGATAAAATTATAGACAGTTTTCTCTCCTGCACGAACTAGGACTCTCTCCCCCTTAGGAGCCAGGATAAACGCTGTTTCATCACAATTAAAGACACGAGATGCGTCGATAATCAACATATCACGAAGTTCTAGATGCTCTTTTACTTCTGTGAACCAGCCTCTTAATTTGTCTTCTGTCACTTGGCTCCGCCCACTGCTTAGGTTTTGGAAAATTCTTGCACTGAGCTTGTGGCGTTTGACGAAAGCTCTATACCAATCTTTCCCTGGGCGATTATCTGGAAATATGGTCTCCATTCCCATTTTATCAACAAGGGCATGCACACTGTTGAGTAATTGCATCTTGGTGATGGGGAAGCCATTATTAGCCCTGTACAAGATCCACTGGACTAATCTTTCTTCATTCTCTCGACCGAGAATTGAGTCTGGTCCTCTCTTGCAAATTGTGGGGCTTAATATTCCTTTACTTTTATACGTCAACGTAGTGTAAGGAACATGACTTGTTCTTGCCGCTTCACGGATAGAAATACCTGATTTTACTCTAGAAAGAGCCGCCTGGAGGTCGTCCTCTGAGTAAGCAACTGACTTTCTTTTTTTTTTGCCTTAGGCCTGTAATGAAAAATAATAAATTATCGGTGATTTTTTAAATAAAGTTAAGAATTAAATGATTTCAATGTGATATTTTGGCTGATTGTTAATTTCTCTTGTTGACAAGTGATTTAACAAGAAAATGTCAACAGACTTATTTTTGAGTTATTGAATTTCCCAAAAATAATGTTTCTTGACATTTCCTCTTAAAATTACACATTACCAAAAAAAAATCATATTTATTCAGGGGAAATTCACTTGTGTCACTCTACGATTGTTCGATTCATTTCTTTTTCATTGATTTTTCAAATTATTTTGATCACTGTAATAACTATAATCGATATCATAGGGGAAAGATAAGATGGATTTTCCCATTGATCGATTTTTTACATTGATATTATCGTTAAAAAACTGTCAGTTAGTGTCAATTCATCCGAGGTGACAACTTATGAATTTCCTGATCAAGAAGTGCCGATAGGTTAGAATTCGGGCGACAGTTATTGATCACGCGATTAATTATTGAAAGGAATTTTTTTATCGATGTTCTATTATTTTCAATTATTCGTCTATTATTTAACTTCGGATTTACATCATAATTATGCTCATTTGATACTTACATGATGAAATTCGAGTCCTGAATCGTCGGGTGCACACTTAACTTATTCCACAAGGCAGCAACGAAAATGGCCGTTAGCCGTGTTCGCGCGCTTTTACTATTTATTTTTGGGTATTTATGATGGCATCAATGCCATGATTCAGGGCATTTTCGAAAGAAGGGATTTTATTCTTTCTAGTGTTGGCTCTACCTCCCTGATAAATTTAACACAAACTCCGCACTTAATAAATAACCGGCAAAGTGATCAACAACTACCGCCTGATCAGAAACCCCCTCCGTTACCTTACATATTTTATAATTGATCTGGATGCAAGACATCATGACGAATATTTTGAAGAAAAAAAAAATTCAATCGGTTAGATAGTTTAGAAGATATTTGAGAAAAACGATTTTCCGATACATGGCTATATCTCAGGAACCTGTTGGCCGATCCGGCTGAAATTTGGCACAGAATTGCATCTCAATGATACCAATTATCAGCCAAAATTTCAAATTTTATCGAATGAATTTTATCCTTTTAGTATTGTATTAAAAAATAATAATAATTGACTAAAATTTAAATTATCACACACACACATACAGACATTTTCTAAAAATATCATTTCTCTACGTTTCATACCATTCTACATCATTTTCAGCCAAAATTGGAAAAAATCAAAATCCGATGAAAACAATGCTTCCATTCGGAAGTAAAAAAGAGCGTAGGAGCACGGACATATAATTAGCAGGTGATCAACTTATTTTCCAATGAAACTAATTTGTATCGATTGGGAATCATTTAGGATGATTTAGGAATAAATTTTATTATTTAGAAACTTATAGTTCATTTATAATGAATTATGATACAACTCAAGAGAATGAAAGAAAAATAATAATAATTATTATAATTAGCAAAATAATAATTAGTAAAATACATGAGTGTTAGACAGCAGGCTCGACATAGTTACAAATTTCCAAATCAATCATTTAGTTCGGACGATTCTAGGTCAAAAAATTCCCCAACAAAAAGATCCCCGCCAAAAAGATCCCCAAACAAAAAGATCCCCAACAAAAAGATCCCCCTTTCTTCCATCCGGCTCGAAGGACCAAATGTTTCGGCGAGAATTAATCAATAAAAAATCCGATTGAGAACCGGGATTCGGGAGAGGGTAGAGAATAATACTGGGTAGAGAAATGAGCACAATGCGCGTGGTTAGAGTCACACTTTTGAATTCCAGCAGTGCCGCTCATCCTGGAGATCCAGGACTTTTTCCACAAGTATTGAAGTATTGAAGAGTAATCGTCGAGCGTGGTATCCAAAAGAAGAAATGGAGAAATTATCTGAGAAAAATCCTACTGATAGATGTTTCGACCCTAAAATTGCTGAAACATCGAAGAGATCTAATAGAAAGAATGAAAAACCACACGATAATCTTGATGATGACTTCTTTGACACAGAAGACAAAGAGAATAAAAAAATAGTAAAGAAGCGAAGCGTGAAGGAAGAATTTTTGTTGGAGATGAAAAGGAACGAGAGAAAGGCAGAAATAGGAGATATGAATAGACGCTGAATACACTGAAATCTCTTCTCTATTAACTGAATCTTGGATGTTTAATTAAAAATCTACATGAAGGTGCTTATTACATGGTCTAAGTCTGTGTCTGGTCCTTTCTCTAGCTAGGTAATATGCCGATATCATAATTTTTCCTTATCGTGATATTCCATGATGGTTAAAGTGAATTATTTTAAAGATCGCTTATTCTGAATACATAAAATTACCTTAATGTAGGAGAAAATCAGCATATTATCATTCCTCATGGCAATGAGATTTCATAAAATTGGATCTGTTCCTTCCGGATTGTACCTTATTTTTGTACAGTATTTTTATCGAGGATCTTTTTATTGGGGATCTTTTTGTTTGGGGATCTTTTTGGCGGGGATCCTTTTGTCGGGGATCTTATTGTTCGGGGATCTATTTGGAGGATCTTTTGGCGGGGATCTTTTTGTCGGGGGATCTTTTGACCCGACCCAGATCTGAGTTGAAAACAGCTCTTAGCAAAACAGTAAATGCTCCTAGAACAGACAAAATCATTAATATTGAGAAAAGCTGAGATGGCTGCCTCGGTTAGCATGTCAGTATTAGCAACATAAGACGGCAGGTAGTGTTGACGCAGCGGAGAATAAAAAGGACAAATAAACAAAATGAGCTGTAGGTCTTCCGGACAGTGTAGGTGGCAAAGAGTGCATAATTGATTGGGGTCAATATCATAGAGCACATTATCAATTTTAAACTTTCCAAAGTACGTAGTAGACATACGAATCTGCATTTTAACCCTTGTGAATTTTAGCGGGCATCTATCTGGGTAAAAAGACTCGTACTTATCCAGAGGGTGCCGAAAAACCTTCAATTGGATTGAGGTAGAGTTGCAGTAGCTTAGATAATCGTTAAACTTCAGTTTAGCCCGTAATTCCTCAAGAATATCACGCACTCTGGAAATCTACCAAGCAAACGTCAAATTCTTCCATAAATCATTGCAGTTGATACCATCGAGGCAGCTCCTGAGCTGAAGAACCCAGTTGTATGGAGTGTGTGCATCTGGGGAAACTGCTGAGTCTGCCAGTGAGATTTGTCTCAAAAGGCAAATCTTTGGGAGGCGGTGTGGCTCCATGTTTAGAATCTTTATCACCCATCGAAGGGGTTGTTTAATGATTTCATAGGAAATGTGTTCGATGCCAGTTTCCAATCGAATTAGGTAGCCAGGTGCGTCAGGTGGCAAGCTAAAGAGTCTCTTCAAAAAGTGTAGTTGAGCGGTCTCCAGGATGTCCAGGTAGCCCAGCCCCCAGATTGATGCTGTATAGGTGAGAGTAGATGATATCACACTCGAGTAAAGCTTGCTAATAGCAGCCCAAGAGTCAGCCCGAAGCTTAGGAAGCAGTCGAAGCACAGCACCTGAGGCCCTTTTTGCATTCAAGATAGCGGCCTTTGTAGCCATCAGCCCCTTGGCTGATGTAGAGAATTTAACACCTAAATACACGTAGCTTGAAACCGTTTTAACTGGTGAGGCATAGAGTTCAAATTTATGATTACGCGATGGAAGGGGTCCACCTCTTCTAAAAACCAATACCTTTGTCTTGCTGATGTTTACTGTTAGCTCGTTCAACGAACAGTATTCCTCGAGTATTACAAGTTTCCGTTTCAGATCTACCGAGCTGTTAGCCAGAATTATGAGGTCATCATCTGCGTAGAGAAGAAGAGCAACTTCGTTGCGTCCATCAATATCAACTCCTAGGGTACCTTTGAAGCGAAAGAAAGATACCATGTCCGATAAAAAGAGGTTAAACAGCAAAGGGCTGAGTTTTTCCCCCTGAAGCACTCCTTCACTGATATCTACTAGAGAAGTAACACCCTGTGAAGTTTTAATAATCATTGAGGAGTGATCGTATAGGTCCTTGATAACTCTGATGAGCTTTGTGGAGACGTTGATATTCAGGAGTTTTTGAAGTGAAACTTCTTACGGCTCGTTGGAGGGTAAATTTAGTATCGGATGAAACGAAAAATAACGACAGGAAAAGGGAGGGGGTAGCGCGCGTGGTGGGGGAGCTCGGGTAGAATGAGACATGGGAGAGAAGCGAAAATATGACAAACTCGGAGTAGGGAAGGGGAAACGCGCGTGGTGGGGCACTAGATGGAGTCTATGGACGGTGAAGGGGGTGCGGGGTCTGTACTGTAAACCCGACTATAGGCACATTCGAGGGAGAGACTTTGCGCGTTTTTCCCGACATAAAACTTAATTTTTTCTTCCGTTATAAATGTTTTATAAATAGAAGCTAAAATATCACATGTCCTTTCTCATAAACCTAGCTCCCCAATGAATTAATCAATAAGGGAAAGTCATTGTGTTATCAAAGAACGGTTTTATTCGTAGGAATATTTGTGATCTAGGGGATGAGCTCGGAAAGTTTCACTTCTATCGCGTAGGCTTCTACGCACCACTTTTTTTTTTCCATAAGAGGGGATGTGAAACCGAGTCAAAGGCTCTCCGGAAATCTACAAAAAGTCCGTAGACTTTGCCCCCAGGGAGCCTCAACCGGTTGTATAAAATCAGTTGAAGAGCCATTACGTTATCCATCACACCTCTCTTCTGTCTAAATCCAGCCTGTTTCTCTGGAATAATATTGTTGTTCTCAGCCCATGCGTAAAACCTGTCATTCAATATAGATGTAAAAATCTTCGTGATGTTATTCACCAAGGCTATCCCCCGATAGTTGAGAGGGTCCAGAGTATCCCCTTTCTTGTGTATCATGCACAGAACCATGGATGTCCATGCTGCTGGCACTTCACCAAGTCTGAAGACAGCATTAAAGATATCAAGAAGATATTGTAGCCAGTCCAGAGGAAGTGCTTTCAGGAAGTCGTGTGTGATGTTGTCCTCTCCGAGAGCTTTACCCCGCTTTGCATGTCTGATACTGCTGAGCAGTTCCTTCATTTGCAGCTCTACATCCAGAGGTGAAGGAGCAGAGAGAGGGTTTGGGGGCTGAGAATTGAGCAAAAATGTTACTCTTGGTGGATACATGCTCTGCAAGAAGTTATTCCAGTCTTCCCGACTAATTGCATCAATCCTTGCTGGCCTACCTTTGGCGGATGCCACTGTTTTCCAAAAGACAAAGGGGTTTCTAATGTCAGCAAATCTGTCCGCTTGTTCATCCTCATGAGCTGTTTTTTTATTCTTAATCATTTTTCTATAATTTTGGCGTCGAACTCGGTGGCAGAGGGTTTGTCGTATACTGGTTTATATATTTTTCCGTATTTTTTATGGAGATCCTTTTTTAGTTTAGCACATTCTTCGTCAAACCATGGGCTTTTCATCCTCTTTCTTTCATGTTGACCGTTACGAGGACCTCTTGCAGGCTTGGACATTCCACAGGAGGCAGCCGTCTCGCTGATTGCTTTAGTAAGGTTTAAATGGTTCCCGCACTAAATTCCTTGGGAAAAAATTATTTGGAAAAAATATTTCGGAAAAAATTCCTTTTGAAAAAATTATTTCGGAAAAAATTCTTTTTGAAAAAATTATTTCAGGAAAAAGCCCCCTGAAAAAATTATTTCGGCAAAAATTCCTCGGAAAAATAATTATTTCGGCAAAAATTCCTCGGAAAATAAATTATTTCGGAAAAAAATCCTTATGAAAACTTTTTTAAAAAGAAAAAATACCATAAAAAAAAGTCAAATGAAAGAATGTTGAAAATTACTCATGATAACACAGGTAGAGGTAAAATAATTGATACCAGAAACGCTCCAAGGAAATCGACAATATTATATATTTACAAACCAGAATTGAAAAATCAAGGGAAATCACAATCAATGAAATATCGCCCAATCAGAATAAACACAAACAAATAACAAGCAATAAATGAATCGATCTAATACTCGAAACCCCACACAGATAAATCCATTTCAAGAACACATCTCAGATTCCGTGGTAATATTATATACAACCATGAAAATTCCTCAAATCTCGTAACACACTACACTGCCAATATTTCAATTAAAAATTAACATTTTGAGCAATGCCACAAAGATAGTCAAGTACATTACGATTGTCATAATCAGCAACTATATTCTTAATACGCTGATCATAGTCCCACCACTTAATTTCAGACGATGTTTACTCTAGTGACGACTGTTGTGATCTGATGAATATATGGTGCTGTCGAATGCCACCCATTGTATTGATGGTATCCCGCTGGCAAATTGGGAAATTAGAAACGGGGGGGGGGGGGGGGAAATTGAACTCTGATAATTCATAACATTAAACGGTAATGGCTGTACTTCGCTATTTCTCGCCACAGGAGGTCTTTCATGAATAATTTTTTCCACAATAATTATTTCATGAGTAATTCTTTCATGAATAATTATTTGACGAGGAATTTATTCTGGCAAATTATTTCGCGAGTAATTTATTCCCCAGTAGATATTTCACAAACATTTCATTCCAAAATAAAAATTTCCGAAATATTTTTTCAAAATAATTTTTTCCCAAGGAATTTAGTGTGGACACCAGGTTTAAATAGCTCATCTCAATACTCTCAATAGATGAGGCGTTCTCAGGAAAGAGGGGGGGAGGGCTAGATTTTTTACAAACTCCTCAGCTTTGTCCTTTCTCCAGATCAAGGACGCCTTCGTGTTGGTGTGGGAGATATGAGTCTTTTGTGGCTTGTGAATTGATTCAGAGGCAGTGGTTTTGGAACTGGAGCAGAACAATTGCACGGTGATTGCAGGTGGTTGGAACCTAGAAGGTCTGCGGAGACCGTCATATCTAGTACTAGTTCGGCTTTGTCTAGGTTTACCCAAGCAAGGTCATAACTTGTGACACTTTTGGAGCTCGTGAATTTAGCTAGTGAATCGGATGTGGTCCTTCCGTTGAAGAGTATGAAGCCATTTTCGGCAAAAAAAAATCATCAATGCCTCACCTCTATGGTCTGTAGCTTTGACTAAGTATTTACGAGCAGATTGAAGTCTGGTACCTTGAGTATCCTCCAGCGATAGCTCGTCATCAAACTCAGCAACAGTGGCGTTAACGTCACCACCCAGAATGAAGATGTCATCCGGATATCTGGGAAGAATTACATCTAGAGTTGATTGTAGCATCTCAAGAGTATGATCCAAGGGAAGCGAGGGTTTGAAATATAGCGAACCAATTGTGGCAGTCCATGTAGGAGTTTTAATACGAAAGAGGATCCACCAGGGGTAATTTCTATGATTTCCGGATTTAGATTTCTGTTTATTAAGCACAGCAGGCCTCCACTGCCTCTACCTCTGACTTTATCCTTAAGAGCTGGGGATCAAATTGAGTATTTACTTTGTAGAGAGGTTGGGATAATGTAGGGAGATTCGTGGAACAGCATAGTCTCAGAGAAACAGAAGATTTGAGTATCATCGTTATAATCATTAAGAGTTATGTTACCTGATCCACAAGAGTTCCAAAAGACGATATCGAGTCTGCTGGGTGCTATTAGTTTTTTGGAAAACGCCTGGAGGAGGAACCACCAGAGCTGGAGTGGGGATTAGGACCCTTCTGCTGAGGGGCCTTAATAACGAGTTTATCAGACGAGTAGTTCCATGACCAATCCACACCATCCACCTGGATCCAGGTGTAACCTAACTTGACCTTTTTCCCCTGGTCTTTGAGAGTTTTTGTAGTTGCTCTGATTGAGTTGTAGATCGCCTGGTCGCTGGGAGTCAGATCAGGCTCAATGTATACTTTGCTCATTGGGGATCCCTTGAGTTTCCCTTTCTCCTTCATTATTTTACTTTTCAGCTCAGCACTAGCTAGTTTAACTACCGCAAATTTTGATTTAATCCCCACCACAGAAACTTCCTAAGCGGCATTTGGAACTGAGAAATAATCATTGAAGAAATTGTTAACTGTGGTCAGGGCAGATTCTGGTTCTACGCTGATGCCTTTGATTACTAGGTTTCTTGCTCTGAGTGCCCTTTCCTGGTTATTCACCTGTCTCCTGAGTTCCACAATTTCAGTTTTAAGGGCCTGCGCATTGTTGATGGCTGCACTCTCTTCCAGCTTCTCAATTCTGGCTAGGACTTGTGGGGGGAGGGGAGCATCCTGAAATTCGGCTATTTCCGATTCCAGGAGTGAGATCTTGTTGGATAAATCCGCAATCTGTTTCGAGGTCTCAGCATCTCGGGTTTCAATAGCATTTTTGAGTTCGTCTAGGTGCTGTTTCACACCGACATTACCCTCGTTCATGGAAGCGACAATAGCATCCGTTCTCTCTCTACCAGAGACACAGAGCTCGTTTAATTTAATGAGGATAGTGAAAAGAATATCAGCTTGTTTATCCCCTTTGAGCAAAGTCTCTAGATCAGCTTGAGTTGTATCATTGTAAAATTTAATACTAATTACTAAAAAAGATTTTTTTTTGTCCATGCACACGGATCCCCCTGTAAATATAGGTACCATGTACCTCTGTACAGTAACAATAAATAAATAAAAATAAATAATGAATTATTTATTTTTATTGGCGTATAGTTAGCAGAATAGAATTAAAAAATTCACTAGGGGCATGAATCAATGGCAAATCATTTGGGAAGACCAAGAAAAATTAATTCATAATTTGGGAATATTTTTTTATATTTTTAATTAATATTTTTCTATTTCCCCGCGTTTGAACGCCCCGCCGGCCGCCGCGCAACAGCCATGGCGCTACCCCCTATCTATGACCTGTCGCAATCACCACCGTATACTGGACAGATGAGAAATTAATTAATTAATTTTCCATTTCAATTATGCTCATTTGTTTGGGGATCATTTAGGGTAAGTTGTTTAATTTTTTATAAATTAATTAAGTTATTGCGCATAGTTAGCAGAGAAATGAATTAGAAAATTTGAAAAATCTTAATTATTATTTTTGCTTTCGGACGGAAGCTTTGTTTTCACAAGATTTTCTCATTCTCTAATTTTGTGTGGAAATGATGTATAATGTTATGAAACATGCAGATATGATGTTTGTACGAAATGGCTGTATGTGTGTGTGTATGTGTGTGCAAATTTTTCGTTTTCATTTTAAAAATCGTGACAATAAAAGGACAAAAGTTGTTGATAAAAATCTGAAATTTTGACTCATAATTGGTATCTGTTAGGTTAAACTTCAGGCCAAGTTTCAGCTTGATCGATTCATTATTTCCAGAGATATCGCTATTTATCGAAAAATCGTTTTTCTTCAATATCTCGAGAACGATATCAGGTATCAATTTTTTTTTTCAAAATATTCATCATGAAAATATCTATCTATTTTATCAGTACAACTTTTTTGGGCTACGTAGAGGTGGCATAGTTATTGCCCTTTTTCTATTTTTGTTTATTTCTCTGTGCAAATCCTTGTACGCATGATAACTTGAGAAATATTCGAGATGAAAAGTTCAAACTTGATATGGTTTTAGGTCTTATGGTAATAAAGGTTGACACTTTCATTCGTTTGCAATGGAGCTTTTGGAAAGTATTCCGATATTTTTGGGGGGCTTGGCTCTCCGGGCATTACTACTGAAAATATTATTTTTTGACTCCCTATTTACTGCTGTTGGTGATGATTAAAAGGGAGATCTCCATTTACCACTTTACGATCTTAAGAATTTAGCACTAACTGCTCAAAGGTATTAACATCGCTCGGGGCCTTGTGCTTGCAGGCGAAGAAACTGCATTATTGGAATAGAATTAGTATTGCAGACCCATCGTACTTCCACTTTGTCCGGATAAGCCACATCTGGAAGGCGTTATTTATCATATAAAGTTGTGGAGCATGTTTCGCTCTGGAGAGTTGGTTAGATTGCCTAGCGTTTAATCTCTATTAAGTAGACCACAGACGGAGGATAAAATACAGGAGAAATTCGTGAGTGTCGGATGAAAATATATCTGATTACAATGATTTACGACTAATGCCAAGGAATTCTTAAAGTGAATCCCCTCAGATCCGGTCATTTTTTTTTCTCAATTAAAAATCACCTAAATCCGATCCGGAATTGTTGAGACCTCTGGAAGCTTAGTGTGGTAAAAGTTCTGGATCATCACTTTGGGAGTAAGGGGGAGATGTTCACACTCATCTATTTCCTGAAACTCCCTTCACACATCTATCACTTCAATAGTTCACTTGGTTTGTTGTCAAACTAAAAGAAAGTATTTCAAATAACTTGCTAGAATGCTTCAAACAATTGCAGATTGGAATGGCATTGGTTTATTCAGCATGGATTACTCGTCACATAATTGAGTTGTTTCCTTGAGATAATACGCCACGTGCAAGGAATCAATGTACTTGGTTATTAATTTAGTCTTTTGATGTGAGTGAAACATGAAACCGAAAGAACCCACTCTCTCTAGTAATGTGGAAAAGAACCGTAAGAATGAAGCTATGCTTTCACTCGATTTTAATTCAGCGAAAAAGTAAACTAAACTGTCCTGGTTTTGTATTCCCTTACAAGCTCAGGTGTAAAGCATAAAAAGTATACTAGGGGACCTCGGGAATCGTTGAAGACAAAATAGACAAAGCAGGGAGCTGAGCGAGAAAATAAGGGTTGGCGTTAGATGTATACACTGTGATTTTACAGCCCTTGCCTCCTATGAGCTCGTCCAATGCCCCAACTTTATGGCACCTGCGCCATAAAATGGATACAAAGAGGCTATATTACTTGGAACGTAACGATACGAAGCTAGCGTGAAGACATGAATCTGCATATGGAACGTGCATCAAGCTTTCTTTTACGCTTAATTCAATACCCCACATAATGGAATAGACCCGCAGATCAGTGGATTCTCACTGTGTTCCGAATCAAATTTCCTTGCAAATTATGGGAATCGAGTGGGAATTTTTCTATAGCTATTGATATACCTATTATGACCAAGAATGATCTCTACAAATTATAATATACCTCATTTGGAAGAAGAGTCATAGCCTCCCGAATGAAAATGTTGAGAATATCAATCGACCACGAGGCCTAAATCTATATTTCCGATTCATTCAATTATTCGTCAATAACAGCATTTTCTGGACCTTCCCCGAGTCGAATATTTGGACCTGGCTAATCCTACCAAATACTATTTCTTTGAAGATTTAAGAAGGATAAATCAGGTTTGGAAAGATCTCTTTTCCATTGTTTTCAAGACCTGATTTGTGCTGGTTATGTTCCGTTTTAGGAGTTGCTAGGTTCAAGAAGGATATGTGCAAAACCTTATGAGACCTATTAGATCCTTCACGATGAATTTTTATCCAGGATCTAGCTATAGCTAGCCTATAGGCCACATATTGCTTCCCTCCCCCCTTCCCCTTCCATTTTCATAGATAATTCCCACCATTGACTTTGAATATTAGTAATTTTTTTATGGTCAATGTTTATTGATATATTAATGTTTTAGTCCTTAATTACTAATTCCGTAAATGTCCCTTTCGAAATCAATGTCTTAAGAAAATAGAGGCAACATATTAAGTATAGGTAGCGAACTGGGCGGAGAGGGGGTAATTCAAAAGTTCAGGACTCTCCTTCTTAAGTGGAATAAACTATTTGTTGATTTAATAAAAAATAATTACGTCATTGCCCCGGCATAAAATAAATTTGATATGACTCCCCAACCCTTGAATCCTAAAAATTTACAAAGTTTTGGAACTTGGCAGTCATGAGATCTCCCCTCCCCCTTATTTAGGTTTATTTAAGACTGAAAAGGAGTCATCTACATTTGTAGGATCATGAAAGTCTAGCCTGAATAGTTCTAAAGGAGCGATCAGAACATATTAAATCGCTCTAAGTTTACAAAGATTCAAATAGGATAGGATTAAAAAGAATTAAATACTCGACTCGGATCGCACATTGATAAAGATATACGCCTATCGAATGTTCCACTGATTGAAAATTTGGGTGAACACGTGACAATTCAATTGAACTATGGATTTCTTATAGTCACAGAATGCAATTTGATATTCCATTGAATGCTTAATATTTTATTCAATTTCCAAAGACATTTCTTATCAATAAACTGTTTCGATGACAAAGTAAAATTTTAATTATCCCAGGTAGGAAATTAACAATGGGCCAGGCTTGGCCCGGCAATAGTGGCCGTGCTGCCGAACTTCGGGGCCTGCACCTCAGTCAAGACTGCGCCGAACTTGGTTGAACCCTGTGGGATGATAACAGTGGGCCAGGCTTGGCTGCAGACCATGGCCAAGGGATATTCCCAGTCGATGCCCAGGTTCAATTAATTTGTGTTTAATTAAATTAATTCGGTATGAACCGTCAAATCCGGAGTGATTAGATATCACTCATGGGCATATTATATCCGATAGCTCACTGAATTGAAAAAAAGTGGCGCGGCTGTACTCGGCGCGACAGAAGCTGTCGCGGCTGATACAGCCGTAAGTTGTTACGTGGATACGTCTATGGAATCTGTTTTTTCGTTCTTTTATTTCTTATATTATGAATAACTAATGTTGTATGGTCCGCCTTGTGGTGGTTCAGTTTTCATCGAGATGAATTCGATTTAATTCCACTAATTCGTGGAAGATCTATGAAAATTTACAATCATTTGAAATATTCTGAGAGATTTCCAGACTTTTGAGAACATTCTAGAGCTTTCTAGTATATTTCAGCACTTTCCAGAAAATTCTAGAACTTTTTAGAATATTCTGGAACTTTTTAGAACATCCTATTTACCACGCGATTATATGCGATCAATCATCGTAAGTGTTTGAGCGTAATCAGGATGAAGAATAGAGAAATCTCTACCGTCATGATAATTAAGTTTGATTATTATCAACCGTCAATAACTTTGAGTAATCATCAATCGATAATTTATCCATATATCGTCGAGGCGTTAGTATAAGAAACACCTACTAGATGGCGTTAGTGAATAAAGGTTTTTTCACAAAATGACACCCCAAAAATGAAACCATAGACGTATCCACGTCAAAAAAAGGGCTTGTCGCACCACGAGTACTGCCGAACTGCCTATTGCGAGGGGCTATTCACATCCGTAATCATGGTGTCACTTTCTTACGTAACCAAAGTGTAATCACGTGATTACATTTCTGGTAACCATTTTTCGTAATCAAATTGTAATCACGGTAATCATTTGAAATCGTTTAAGCCATAATTACTTACGGCCATAAGCAATAGATCCTCATAGATACATAGATATAGAACAACACTGTTAGAAAAAAATGGAAATTTCGTGGACGTTTTCGTAGTAATTTTAAGACGAGTGGCACTAAATTCGCTTTAGGGGGAGAAAAACGTATGAAATTGCATGCTTCAAGCAAAATCCAGGTGGGTTCATAATTTTTAAGTAGGAGAAGTAACACTGAAATTTCGGAGATGACTTGGGTTTCCAATTGAGCATGAATATTTAGTGCCAAAATTACCTGAATTTTCAATGAATTCAAAATTTATGAATATATTCACCTGAATTTTCGAAATTGTTTGAATTCCTACTGAATAATTGCCCTAAAATTTACAACTTTCATTGATTTCCTTCATCCGCTTGTGGGAAAATCAATGGATTATATAATTTTTCAATTCCGAAATTTTCTGAAATGTCAGTGGAAATGTCACTTGTTAAAAATTGCCGGAATTCGGTGTGGAAAATTCAGATTAAAATTTTTAACCGTGAATATAGATGAATATTACTGAAATAGGTGATTTGCAAGTTCATGATACCACGTAGGAGAAAGTCCTATAAGAAATCCTATAGGAATTCCTGTAGGATTTCCCATCGGATTTCTTATAGGAATACTATAGGGAATTCGAACTTCTCCTATAGGTTCTTTTTTCCTCTAGAAATTTCAAAGTTTATAGGATTTCGGATTGTCTGTAAGGATTTTTTCCATAAACCACTTTCTATCGGATTTTAGAATTCTTATAAGATTTTTTCCTATAGAAGAGGGTTTTTAAGGAGAAATCCTATAACAATTCTAAAATCCTATAGAGGAAGGCTTATAGGAAAGTAGTCCAAAAGAATTCTAAAATCTCATAGAAAATGGTACATAGAAAAAAATCGTATGGTAATTCAAAAATCCTGCAGAAGAAGGTTTATAGAGAGAAATCCTATGAGAATTCTACAGGGAAAAAAATCCTCTAAGAATTCTAAAATGTAATATATTTTTTTTTTTTTATTTTTATTTTATTCGAGGATATTATGTTCGAGAAATTTTTACTTTGAGAATTTTAAAGAGAATTTTCCTTTACCAATTCAAAACAAAGTTTTAGGAAATTCAGGAGAATAATTGTGGCGAATATGAGAATAAATAATTTGAATATTAAATTTTCGTTAATTTTAATATGGGTCACAACCCAATCCCAGAGATAAATGAATAAAATTATTACGAAAACTTCCCATAAATACCTGAGATACATGTCATTTTCAATTGAAGAAATAAACCTTGAAAACTAGATTGAAATTAAATTGAATTCTTTCCAAAAATTGTAGAAATAAATATGACGAGGCAACGATACACAGGGTATTTATCAGGGAAAAGATATCACGTGAATTCATAGTGTCATTGTTATTTATTGCAAGGACTTTACGTTGGATATTGTCACTAGATTTACTTATAACATTTTTGATTATTATCTTGACTTTCACATAATATTATCCTCAATGGATATCGTCTTTTCTATTCAATACAAAAATAATACTTCTCAATTTTTTCTTGATTTTTATATAAACATTTTCAATATTTCCACTTAAATGTACTAATTATTAACTTATATTATATCTTTTTGTTGCAATGTTATCCAATAGAATATCCAATAATATCATGATGAAATTATAGAAAATTACTCAAAATTACATTTACCACGTGGGATGATTAGAACCTCAAAATTTATGATAATATTCTAAGAATTCACTTACTTTCGTTAATCAAAATTATAATTATCGTCATAATCAAAGATATCATAAAAATTACGTTGAATACTGGCCAGTCTATGATTCTTATTCATTTATTTTAAATTAATTAAATGTCCAGACGAGTACGTTACGGGGAAGATTTGAATTGTAATGTCGACTATTTTATAAGAAAAAATAAGTACTTATCTTTAGAATATTTGAAGAAAAGAAATCGCCCTGCTCGTGACCAGATTAATGTTTAATAATTTATTATATTTTTTATTCTTCTTGGGTACCCAATTTTAATTCACCAGTTAATTAATAAATGAGAATTAGAGAATTTAGAATTAACTTGAGAGAGAACAACGTGTGGTCAGCACGACGGTCACCGAGCAAGAGACAGCACAGGCTCGTCAGCGACTTCTCGTTGCCGGTGACCCTCGGGTGGGTTTGCATGACCAACCTGGTTGTGCGAGACGCACATTGCAATATTAGGCTTGAGTAGGTATTGCAGATCCCTAATTTGTCTTATGACAATCAATTTTTTTATTCATTACAAAAATCTCATGGAAAATGGTTCATAGAAAAAAATCCTATAAGAATTCAAAAATCCTGTAGAGGAAGGTTCATAGAAAAGAATACCATACTAATTCTGAAAACTCATAGAAATTTTTTTATAGAAAAAAAATCCCATAAGAATTCAAAACTCCTATGGAAATAAATCCATAGGAAAAAATCCTATAGAAGATGGTTTATAGGAAAAAATCGTTTAAGAATTCTAAAATCCTATAGAAAATGATTAACGGAAAACATCCCTATAGAAAATCCGAGATCCTATAAACTTTGGAATTTCTATAGGAAAAGAAAACTATAGGAAAAGTTCGAATTCTCATATTAAATTCATTATTAAATAATTTAATAACTGATGAATTCATTAATTGCAAAAAACTTTCTGTGATTACAATGATTACGAATGTTCGGTAATCACTGACTGTAATCACTGCAATCATTCGTAATCATGTAATCACCGTTTTTGGCAGTGGTAATCACCGTAATCACATTCAGCGTAATCACGACCGTAATCACGTGTAATCATGCACATTTCGTAATCATGGTGTCACCCAATTTAAATGTGAATAGCCTCTCGGCCTATTGTTATTACAAATAATGATGAAAAAAAAAATTTAATCCTTTTTCACTACTAATTATTTTCCATGTATCAACTCTTAACGCATTAATCCCTGAAAAAGCCTAATTAGTTAACTTAAAATATTCTACCTGTACTGGGATCAAACCCGGAACCTAAACCTGACGATTACTAATCCTACGCTCTCACCACTAGACCGCCGCGCCATTCTTATAGAGGTAATTCGAATTATCCATATCAATTCCGCCCCATAGTTTTACGAAATCCATATTTCCTCTATTCATTGACTTAACTCCTTCATGAATACTATTATCATCAGGATCGCTATCGAGATACGCGGTAGCGTATCGGCCAAGTACTTGTTTCATAACCTCACATAACAAGGCCGAGCGATACCAAGTATCTATACACGACACAACTTCCCCTTCCACTACCTCCAATTAGTTTTTCGGTGCTATTAAATAAATGTCACCATTTACACCAAAACTGCCCTTAGTTATATTATATAAATCGATTTTCCGCTATCCACTGATGTCGCTATTTATTTAATTAATTTAATATTAACGAAGATATGTGCCTAGCAACGAGTTACTGTGCACATTTTCACGAATTTTATTATCTCTGTATGGAATGGCCAGATTGGAGCCACTGAGTTGGCTGCAATGAAATGAACGTAATCGCATTTTTATTTTTGATGTTCAGCGATTGCCATCAATCGGTCGGTAACTCTAGGGACTCTATGTCGGATCTAGTGTTTTACGCGACATCAGCGCCACTTTCTCATGAAAGTCTGTTTCTTTCCACTCAGATGGCGCAATAAATTGATTCCAAAATTGATTTGATTCTTGATGGTTTATTGAGGGATAGAAAAAACGTGTAAGATTGGCAATAACTTTTCAACCAATCGATGGATTAAAATTTTTTTCCGGAATTTTCATAATTAAATTATCTACAGATTCGATTGAGATATTTCTAAATTTATCGATTGGTTAAAAAGTTATTGCCAATCTAAAATTGTAAATTTTCAAAAACTGTTTCTCGTTGGGGGTGAAAAATTCAAAATCACAGATGAGAATATTTGGAGCTATTAACAACAGAAAAAATTGAAAACTATCAATTTTATCATTTTTTCCTAATTTTGGTCTCACCCCAAATCTTTACACGGCTCTGAGGGGGTGAACGGTGGAAAATAGGGGTGGAGTCATAATGAACTTTAATGTAGAACATTTTACGCTCTACAATTTTGTATCCCACCTTTTATCTTGTATCTGAAGCGGTTTCTAAAATAATTCTAAAAAACGCATTTTTTAGGTGGTTTTTAATTTTTTCTATTTTGAAAAAATTATTGAAATCTAATGAAAATTCAAAAAATTTTTTTTGAAAAAACTTACGCCAAGTACTCGTTTCCTTGCGTTGGAATTGGCAGAAAAGTATTTGTTGAAAAATAAGATCCTGTGAGCCCTAAAATTACGCAAATGACCACAAATTGTTCTGAATAATTGAAAAAAAGAATGGAATGAGAAATGAGCGCCAAGCTTGCTGGAAACTATGAAGAATCAGTGAACAAAAAAAATTGGAAAAAAAAGTCAGGACCAACGTACTTGGCGCGGTTTTCCAAAAAACTCAGGGAATCAAGAGTCGCTGTTTCCTGTCGACCTAAGAACTATATTATGCATCTTCTGAGTTCCAAGTTCGATACAAAACGCAAAAATCTCAGATGAGGATTCACATTAGCATTGAAAGGCGCGCCAAGTACGTTGGTCCTGACTTTTTTTTCCAATTTTTTTTGTTCACTGATTCTTCATAGTTTCCAGCAAGCTTGGCGCTCATTTCTCATTCCATTCTTTTTTTCAATTATTCAGAACAATTTGTGGTCATTTGCGTAATTTTAGGGCTCACAGGATCTTATTTTTCAACAAATACTTTTCTGCCAATTCCAACGCAATGAAACGAGTACTTGGCGTAAGTTTTTTCAAAAAAAATTTTTTGAATTTTTATTAGATTTAATTATTGATTCATCAGTATAATTGAAAAAATAATAAAAAACTATTAATTCTCATTACCAATCCCAACAAACACGATGATAATAATCTAATTAGAACTACCCTTACGATTTCACCAGATTTCAAAGGGTGCTCCCCTCCCAGACCCCCCCCCCCCCGCCCCTTATAAGCCTGTAATATCGGCTGGAGCTCGTTGACCAAGCCCTGGGCCATTGCTGGCCGGGTCTTGGTTTCCGCACTCTGGCATGCCAGTGCTCGGTCCAGTGCTTCACCATATCTGCTTGCCAGGGGTTGGTTGATTGCCCCTCCCGCCAGACTTAAGCCTTGGTCCGGAGTCCTGGCCCATCCTTCAACTAAGCTTGGACACCAAGGCTTGGCAAGCCCAGGCCTGTGCTAGACCCGGCGCATTTCCCGAGCATCGGCATTTTCTACCTTTTTGAGTGACTTGTAAAAAAATCTACTACTACACAGAGAGAGAAAAGCTGCAGAAAAAATACCAGTCTGTTCGGTAATCCTGGGGCAATCTTGAGGTGTAGGGAAAAATAACTCGACTTTCCACCATTTTTACTCAACATTAACGTCATTTTCCCGTGATTTCAAGTAAAGAATTGCGGAAAGTTACATAATTTCTCCCCGCATCTCAAGCTCGCCCTACGATTACTAAACAGACTCTTAATTTTTACTCGACTTTTCCCTCCATGTTAGGACTTACTCATGCTCTGTGAACTTCGGGCCCAATGGAGAACTACTGAAGATAGACTGTCCCAACTCTTCATTGAGAATGTCCTCCATGAAAGATATTACAATGATGTGATCTCTCCCTGTTTTCATGCTGGAATTTCGTAGTACAAAAATAGGAGCTTATCTGTATAGAGAGTACATTATCAAGAGAGATTTGGTATGTCTCGTATCATTGCTGCACTGGCAATAACAATTGTAGTGAATGAAGAAGACTGCAGTGGACCCTGTTTGGCTTTCGGACCGGGATCCAATCCACTATGCTCTCTATAGAAACCCTGGGTGAGAGCATGGCTGCGTTTCTCCATAACTCGCGGTGACAGTGCCGAGAAGAATTGGTTTTAGTCGCAGCGGGGTCAAAAAGCGGTGTGCAAAAGACCTCCGGGTTCAATAGAGGAAGACAGCGAAGCAGTATAAAAGCAATGGTGTTGAGGGGGCGGAGCGGCGAAGGGCGGCAAAGGGCAGGTTGTCTCCTAACGTAGTACACCATCTAATATCTTATGATTTAGTGTTCCGGATGCAGGCGCTCTTAAACATCGTATACCAGCTTCCGTGCCGATGTACCTGCGCGAAATTAAACTTCCTCGCCGCTCTTCTCCACTGCGGCCATTTTTTCTCCTCATATTACTCACCACTATCCGCACTTTTTTTCATACCTGCTCTTTCATTCTTGAAGTTCTATAATTTTTCCTTTATTTTCTAGCGGAGGCATTGAAATTTCTTTCATCAAGTTTCTTTCACATTGCGAAGTGAGTTTTGCCTTTGATACGTCATTATGTCGATGCCCAATCCCATCGAAATTAATTAATTGATTTTTCAAATGGAACAATTCAATATTCTAAATTTTCTCCGCTATATTGATGATTTCTCGATTGAATTCATTCACGCCTTGAGTGAAGGAGGCATCGTCTTTTCCTATGATGCTTTTATATAACTTACAATACTGATGAAGTACCCCTGTCCCTGATGCTTAGTATGTCTAAAAAGAATGATCGATGAAGATGAGATGGTTGTAGGTGGGGGCATCGCCGGTGCGAGGAAAATATTTAGTGAACTAGAGTCGAGGGGTTCGAAAAAAATCGGATAGTCTCGTTTGTCACGACCCAAACTTCCATTACGCTGAAAAATCGAGTGGCAGGCCGACCATAAACAAATAGAATTATACGGTGAGCAGTTGTGTTGATCCTCGTCGTATGTCGCGTTCTGCATACATCAGGTTGTGTTATGCAACATATATACTAAACGGATTTTCATTCCTCTCTGGAAAACACGTACGCGTGAATCCCAACACTGTGACTATTCCATGCAATGAACAACGAACGCTTAGTCTCTCTGTCGAAGTTGATGGAGAACATTTGGTTTGAATATGAAAATGAGGAGTTGTAGAACAATAACAGCTGTATTAATAACTAGGGGAAGAGAAAGTATTACCGGACAGCGCGTTATACCGGACATCTAATATCTAAGAAATAGATGATGGTTTTTCCCTGGAAAAATTCGTTGGAATCAAGCCTAACGTTCTTATTTAATTTTGGAAGTTTCGGTATTATAATCTTTGTGATAACAATTTTTAAAAAATATTACAATTTTGAGGCTCTAGCATCTAAGAAACGAATATCATTAAATAAGCATTTTCACGTATTTTTTCGTTTTGTATCGAAATTATTTTTATTCTGCGAATAAATTTGATATTCGTAGTATTTTGTATCTAAGGAAGTTTCATGGGTTAATTTTACCTTAAAAATATGTAGTTTTAAAGGAATATGAAAGTTACATTTGCGGGTAATACCGGACAGCGTTGGCGGGTATTACCGGACACTCGAGTCCCGAGTCGAATATTTGGACCTGGTGAATCCTACCAAATACTATTGCTTTGGAGAACTCCGAAGAATAGATAAAGTTTTGAAAGGTCTCTTTTTCATTGTTTTCAAGATCTGATTTGTGCTGGTTATGTACCGTTTTAGCAGTTGTTAGGTTCAAGGAGGATATGTACAAAAACTGATGAAACCTATTAGATCCTTCACGATGAATTTCCATTCAGAACCTGGCTAGACCGCGTATTGGTCCCCTCCCTCCCCTTCCTCACTTCCTCCTAACCTTTAACGTTACATCCCTTGCTTCTATCCCTCTCCTTCTGTAAGTATCTCACAAGAACCAATAAGTACTGAAATTAACAAACAATTAGTCAAATGAATGAATGTTTAGTTAGTTTCAATATAAATGCCTCGAATGATCAAGAAACGTATTCACAAATGTGCATCATAGCGTCTAAAATTATAGATATGTAAAAAGCATATTTAAATCTTTACTCTTCTTCTTCACAGACATCATCAATATAATAAGTACATTTTTCATAAATAATTTCCGTCATTGACTTTGAATATTGGTAATTTTTTTATGGTTAATATTACTACTTTATTTATTTACGTCCCTAAATTACTCATGTAATCCTTCCACTACTTTTCACGCAGATTGTGTACAATAATTCTCATTAATATAATTAACGATTAGTTCACTGCCGAAAATGTATTCGTTTTTCTTTCAAATTTCTAAATCGCATCAATAATTAAGGATGTTCTGCCTAGATTGCAACGGGGGGGTGAGCTGTAGGGGGAAGGTAGGGTTTTGTGGGGAATTCCAACCCCTGAAGACGAAAAAATGAAATTTTAAATTACCCCATTGAGGTTAAATTTGGTCACTTTTATGGTGTCATTATATTCCTCATAACTCTTTTTCCTAATAAATATTCATAGGATCAATCAAAAAATTTCCGATAATCGATTTAATAATTTCTCAAAAAAACATAAATCTAGTCGTTAACAGCGGCAACGTTGGGAACTAGAGAAATTTGGTAACACGGGCTGGTACCATTGGTTGACTAGGCCACACTCGGCTGTAAACGTTTATTCATTCCCCAGATACCCCAGATTTGTATTTTGCGCGCTGCCCCTCTCTCGTTGAAAGTATCGCGACGTTGTCGTACTTTCCAGCTGCGCGCGCAAGAAAGGTAAATTTTCGCCTATTTTGCCATTTTTTATTACTAATTATTAGTCTGGGGGATGCGTAAGAATATAACGTTTTTCCGTGACATAACGATTGACCTATAGCCGGAGTTTCATTACGCTAGACCCATTTTTCATCGATTTCACTAACTTTTCGTGAATTTTACATAAGAACACGTGTTAAATTGATATTTTTTAAAAAATCATAACTTTATTATGCAGCTCGCAGGAGAGCTGAAATTTTGCATGCGGTTCTTCAATAGATCGAAGAATCTTACAAAAAAATTTCATCAACTTCTTATATTTCCTTATAATGTCCAAAATGTAGGCAGAACATCCTTAAGAATGCATAGGAAATATTCACTATTTATCGAAATTCAAATATTCAAGAAGAACTCATTCAATCGAACCAAATTCTTAGCGGCGTTGGGAGGCTTATGCAGAATTGAAAAGGACTCATAGACATTCGCAAGATAATAAATGTCAAGCCTAAAGGAGTTATCAGAACATATTGGATTGCTCTAGGTTTAGATTGATACAAGTAGGAGTGGTTGGGATTAAAAAGAATCAAATACTCGACTCGGATCAGAGTCTAAACGTCCTGGACTGGTTACCACAAGAACCACGACCGTTCTAGTCATATTTTACATAAAGTGTGCGTCTTAACAATAGAGCGAATGTTTTAAGAGTAACAATTCAATTTAATGAAGAATTGAATCCATAATTTTTTGAATGAAAGAGGTTTTATTTGTCACATAGTAAGAAGATACTTATTTTTGACATTTCGAGGTTAGATTTCTGTAAACAAAAATTGTTTCTCGCGGTATTTGAAGAGAATGGATAAAATGAAAAAATTCAAGAATAAAACCAAATCTCAAAAGTCATCTGGGACAGAAGATAGTAAATCTAGGAGCACTAGGAAGCCCAAAGAGACCCTAGGAGAAACCAAAGAAACGACTGGAAATGATAACCAAGAAATTTATGTAATTTGTCTGATGGCATCAGACAAAGATGAAATTCGATACAGATGTCGAAGTTGTGAGAAATGGGCTCATTCTGGCTGTACTGATGCTAAACGCCCTAAGGATTATACTTATGAAATGTGTGTTACGAATAGATACAATGAGTATTATCCTTTTTTTCCTAATTTATGTGACGTTCTCCTATTTTGTGTTTAACGTATGTATTCACAACAACTATTAAGATTAAAAAATATTTTTCAGAGGTAATGACGAGGCATGACGAGACCATTCTACACGCATCTGTATAACTATGAAATTACGATCAAGGCTTCGAGTGATTTCATGAGAAATCGTGAAGAGGCATTATCGATGTGAAATTTCCTCGCTGGTTAGAACAGATTTCTCAACTGTAATTTCATGATCATTCATTGAAGTCATTAGCCATATATATATTCATACACACATTCACACACACACACACACACACACACACACACACACACACACACACACACACACACACACACACACACACACACACACACACACACACACACACACACACACACACACACACACACACACACACACACACACACACACACACACACACACACACACACACACACACACACACACACACACACACACACACACACACACACACACACACACACACACACACACACACACACACACATACGCGCACACACACACACACACACCTTTAAAGCCCTTGTCGAAATGAACGTACCAGGATACCTACGCAGAATGGTAGCAAGCTATTTCACTGGTAGGGTCCTTAAGGATGATACGGTGCGAACTCAGAGGTTCAAAAAATGCAGAGAATTCCTTGAAAATTTCTCCACCTATAATTTGATCCGTTTAGAAACCATGGACAAAATATCAAAAAGCCTGCGAGCATAATTACAGTGCAAATAAATTCTAAAGATGCTACTTGTATATAAGGTTACATGAGGTATCGATAACGTTAGCATTTTCCCTACATTATCCAACAATCAGCAATGTAAGGAAAATACCAAGTTTATCGATGGCCCATGTAACCTCATATATGAGTAGCAACTTTGAAATCAATTTGCACTGTCATTATGCTTGTAGAGTTTTTGATATTTTGCCCATGGTTACTAAATGGGTCAGATTATGGGTTGAAACATTTTCATCGAATTCTCTGCCTTTTCCAAGAACCCTACGACTGCGCGCTATCATCCCTAAATACGATACAGAGACTGATCCTGGAGGGTACATAGTCACTGGAGGGTTACCTTAGGGCTCGATTATGGGCCCTCTGCTGTGGAACATTATGCACGATGGGCTGCTGAAACTATAGTGATCGTTGTGAAGCGTCTCGAAGAGATACACTTCGCTTTTGACATCATCTTCGAGAAGATAAGCCAGTGGATGGACACAGTTAGCCTGAATTTGGCAGAAGACAAGTTGCCCGACTCAACTTCAAGCTGCAGGCAGAGCATGTAGGTGTCAAAGCATCGGTGGCCAGAGCGACTTTATCGCGGCTGATGTCCAACATAGGAGGCCTGAAACAAAGGAGGAGAGCATTACTGCCGTCAGTAGTTACGTCTGTGTAACATACTGAATCCCCATTTGGGCTGATGCCCTTAAAACACAGGAATCACGGGAAAAAATTTCGCCAGTATATCGGCTGAGTGCCTTGAGAGTCACCAGTGCTTACCGCACCGTTATTGCAGGATGCTGCCCATTGGAGTACGGGCTGAAGAAAGGCAAGCCTTTTATCGACGAAAAGAATCACTCAATTTCGACGACAAAGAATTCAGATGAAGGGAGTGGCCAGATAGTATACGCCTATGGCGAATGCTGTGGGATACCACAACGAATGGGAGGTGTGGGTACCGTCTTATTCCGCAAGTGAATGTTTGGCTGAGTCGTGATCACGGCGAGATTCATTACTACCTCACACAAATGATCTTGAGACATGCGTGCTTACGAGCATATCGTCTTCGGTTTAAACATGAGGATTCCCCAGAATGCCCGTCCTGCGCCGGAGTCAGCAAAGATGCGGAGCACGTGTTCTTTACGTATCCTCGCTTCAACTTGTCACGCAGGGAGGCTATTCTCGAGTTGAAATCGTCCGCTCGCATGAATTGCCAGCGCGTACGACGGGGCATGGTATATGCTCGGAACCATCTACGACGCGCCGTCGTACGCGCTGGCAATTCATGCGAGCGGACGATTTCAACTCGAGAATAGCCTCCCAGTACTTGGGGGACTCTGCTCGAACAAAAGATGTCCCTGATAAGAACTATGCTGTCATCGAAAACAGCCTGGACAGCAACGCGCTCATTCGCAATAGAAGAGCCAGTAAATAATAAAATAAACTAGGGGTGCGTTGTTGGTCGCTCGCAAGCTCGCTCCCATGTTGGGTACGACCCGTCAGGGCCACATAGAAAACTTCCAGATTGGTTCGTTTTGTCTCAGAATGGGGATAATTCATGAAATTTTTCTTTTCATCCAATCCAGAATGTTTTTTAGCATTTACCCCTCTTCAAACGCTTTAATTGATTCGGCTCCTGCGCGGAGGTCAGCGAAAGTAAAAAAAAAATAGAAAAAACATTTGGAGATTTGAAAAAAAAAATCAGAAAATGCAATTTTTCATCTTATGTTTTCCTGGAAAAACTGGAGAACAACTGGACCAATTTTCTCCAAAATCCTTCCTGCTCTAAGTTGGATGGAAACGCTTCGATTGCATCATTGATGGCCTTGATCGCATCATCTGTTCGTGAGATATCGTAAACCAAAATTTTTGGTCATACACACACCCACCCACCCACAAAAACACACACCCACACACCCACACACCCACACACACACACACACACACACACACACACACACACACACACACACACACACACACACACACACACACACACACACACACACACACACACACACACACACACACACACACACACACACACACACATTCATCTTGAAAATTATCGGGGAGTGTTGTGGAGACCTTGAAACGTCGAGATATGATGAAAAATCGATTTTCGGGGTGATTACAATAACTTCCCTATCCCGGAAAGTTAATTAGAAGGGAAGGAGTCACAACTTCGACCACCTGAAGGAAGAGCTACGGCTATATCCTCCCTCCGTGATATAATCCCTGACGGCGGTTCCGCGGGGCATACAGAGGCTGATGGGAAGGTTTTAATCTGAGTGTTGATTAATTTGAGTCCGACAGATGTGACAGATACATGTTCAATACACGTGCAGTGAAAAAATGGTCAAGTTTTGACACACAGAATCGAAGATATTCAATATTTTAATTTCCTATGCTTCATGTGCTAAAAATGGCCAGGGCCGTACGAAAAGCAAACTGTGAAAAGCAAACTTCTATACTGGCAGGCAGAATGGTGCAAAATTTTAACAGGAAATGCATCACGTATATATGAATGCCTCCTATAAATTTCAATAAATCGGTAAGAAAACCGATTCACGCGATAACTACCTTAACATGTTTCTTGAGATCAGAAAACGTGGAGATCTGATGACAGTTCCATTCTCCATTTCCGAAGTATTTACAATAACTCACACCCTCCGGGTCGGGAAGTTACCACTAATGATTTCACTCTGTCCCAGTGGTCATGCTATAATAGAATTTTATCATTGTTTCCCAGTTTTCCACTATATCACTAGTAAAATATACACCAATAGTGGAGATAGAGAAGAAATATGAGGGGGAAGAAAAGGCAATATCGCGAAGACGACAAGGGAAAAACTGCTAGCAACAGAGGGGAGATTTAACGAAGAAAAATATCCACGAATCGACGTGATGAGGTATATAAAAGCAGAAAGAACACCGAACTAGAGATGTTCAACCTCGCAGTAAGAATCAGAAAGTACCTCCTCAGGATTTCATGTACCATGTTACATGATGAAAGTGTAGCATATTAAATGATGGGTCACCCCTAGTATATTAGAGAGGAAGAGGAATTTGTGAAAGGGTAAGCGTGAGAATGTTATGGGCGCCAAATGGACGACTAAATTGGGAACTTTTTCCGAATCTCATAAAATTGATTGTTGTGACCCGATTAATCCATGATGAGAATTTGCATGTGCATGAAGTTCAGAAGCAGTGAGAGGAAACAGTTTCATCAATTTTTTGCATTCAAAAATATTTGCTCCATTGACCACTGCAGTCATATCCGGTAAAAATCTTGACAATTTAGCTCAGCTGAATGTACGGGCATGGGCTATTTCTCGAAATTGAGATTTTAAAGCCGTTTCTGATGACGCATCAGTGTTGTCACTTACTTCTCTACCATTGGAAAACAAGTAGACGCTCACTGCCATGCGGCTGGTATTAAGCAGTCAAAGAAATGCGGTATGATATTATGCTTGTTTTTTTTTCTACCAATTTCATTGGTAGTTAGCTTCCGCACGGATCTAGAATTGATTCTGCCCAGAAAAAAAATGTAGAAACTTCATGAATTACATTTTCTCAAGGGAAATGCCACTGGAATAAAGAAAATTAGTGAAATAAATTTATGAATTACTCTTCAATCAGTGTTGAAAGAAAATCCAAAATGGTTGAGTTCTGCTGAAATTTCCTAGTTGATCCCATTTTTATCCCATTTGAAAGGGAAATAGAATTGAATAATAATTATTTATTCCGCGAGCTGTCCCATCGTATTCAACGAAAATGAAAAAAAAATTAGATAAATTTGTGAATTACATTTCAATTCATCCTGAAGGGAAATCTAAATCGATTGAAATTGTGCTGAAATTTTGCACTCAACACCAACTTTCATCCCCTTTGAAGAGGGGAAAAAAAAAATAATTGGCTGTATCTCAGAACCTAATGTACATATTGACTTCAAATTTTACACAGAATTGTAACTTGATTATACCAACTACTAGCCCAAATTTCAGATTCAAGCGTCAACTCTTAGTTGTATTATAGCTCGTAAGAGCGACTTCTGAGAATAAAAATAGAAAATCGATAATATCTCGAAAACTTTCAATAGGGTGGTATACATATTTGATTGTATTAGATAGAAGCCGTTGTGACAAATATTTTGAAAACGAAAAAAAACCAATCGGTCGAGTAGTTTCTAAGATATCAAAGAAACTCGTTTTACGCCTAAAATTCAATAACTCCGAACCTAATCGGTCGATTCCGCCCATCCAAAATAGTAACCTTCATTTCTGTAAGACCAACAATCATGCCAAATTTGAACTTTATATCTCGAATATTTTTTAAGTTATCACGCACACAAGGATTTTAGCAAAAAAAAAAGAAAAAGGGTTATAACTATATAACTTCTCCATGGTCGGAATAAATGTTTTTATTCAAATCGATAGATATTTTTATGCTGAATATTTTGAAAAAAAAAAAAATCAATCGGTTGACTCGTTCTCGAGATATTGAAGAAAAACGATTTTCCAATAAATGACGATATCTCGAGAACTAATCGGTCGATCGAGCTGAAATTTTGCTTGAAGCTTAACATAAGAGATACCAATTATTGGTAAAGATTTCAGATTTTTTCAAAAACTTTTGCCGTTTTATTATCCCAATTTCAAAAAAAATCCCCAAAAAAAATGAAAAATCTGCACACACATACAGACATTTTCTAAAAACACCATATCTCGACGTTTCATAACATTCTGCATCATTTCTACACAAAATTAAAGAATGTCAAAATCTTGTAAAAACAAAGCTTCCGTCTGGAAGCAAAAAAACACAATATTGCAGACCTTCCATTCCTTAATCCATGACATCCTTGAGCTTCGACAGCTTTTTTTTCAATATCGGAGAAAAAGAGACTGAGGTACAGCACAAAATGGGGTTGAGTACATTTATCGAGGCTTCCATATCTAAAAGTGGTTACACGATCTCTGTCCCTCCTTCGCAACGTGGCAGATCCCCAAATTATATTGTTAGGTAATAAAATGGAGTATTGCAGGAACATCATAAGTTAATGTTATTAGGTTATTACCTAAAATTTTCTCTATTTTGTGGCTCTGCAGAATTGTTACTCAATCAACTCAGTCGAATTACATTGTAGGAAAAATATATCACTACACTCAAGTAAAAGTTGTTAATCAGGTAAAAAAATTTGACCCGCGCAATTTCGACCTAAACTGAGTAGATTGTCGAATATTTCAAGTTGATGCAATCGGCCTGAATCAAATTGAAGAAAAAAAAAAACCGATCGATTCGACGACTGAAATCACGTAGAGATTCATTCAATCCAGGTAGAATTTGATTTAATTCAGGTATTTGCGACTCGATTCAAGTCGAAGAACCGACTGAGGTTTTTCTACCTGAATCTATCCGAATTTCTACCGACGATAGGTCGAAGAATTGGATTACTTGGGATAGAATCATCCTACTTAGATGAGGTAGATTATTGATATGAATCAGAAGCTTTTTTGGTTGTATGGCTATACGATTATGTGAAAGCTCAAGGAAATTGGGATTGATTGATCATCGTTACGGAATTTGAATGTATCAGTCAAGGTAGACTATTAATTCGCTACAATCGCTGCTGAATTTGGGTTGATACAGGGAGAGAAATTTTCGATAAAAATTATAGTAAAATCCAGGTAAAAATTACTTGGACGAATGGTAATTCTGTAATAATTTATTTTTGTAGCAATAAATATCCTTGATGTGGATAAATTGTAATGAAGGTTTCCGGATAATATTTATTATTATTTGTGTAAATATTGCCAATGTGCACGGATAAAAATGATTAAATGTGCTGGTAGTTTTTACAAATTATCTGTACAAAATTTACTGTTCCAAACTAGTAAAAATTACTAACCTTACCTACAGATCTTGAATGTGGTATATACAGAAAAGTTATCACGCAGAAGTTATATAAAATTTACCAACCTCGCTTCTCAGATACGCGCGCGAACTTCTATTTCGTCACGGACGCCTCTGAAACTCAGTTCTACGACACGTTGGTAGGCCGCCAGGCAGCGCTTCACAGCGCCGTTGACAAAAAATGTTGTTCGTCATTCGGCCGCTTCGCTCGGTCTCACTCTCGCTCGACTTGCTGCCTTCGCCTTCGGCTCGGGCAGCAACCGTCTCACTCGTTTGTGAGACCGCGCTTCACGGCCTTATAACGAAAATAACCAGTCTAGTCGCGTGGACTTCTAATGGAATTTATAGTTTCGAATGGTAAAAAGTATTGTGCGTCTGGTTAGTTTTTGTTATGCACAATGAATGGTAATATAACAGAATAACAACTCCAGTGAACTTTTTTATTTTTTAATTTTTCTCAACGTATTAACGAGTTCAGACGGTGTGAAACAGACAAAACCAGCGCCAAGACAGTGTAGGGAATATTCCATATCGCAACAATAACCTTGGAGCCTCTAATTCGAATTACGCGTTAATACGATCAGAATTGCATCACTCTTAGCGTTACTTAGGACCACTACGAGGAAGTGGCGATGCTAGGTCCCGAAGAAACGACCTAACAATAACAATAACTCGTCTAACATCCTGAGAATGCAGAATTGAAGAATAGGAACTGCAATTTCCCCTGTCCCCCTCCACGGGACTTATAATAAATTTTAAATAATAATAAACATGAAAGTGTATGAAACACTAATGAAATGGCGATGAGTACTGATGAAACATCATAAAAATTTCTAATTTCAACTTCGCGGAAGTTAGATACTTCAAATAACGTCACTAAAGAGAGAGTCGATCAACCCTTAAATCCCAGCATGACCCGGGTGTCCAAGGTGACTGTAACCCCCCCACTCTAAACGCGCATCGGGCAACCATTGTTACCATGTTTGTCTCGAGTGATCCGTCATTCAAAATATTATTAATCCTAATTTCCGAGAACTTTAACCGTATTTTTCAATTCTACCAGTGATAATTCAAATATAATATAATTCATCCTATAATTCAATTCACCCGAAAGAACAGTTTTCACGATTAACTAATCGACTAGATTCAACATTGCTAATGTAGCTATTCGGGAGTGTAGTAATTCTTGAGTATTTGAAGAAACTTTAGAACCCGATCAGGTCTCGGAGTATGATAAGTGAATGAAAACTTACTCAGTCTGCATCCAACTCCTCCTCCTCCTTCACCATATTTCGGCACTAGTCGTCGTAGTTCCCTCCACGCTCTCTCAACACCTTGAATGTGTGCACGGTTGACTCTGTTGATGTGGTAGTATCGATGGTTGACGCGTGCATGGTGGTATTCACGCAGCCTCAACGCAAGATACCCACCCCAACAGTCCGTGTGGATGACCGAATAGCGCTTCACATGTTTTTCAATCTCCAAGATAAGTGTTTCGGCCCTCCGGTTCGGCAACACGACGACGACTAATCGCCCTGTTAACCTTTCCCGTAAGCCTAGCACCCATTGCTTAGAACTGACCGCAAGACCTAGTCTCAGTTTCTTCCCCCCCCCCCCCCCCCAACACAACTCGTCAACCTCGACAATTACCTCCCTCCCTCCTATCTTTTCACTATCAATGTCGGCAACCCACCGGTCCAACACTTCGCCAATACTGGCAATAACCCGGCGGACTGTCGTCACACTAGTATTGCTCTCTTGAGACAGGTATTCGAGAGTGTTAGTGTCGTTATGGATATATAAAAATATGATAATAAATAACTTTTTTAACTTAATCTTGAACCCCGATAACCGCGATCCGTCATAAACACTCAGAGAACTGTTGCACTTAATTTTCCTCCGTTTACGGTGCGCGTCAATTATATATCTGCTTTTCTGGCATCTAAATAATTTCAAATTATAATCTGTGTACATCAAACTGTCACAGCTTGGGCATTGTGCTGAGGATTTTATTACCCCCTTGTCCCTCAGGAAATCAATAATATATTGATCACACTGACAGAGACCGTACAATTTTTCGAGTATCATTATGACTCAATGACTACCAGGAATCAAGACCGACAATTAGAGTCCCTTTTTCCCGTCACCAATTACCCTAAATTGCCCAAAAATTAATAACTAAAATTTATTTACTGTGGAGTTGTTATATACTCACATTACCTGCTAGTACCCAATGAATATAATTTTCCATCATAAAATAATTTTTATCAGCCCAATTCAATCAAATTATATCTATCGTGCGCATCAAAAACTAACCAGACGTGCAACACTTTTAACCATTCGAAACAATAAATTCTACTGGAAGCCCAGTGGAATTTACTATTCCGAATAGTAAAAAGTGGCGCGCGCATCTGAGGCGCGAGGTTAATAAATTTTATATAACCTCTGCATGACAATTTTTGTATATATCACATTCAAGATCTGTAGATAAGGTTAGTAGTTTTTATTATTCTGGAACAGTGAAATTTGTACAGATATTTGTGAAAACTACCCGCACATTTCATCATTTTTATCCATGCAAATTGGCAATTTTTACATAGATAACAATAAATGTGTATCGACTAGTTTAGGGTAATCGATGCTTTCAAGCTAATACTTAAATTCACTTGAAATAACCTACGACTTCTGTTTTATAAATTTCTCTTTAATTAGATAAAATGTTCATTGATTGATGATAGAAAATTAAAAATTTCTTTTATTGAATAATTATTTTGAAAAGCTGATTAAATTGAAACGTTGAATGTTTATTTATTTTTATGGAATGATTATTTTGAATAGATTATGAAACTAAAACGTCGAATGTCTCTTGAATTTATTCGATTTCACGATTTCAGAGAGTAGTTATACCGATGAACTTTCGGTTGGAAGTGAAGACAATCGAAAAAATTATGGTTGCAAACAGAGTGATAATTGGGTGTGTACTCTGAGATTTCAAAATTGTAGAAAGTAGGGATTGGAGTCTTGGGATTGGTGGAGATTGAATTTTAAGTGATGTGAGTGGCGATCAGAATTTTCTTGACCTTAATTAGGAGAGTAGTGGAGAAGTCCGCGAGGAGTAACTGGGTTTTTTCCGATTTGAGAGTGACGTAGAGTTGGGGTATAAAAGGTTGGTATGGAGACACGGCTTCGGGTCTATATAGAAGGGATCAAGTCATAAATTTCCTCGGGGTGAAAATATTGAATAGAAACATAGAGATTAAGTCATGAATGGAATGGAGTGCATTTGCTATATCAGGAGATGCGGTAGTGTCTCTCGACAAGTACGTACCGAGCGAGAATCTACCGCACTCCTATACAGCTAAATTGAGTGATGCGAATTTTAAAAAAGAATTTCACCCAAAATATTCCACATAGACCACTCTTTTTTTTTAAATACTCAATTTATTATAGTCTTTGATTTAACGATGGTAAAAAACCACTCCTGATATTATTTTAGTAATTAGAAATGAGTGGACAAAAATGTTCTTCATCACAAATTTTTAGTGGACATGGTAGTGGTGTTGGTGAGCTCACAGATGATGACTTGGGAGTGTGCGTCATCACAGATACGGAATTGTGAACTCTGTACTTGTGTGACTGCACACGGATTCGTACGTATGGTAGTACATCTATGTGAGTGTAGCGCGCACTGGAATAGATAGCGCTATCTCCCTAACACTTTGGCGCGTGAATCAGAGGAATTTCGAAACTGAAACCACCTTTACATTCATTCTGTTATGAAATTTCAATCAGTTAACGATTGCACATCAAAAAACTAGTTCGGTGCTGAAAATTTTGTGATTCTACTCGACCTTAAATCATCATTTCGTCGGTTATATTGTCGCCGTAGAGTGAAAGGGGCGTAAGTGCCAAAATTCATTAATTTTTTTTTGTAATAACAAAGGGGCGTATGTTTTTGTTTATCCTCGGAATTGGATGTACTACCTCTTAGGAATGATTTGAGTTAATTAATTTTTGTAGTAACAAATGGGCGTAATTCCATAAAGTTAATCACAAAGGGACGTATCTCCAGCACATACGTCCCTTTCATTTTATGATGAGCATAAACATAATGTAAAAGGGGCATAAGTGTAATTTTTTGAAAAAAATGAAAGGGGCGTAAGTGCGGAGATACGCCCCTTTCTTATTACAAACTGGTCGTTACGCCTGTTTGTTAGAACTTTTTTTTTACGGATTTTCGATTAGAAATTCTATGAAAAGCCGAAAAACATTGATTTTGGACATACGCCCCTTTCACTCTATGGCGACGATATATTTTATACAATTCATTACGAAAGTGGAAGTTTCTTTTCTTGCCTATATCCTCGTGGAAAAATAATATAACCTCAAAATTTCGGAATCGTCAGAAGCATGCTTTCCGGTTCTGGATATTTTTAGAAATTGATATCTGATACTGACAGAATGCTGTAATTTCTGTCCAATTTCTCTTAATCATGGTAAATTATTTCATTTCACTAATTCGCAGAAGGAATATTCAATTTTTAAATTACTCTGGAATATCTTGGAAGATCCTAAAAAATGATAAAATCTTCTGGATCATTTCAGAACGTGAGTTCTACAATTTTCTGGAACATTCTAAACTGATATAATAAATATTTTGGGGAATTAAGGTGAGTTTTCCAGACAATTTTCGAATTTTTGGAGAGGATTCCAAGAATTTCTAGAATGTTCAATAATGTTTTGAAGCATGCGGAAAATTGGAGAATTTTCCAGATGATTCCCGACTTTTCCAGAAGGGTCTATACCGATCTAGAATTTTCTACAACTTTCTAGAACTGTCCATGATTTTCCGGAAAATCAAACATCTCAAATATTATATGTAGAGTGATTCCATAGACGTATCGACGTTGAAACCTACGACTGTATCAGCCGCGACAGCCTATATCGCCCCCACTACAGCCGCCCCTCTTTTTGATATTGGTCGTACAAATCAAAAAGACGCAAGCAAAAGATGCGAAATGATAAAAAAAACAGGACCTGGCGGTCCAAAAAAAAAAAAATGCGACGAGTACGTACCTTCCGGGTTGATTTAACATAAACAATTTGAAGAAAGATAAAAAATAATCGAAATAAAAGAGATGCTACAAGTACTTCTATCTGCACAGGAAGGAAGGAAGAGTTGGAGAGGAAAATCAGCAACAAGTTCAGTGAAAAGAAAAAATAAGAAAAATAATCAAATCAAAATTTTAAGAAAAAAAACACGTACTTGGTGGGTGAGCTGGTATTACTTGAAGGCCCACCAAGTACGTTTTTTTTTTCTTAAAATTTTGATTTGATTATTTTTCTTATTTTTTTTTTTCACTGAACTTGTTGCTGATTTTCCTCTCCAACTCTTCCTTCCTTCCCGTGCAGATATAAGTACTTGTAGCATCTCTTTTATTTCGATTATTTTTTATCTTTCTTCAAATTGTTTATGTTAAATCAACCCGGAAGGTACGTACTTGTCGCATTTTTTTTTTGGACCGCCAGGTCCTGTTTTTTCTGTCATTAAACATTGTCTTGTGGCCGGGGGGAAACACGTGAGTCGCAACGAAAGATATTAAATTGTAAAACTAACCAGGAAATTCTATTCGATTCTTTTGCAATATTTCTTGAGTTTGGGTGTAAACAATTGAGCCTAGACAAGACGAATTAAATCATAAAATTGTACTATAAATTTTACATTTCTATATGGTCAGGGATTTTTTTACAACATTCTTCCGAGAGCAATAAAATGTTTTGTGAATTGTCAAATGCGTCTACTAAAACTCTTGTGAATTGAGGGGGTGGCTCATGATAATTATTCAAATGTTGCATTTTGTAAAATTGAGTGAAACCTGGATTAAGTGATAATTCATGAGACATTCGACATTTGTCAAATTACAAAAATAAATATTTCGGAACGAAACAAAATGTTATCCAGAAACGTTCATTAAAATTCATACACACCAAGGATATTTATTGTTCCAAAAATAATCATAATAATAATAAATCATTAGAGAATTACCATTCGTCTAGGTAATTTTTTCCTGGATTTGACTATGATTTTTACCGAAAATTTCTCTCCGTGTACCCCTGGCTGCTATGCAACAAATTTCGGTGCTACAATGACGCTGGTTTAAAAAAACGGTTTGATTCTTGTCGAATTTCTGCTTGAATGCAGTCGAATCCCGACTTCATTCAAGTGGATGCAATCAGGCTGAATCAAGTCAGAAAATAGAATTTCAAATCAATTCAGTGACTTCATTCAGGTAGAGTCCAATTTGATTCAAGTTTCAAGACTACATACGAGACTGTTTCTAATATCTCCAGACTTGATTAGAGTGGGAAAAGAAGAATTACATCTTTGGTCTCGCATTATCGATTCAATCCCGACCGATCACAGGTTAGAGGTGTTGATTGATCGAGCTACACGGAGAAAAAAATACGGTGAAAATTCGGGTGCTATAGCACGGTAAAATGGGTTCATTTGCCAAGCACCCCGAATTTTCCTATGCAGCACCGGAAAAATTCCTATAAATACGGGGAACATTCCTAGAAATAAAGGAAAAATACTGTACTGTGCAGGAAAATTTCAGGTGCTTGGCAAATGAACCCATTTTACCGTGCTAGCACCCGAATTTTTACCGTATTTTTTTCTCCTCGTACAGTCATCCGACTTGAAACAAGTCTAATGGTATACTTGAGCCAGGACTTTTTTTTGTGCATTGATCAAATTTGCTTAATTTCAAATTCTGAATATCCTATTAAATTATCATTGAACTAAAATATATATTCAATCCAGAGTTTATAATAGAAAACGCCGACTCTTCATTAATATTTCCGTGTTCATGAATTGAAAAAAAAACTCCATCTCCTTTAATTTTCGGAACTAGCATATGTTTTCTGAGTTGAGTGCGCGCTTCGCGCGCCTGCGCCTTCATTTGTTTACCGGATGTACCTCATCATCAATATCGATATTATTTACCATTCGACTTTCGAGTGTTTTTCGATAATTTCGATTTCGATACGATTTTACCGTAACATCTCCTTTTATAATATGGACTAGCATATGTTTTCTGAGTTTAGTGCGCGCTTCGCGCGCCTGCGCCTTCATTTGTTTACCGGATGTACGTCATCATCAATATCGATATTATTTACCATTCGACTTTCGAGTGTTTTTCGATAATTTCGATTTCGATACGATTTTACCGTAACATCTCCTTTTATAATATGGACTAATCGATATATTAATCGATAATTTCTAAAAAAAAATTCAGCAGAATTGCATTTCATTCTATCGATGTATTCATGGCGTTTTGGACCTTTTAAATTTACAGTTATATATTCGGCAGCAGTGTAGGTGGCAAACTGCAATGAGAGACATACCGCGGGGGTTAATTGTCATGTGTCAGATGTTTGTCTCATTATCGTTTAATGATATAGAGTAATAACGCGCTTGGTACCTTGCATTGGGGTTCTAGCACGTTCATGAACTAATAAACAGGATCGCTACAGACTGGATGCTGTAATGAAGGGATAGAGAGGAAGGGATGGAAAAGGATGCTAGAGAAAAGCTACGTTATCAATCTTCATTTCAGTGAAAGCATAGGGCTCATGCTAGAGAGGGGAAGAAAGGCACAAGTTTGATGCAGACTTTATCGAATAGATTTTTTTCTAATGAACGTTCAATACCTTCTTTACTATCGTTTTTTCAAAACTGGACTCTCTCAATTACAGTTCGGAATGTGTGAATTAACTCACAGCGATACGAGAACAGGGTAGGTTCTCGGGATTTCATCAATTTTTATAAGCTCGTCTCAACTTTCCTTCGCATTTAATTAACCACGATCCCCTAAATCACGCAACGACGTTATGAACTCTACTCGTGTGCTATAAAGCCGCTAGGAATTCCGTATATTCCGACCTCCTACCATTTCTTTCCCCTGCTTTTTTCATAAATATCATGCTGCTTTTACAGGAGGCGAGGGGCTATTCACCCAGGAATTATGTGATATTATGACAGCTGACTCAAGTTATTCTTCAACAATGTTAATAATTTCTGGGGGTTCAGAAATCTGGCAGGGATTGAATAAAATGAAATTATTGTAGCTATAGCTGTCCACTGTCCCTGATTGATTACAAGATACTATGGTTACAGTTATACCTTTAGTGAATCTTGAGTTGCATTCCAATCAAATCTGCAATCATTATCTCATGGCTCCTAAACGACGCTGGACGTACATAAATGTATGATTCAATTTTTGTACCTCTACGCATGAATGAAGTACCCGAGGTCTATCATTACACGGCGCCGCTTTCTGACTCCCAGAAGAGCATCATTAAGAACATAGGGCGATTTTCAAGATCCAAGCTCGACGAGTCTGCTGACTTTTGAATATGTGCCACAGTCAATACTACTTGCCATAGATCTTATTTCTGCATAATTATTCTTCGATCCATAAAAACTGCATTCTCGAATCTATCGTGGATGAGTAAAAGAATCATCGAGGTTTTTCAAAGCTTTGCTAGCCAATACCATTAAGGTCACAAAGAATTAATGGCTCTGCGTCTCCAATCAACGGATCACCAAGCAACAGGCTGTCGTGACTAGAGATGCAAAATGACCGTCATTTTTGGGTTCGCGTCATATGACCAAAAAATGACGGTCATGTGACGTCGCAAATTTTCAAAAGACAACTGGCGGTCACAAAAAATTTGTGACGGTCACAATAGTACATTTCACGCTCGAGTCATGAAAAACAGATCATCCTCTCCCACGTGCAAGATTGCCGTCCGAGCCGGAGGCGAGGATGGCAAGCACGTGGGGGAGGGTGATATACGTTTCATGACGAGGCTTAAATATTATTTTTCGTGTGCTGAACCTGAAAAACGCCGTTTTTTGTGGCGCGCAGCGCCATGAAAATGGCGTTTTTCGGGTTCGGCACACGAAAAAATCATATATTCAAATAATAAATTTGTCCACGATAAATTCATCTATATAGATGCAAAATGTCGGTCATGAATATTTTCTAATTTGTGACGGTCATATAATTGATGCATATCATGTTACTAATTTAAATTGATATTCACACAACTGCGACGGTTTAATATTACCGACTAATCGAGATCAACCCATCAAGGCAGTCTATAAGATTGCGGTTGAATACATTAGAATTAGAATGTAAAAAAAAACGGTGACAGTCATGTACAACTATATAGTTGCAAAATGACCGTCACCATTTTTTTGCCAATTGAGACGGTCATGGGAAAAGAAAATTGTGACCGGGTCACTGGTCATTGGGACCTCGTCATGTGACCGTCAATGACGGTCACATGACGCCCTCGCATCTCTAGTCGTGACATGAACTCTGGGATGGCAAAATTTGAGGAATTGGATGGTCAACGGAAGCGAAAATCCATAAGTGACTGCGAAAAAATCTATGTTATGAATTATTGCCTTCACGGAAATGGTCAGCGGAACTGCTGGTATTGATGATTATCAGGATTGATTGAGGTCTCATCGATTCTCATCAGAATGAAAACTGAGGTAAGCTGACGCTAGAAGGGCGTAATGGAAAGTCAACTGAATTACTTATAAGTTGAAAGAGCGTAAAGCATATGTTTCAAGCACAGCGTTATTGATAATTTATGCGATCAATCGTGAATGTCATATCCCTGTTCTCAGTTGTTGAATTGGCGAACTTGTAGTGACAACTACGTGAAGGGGAGAATTATAGAAGGGAACGAAAATGACAACAAGAAAAAGCTCAGGCGAAACAGCAAAAAATGCAATCTCAGTTAGATAATCTCATGAATTTGCTTGGCCAATCTGTCAAACAAAAAAACGCTCAGCCAGCCCCAGAAGCTTAGACGACAGATTTGGAATGGTGCCCGAGTCGAATATTTGAACCTGGCAAATCCTGCCAAATACTATTCCTTTGGAGAACTCAAAAGGATAAATAAAGTTTTGAAAGGTCTCTTTTCCATTGTTTTCAAGATCTGATTTGTGCTGGTTACGTACCGTTTTAGCAGTTGTTGAATTCAAGAAGGATATATGCAAAAACTGATAAGACTTATTAGATTTTAGACCGCGTATTGCTTCCTTCCGCTCCCCCTTTTCCACCTTCTCTAAACCCCTAACATTTAATCCCTCACTTCCATCCCTCTCCTTCTGTAGGCATCTCACAGGAACTAATAAGTAGAGAAATTAATAAACAATTAGACGAATGAATAAATGTTCAGTTAGTTTCAATATAAAAAATGCCTCGAATTCAATTGAGAAACGTGTTTACAAATGTGCATCATAGCGTCTTAAATTATATATATGTAAAAATCATATTCATGTCTTTACTCTCCACCTTCACAGATATCATCAATTTAATAAGTACATTTTTCATGGTCAATATTACTGCTTTATTTATTTACGTCACTAAACTACTCATATAATCCTTCCACTATTTTTCACGCAGATTGTCTACAATAACATCAGTATGATTAATAATTATTCCACTGCCGGAATGTATTCATTTTTCTTTCAAATTTCTAAATAGCATCAATAATTAAGAATGAATGAAAAATATTCACCATTTATCAATATTCAAATATTCAAATATTCAAGAAGAACTTATCCAATCAAACCAAATTCTAAGCGGTGTTGGGAAGCTTATTCAGGACTGAAAAGGACTCATAGACATTTGTAAGATAATGAATGTCAAGCCTAAAGGAGTTATCAGAACATATTGGATTGCTCTAGGTTTAGATTGATACAAGTAGGAGTGGTTGGGATTAAAAAGAATCAAATACTCGACTCGGGTACACATAAAAAAATCTCCTCCGAATAATAACGCTAAAAAGCTACCAGTAATATTTGAGAACGAGACGTCATAGTATAATTCCTTGATCGAACAAGCCCGGGTGAAGTTCGATCTTGATTATATATCAATGAGAGAGCTCTTACCGACTTGTGAATAGTCACTCATCTTCGGAGCAGCTCCCATCGATGCACCCGGATCGAAGGGTGAGCGCAGCGAGCGACGACTACCCCTCCTAGTTTCTTAAACCTTCTCAATTTGTTAGTGTTATCTCTCCGAAAATCGAAAGTGGAATTCCCAGAGCATCAATCATGACGAAGAAATTTTTTCGTGAGCTGATTTGGATATGCGATCTGATGCGAATTAAAATAATGAATTGATTGTTAGGAACAATTGTGTCTTCATCGGTGATCGCATTCCCACATGAGCTCATGAGAAAATTCCTTCTTCATGATCGACGCCCAAGTCACTCCATGACTTGCAAAACCTTCTCGTGACGTGTTCATAGATAGATTGTGTGGGTGGATAATGCGATTTAAACTTTTTTGTTCCACTCAAAACGTCTTGACGCAACTTGGAGCTAATTGAATTTTGCACACAATTGTCCCGGCGATTTTATTGCGGAGCAACTCGATTAAAAATTGTGGAAAACAAGTAGGCGGTCACTTCCATGCGGCTGGTATTAAGCGGTGAAAGAAATGCGGTATTATATTATGCTTGTTTTTTTTTTCCACCAATTTCATTGGTAGTTAGCTTCCGAACGGATCTAGAATCGATTCTGCCCAGAAAAAAATGTAGAAACTTTATGAATTACATTTCCTCAAGGGAAATGCCACTGGAATAAAGAAAATCAGTGAAATAAATTTATGAATTAATCTTCAATCAGTGTTGGAAGAAAATCCAAAATGGTTGAGTTCTGCTGGAATTTCCTACTTGATCCCATTTTCATCCCATTTGAAAGGGAAATAGAATAGAATAATGATTATTTATTCCGTGAGCTGTCCCATCGTATTCAACGAGAATAAAAAAAAAATTAAATAAATTTATGAATTACTTTTCAATTAATCCTCAAGGAAAATCTAAATCGATTGAAATTTTGCTGAAATTTTGCACTAAACACCAACTTCCATCCTCTTTCAAGAGGGAAAAAAAAATAATAATTGGCTGTATCTTGGAAAGTAGAGGACATATCGACTTGAAATTTTACACAGAATTGTAACCTGACTATACCAACTAGTAGCCCAAATTTCTGATTCAGGCACCAACTCTTAGTTACATAATAGCTCGTTGGGACAAATTCCGAGAATAAAAATAGAAAATCGACAATATCTCGAAAACTTTCAATAGGGCGGTATATATATTTTGATTGTATTAGATAGAAGCCACCGTGACGAATATTTTGAAAAAAAAAAAAACGAATCGGTCAAGTAGTTTCTGAGATATCAGAGAAACGAGTTTTATACATAAAATGCAATATCTCCGAAACTAATCGGTCAATTGCGCCCATCCAAAATAGCAACCTTTATTTTCATAAGACCTACAATCATACAAAATTTCAACTTTTTTTATCGATTATTTTTTAAGTTATCACGCGCACAAGGATTTTAGCAAAGAAAATAGAAAAAGGGCTATAACTATGTAACTTCTCGGGTATCGGAGTGAATATTTTTATCAAAATCGATAGATATTTTTATGACGAATATTTTGAAAAAAAAAAAAAATCGATCGCTTGAACCGTTCCCGAGATATTGAAGAAAAACGATTTTCCAATAAATGACGATATCTCGAGAACTAATCGGTCGATCAAGCTGAAATTTTGCCTGAAGCTGAAAATAAGAGATACCAAATACGTGTAAAAATTTCAGATTTTTCTGAAAAAATTTTGCCGTTTTATTATCCCAATTTCAAAAAATAAAATAAAAATCTGCACACACATCCATACACACATACGGACAGGCGCTAAAAATATCATATCTTGACGTTTCATAACACTCCACATCATTTCCACACAAAATTGGACAATATCAAAAATCTTGTAAAAACAAAGCTTCCGTCCGGAAGCAAAAATGAAAAATGGCATCTGATCACAATTGCTATGATTCCCATTCAATGAACAATGTTATTCAAGTATTTATACAAATTGGATGCAAGCTCGCAAGCGATCAAAAACGCTACACTCGTTAATTAGTAAGAAATCTGAACAGAAAATCATCAATAAATCCATTAATCAGTTTCTTCTGAAATGTTGCTTGATTATTAGATCACGTACGTCAATCGATATTCCGAATGGACAATCACTCAATCATTAATTGAAAAATAATACGTCCTGATTACTGGTTGACTAGATGATAATGGAAGGAACTCGGATAATGAATTAATAATAATGAGATATCTGAGATGATCAATGAACTTCGTGATGTCATCTCTACTATCTGATTCTGCATCCCATTCGTTATTATCTGCTCCTATAACAGTACGTGCCGCCAACAAAGAATTCATATACAATTTTTTACGAATGTTTGAATCCCTTCCATTATTCTCCCGTCGTCACAATCGCAGCAGATGTGGAATATTGAACGAAAAAAAAACACGTCAGAAATTTATGTTCACATCGTTACTCTGCACGTATCAAAATAAAAACGAGATGAGTATAAATATATGGAAGACGCCGCCACTGCTCAGTCTCCGTGTTCCCTGGACTAAGGTAATGGTAGTGAAGGAATCGGCGATTTTAGCACGGAGCTTCATCCTAGAGGAAATTCGTTAAGATTTCTCTTATTAGTCATCTAGTGAAAATGTGTCTCGAATCACAATAGTATCTTCCACATCACGAAGCGACACATGAGTTGCTTCTATTTATGGTTATGCTTTATCCATGAAAACTAGAATATGATTTTGTCGATAGACACTTTGGTTGTGATGCATGACGGTTGTTGGGAATATATATATTCTTTCCAATCCCCATAAAGTATTCGTGACAAATGAAATAGGAACCACTAACGAAATGAAATGCACGTCGCAAATAACTTTTCCTTTATCGATATAACAAAATTACCACTTCATCGCACGTCCCACGTTTTTGGAAAAATCAATGACAAAAAATGTTATATTACTTGTACCCTACAGCAGAAATGTAGCATGCGAAAAATGAACTTAGACAGATCCAATATTTGTTTTCCCAAATAGAAGATTGCCTGTGAAATCAAATTGATCATGAAATCGAAATGCAGTAGATTGAAGGCTAAAAGTGGCAGCAGGCTGACTTGAGAAACGGCTCTAAGAAGATCTTTCCTCGGCACTCCCTATGTCTACTTGTATTTCACGAAAACAAACAAACTATAGACTGTCACAATATTATATTGGTCGGCCACCGTCACTCTAGTAATTGCAATAAAGCATGGGTTTTCTGTTTGGTTCGACGCGGCTTAGCGTCAATTATAGAAGTTGTGACAACTCAATTCAACTAGGAGCATTACCAATTTCACCGTGAGTACCTCCCTTTCTTTTTCACAATGTTTCGATAATAATTTTGGACTTTCGCTTGAGAATCTTTCAACTCTTCCTACGTTTTCGCTGTACCACCCTGACACAATTTTGCGCGAGAGAATTCAATTAGAAGTTGAATCTTGCTATTTTTGCGGAGCATCCAACACAAGTCAATAGATAGTTGTGTATGTGATGGATGTGAAGTGGAAAATACGTATTGTAATGAAAAAGGAAATATACTACAGCTCATATATGCTCACTAATTCTATACACTCCATGCTTATTCAATCGGAGGTATACATATATATGTATGTATATACATACATTTGTATGTACATACATATATATATATTTCCCGATTGACGATTTTGAGGACACAAGGCATATGTACGCCAAATCGATACAAAACACCATTATATATTGTGTGGGATTAAAATCGCCACTTTCCAAACTTTTTCCTGGTCATTTTTTGAAAGGTATGATTATATGTGGAATATGAGAATTTTATACTTATGTATACTATAGGGACCAGGATCGCAAATGAACGAAGGACTACTATGAGGACATATGAATTATTTTTTGTATACTTTGAGGACATCCACCTAACGGTTTATTGAGGACTCTCCACGTTCAACTGAATGCGTTTTCTTATCAAATTTTCTTATACGTGGGGCTTAATTGAAGGATTAGTGGAAAGTGAAGAAGAATCATGAAGGACACCAGAGAAAGTAAGGAATTTAAAAGAATTTTACCTGTCCTCATAGTCATCATTATATGAATGTATCCCCATAGAATACAGAAGATTCTAAGATGACCTCGTAATAACCGCTATAGAATTTTTTTGTGTCCTTGAAATGACCATTACGAAAATGTTCCCATAATGTATTACATAATTAATGAAAATTTTCAAATGAGGAAAACAACTGAGATAAATAAAAAAAAGATAGCAAATGAAGATGAAACGAGTAGCTGGGAATTTCCATTCTTTTTTTATCGTAAGCGTAAAATAAAAATGTGTATTTCTTTTATCTAATAAACATACAACAAAAGTACGAAAAGGGAAATATTCATATTAAGAACAAATCCAAATCCATTGACGTCTCTATAGAATCTCCAATAAAACTAGGGCAAAAAACGAATAGAATTTCTACCAAATTCTACTAGAAGTTCAAGAGAATTTTCAGCAAAAACGCTAGGTTTTTCCATTGAATTTATTTATGCGTTGGGCTTCATTAAAGGATTATCAGAAAGTGAAGAAGAATAATGAAGGACACCAGAGAAAGTAAGGAATTTAAAAGAATTTCACCTGTCCTCATAGTCATCATTATATGAATGTATCCCCATAGAATACAGAAGATTCTAAGATGACCTCGTAATAACCGCTATAGAATTTTTTTGTGTCCTTGAAATGACCATTACGAAAATGTTCCCATAATGTATTACATAATTAATGAAAATTTTCAAATGAGGAAAACAACTGAGATAAATAAAAAAAAGATAGCAAATGAAGATGAAACGAGTAGCTGGGAATTTCCATTCTTTTTTTATCGTAAGCGTAAAATAAAAATGTGTATTTCTTTTATCTAATAAACATACAACAAAAGTACGAAAAGGGAAATATTCATATTAAGAACAAATCCAAATCCATTGACGTCTCTATAGAATCTCCAATAAAACTAGGGCAAAAAACGAATAGAATTTCTACCAAATTCTACTAGAAGTTCAAGAGAATTTTCAGCAAAAACGCTAGGTTTTTCCATTGAATTTATTTATGCGTTGGGCTTCATTAAAGGATTATCAGAAAGTGAAGAAGAATAATGAAGTATACCAGAGAATGTAAGGAATTTAAACGAATTTCACCTGTCCTCATAGTCATCATTATATGAATGTGTCCCCATAGAATACAGAATTTCGAGGACACAAGAAATTCTATAGCGGTTATTACGAGGTCATCTGAGAATCTTCTGTATTCTATGGGGACACATTCATATAATGATGACTATGAGGACATGTGAAATTCTTTTAAATTCCTTACTTTCTCTGGTATACGTCATTATTCTTCTTCACTTTCTGATAATCCTTTAATGAAGCCCAACGCATAAATAAATTCAATGGAAAAACCTAGCGTTTTCGCTGAAAATTCTCTTGAACTCCTAGTAGAATTTTGTAGAAATTCTATTCGTTTTTTGCCCTAGTTTTATTGGAGATTCTATAGAGAAGTCAATGGATTTGAATTTGTTCTTAATATGAATATTTCCCTCTTCTTACTTTTGTTGTATGTTTATTAGATAAAAGACATACACATTTTTGTTTTACGATAAAAAAAGAATGGAAATTCCCAGCCACTCGTTTCTTCTCCATTTGCTATTTTTTTTTATATTTATCTCAGTTGTTTTCGTCATTTAAAAATTTGGATTAATTATGAAATAAATTATGGAAACATGTTTGTAATGGTCATTTCGAGGACACAAAAAAGTTCTATAGCGGTTATTACGAGGTCATCTGAGAATTTTCTGTATTCTATGGGGACACATTCATATAATGATGACTATGAGGACAGGTGAAATTCTTTTAAATTCCTTACTTTCTCTGGTGTCCTTCATTATTCTTCTTCCCTTTCTAATAGTCCTTTGATTAAGCCCAACGAATAAATAAATTCAATGGAAAAACCTAGCGTTTTCTCTGAAAATTCCCTTGAACTTCTAGTAGAATTTCGTAGAAATTCTATTCATTTTACGCCCTAGTTTTATCGGAGATTCTATAGAGAAGTCAATGGATTTGAATTTGTTCTCAATATGAATATTTCCCTCTTCTTACTTTTGTTGTATGTTTATTAGATTAAAAACATACACATTTTTATTTTACGCTGACGATAAAAAAAGAATGGAAATTCCCAGCTACTCGTTTCTTTTTCATTTGCTATCTTTTTTTTTATCTCAGTTTCTTTCGTCATTTGAAAATTTGGATTAATTATGAAATACATTATGGGGACATTTTCGTATTGTTCATTTCGAGGACACGAAAAATTCTATAGTTATTATGTGGTCATCTGAGACTCTTCTGTATTCTATGGGGACACATTCATATGATGATGACTATGAGGACAGGTGAAATTCTTTTGAATGGTCATTTCGAGGACACGAAAAATTCTATAGTGGTTATTACGAGGTCATCTGAGACTCTTCTGTATTCTATGGGGACACATTCATATAATGATGACTATGAGGACAGGTGGAATTCTTTTAAATTCCTTACTTCCTCTGATGTACTTCATTATTCCTCTTCACCCTTGAACAATTCTTCAATTAAGCCCCATGTTTAAGAAAAATGCGGTAGAAAACCTTAGCGTTTTCGCCAAAAATTTTCTCGATTTTAATGTGAAATTTTGTAGAACCTCTGTTGAAATACCAAAGAATTCTTTTGAAAACTTAAAAACTCCGTACACAATAATTTCAATGGAAAATAGATTGACTTTCCCATAAAAAGTAAAAAAAAACGAAAAAAAAACGAATAGAGTTCTGAAGAGAATTTTCTAAACTTTCAAGAGAATTCTAATAATATTCCACCCATAGAAATTCAAAAGAATTTTAGCGAAAGCGCCATATTTTCCTATTTAATTCCTTCATATGTGCCAAGAAGCAACAATAAATATGTACTCTTATTACTATTGCTTAGTATGTAGTGGCTATCATAAGGTCGTCCGTAACTTTTACGTATAGGATGAGGACTCGTACGTTATGATGATGACTTTGGAGCCATACAAAATTGCATTTAGTTTCCATACAATTTTTCTTGTTCATAGGTATTATAATTGTGATGACTCGTATCATTTTTTGCATAAATTCGATGATGAGATCATTTTTTAAAGTGAAAATCAATTGATAAAAAGTGAGACCTCGAAGTACACGCTTGATGAAGATTATTTTGGGGACATGTCCCCGTTTGCGACTGCAGTCCTCAAAGCATACACTAAATCCTCAGGGTCTACTTTGAGGTCAGTCCCCGAAAGTTACAATTCGTATAAAAAATTATGAGACCTGTCCCCAAAATGGCCAGATGTCCTCAAACAATACATTATTGTCTCAAAAGTGGCCTCAAAATATACATTAAAGACATATATACATACATACATATACATATATATACGTTATATATTATATATAACGAGCATCATTGAACCTCGTTGATTCGCCTCAGCGAGTCTATGAACGGAAACCTGAATGAAGAAAGAGCTTAACCGCTGTGGTATGCAAAGTGTACTGTGAAAACGAGACTGAGGTGAGGAGAATAGAGCGGAAGAAGGAAACAGCGAATCCTAGATGCGGAGATTTGTACTTAATCTCCATGATACGTCACCCAAGTACAGATTGGGTGTACTGAAAGCGACTCTTCGTTTTTGTCAGTGAATTTATTATGTATTTTTGGAGATCTACATTAACGAACAATTTTTCATAAGATTATGAATCTATCTATAGAGAGATACTACTCATTTTATGTTTCTTTTCAATACTAAGCACCTATTCTGGTTCGTATACTTTGTATAAAACCAAAAGAATTAATTTCGAAGTGATTCTGCAGTTCAGGGTAAAGGTACTCTTCTTTTCACGGAGAAAAATATTTAGGAAAAATTACGGGAAAAGTCATGCAAAAGTTGTGATCCGAACCGTAATCGTGGGGTGAAATGCAATTCCGTGAAAGGTACGTGTCGTAGCGGAAATTTTACGAATCGCTCGGTCAAAATGACAATACTTGGTTCAGTGAAAATTGACTCCTTGCTTTGTTCTCTGTGTGAGCAATAAAATATGATTGAAAAACAAAAAATTCGAAAATTAAAAACCCCCGACGTTGGAATTGTAGAAAGAAAGATAATTGAATATTGGAAAAGGAAAAAATAAAAAATAATGAAATAGAAAGAATGAAAAGCAGACATCAAAGTCGGGGGGACACCAAGGTTTTCATGAATTTATGTGTACACCGACTTTGCTGTCTGCTTTTCATGCTTTCTATTCTATCATTTTTTATTTTCTCCTTTTCCAATATTCAATTATCTTTCTTTCTACAATTCCAACGTCGGGGGCTTTTAATTTTCAATTTTCAATTTTTTTGTTATTCAATCATATTTTATTTTTTCCTTTTTATAGGCTTATCAAGTAGTCCGTACTAGTTTGAATCCTAAAATAAAGATTTAAGGCAGTCTCTGATTTTAAATTTTCGGTACAAATACCTCAAGAGTTTCAAACTTATATAATTTTTGCGCGCGTAAATTTTAATATAGCGAACCTGTCGGTAATGTCACCTACAACGTTTAGTGACAGCCGATTGATCTGTTGAAAAGTAGAGCCGGTGGCGCCAGTCATATGGGCTATATCGTCCATGACCAGGAATCAATTGAGTCACAATGGGATTGTACACGTCGAATTATCTACAGACTCTTTTTTACACAAAGAGGAAAGTGCGAGAACTCATTTTGCACATGCATACATGAGCACTGTCAGGTTTTGCACACAACAAGAAATGCATAACGTTGAATTACACACGTTAAATGTGCTCCCCCCCCCCTGATGATAGGTGAGGGGTGATGGGGAGGGGGGGGGGGGGGAGAAAGCAGATCTAACGTGTGTAATTCAACGTTGTGCATTTCTTGTTGTGTGCGAAACCTCACAGTGCTCATTTATGCGTGTGCAAAATGAGTTTTCGCACTTTCCTCTTTGTGTAAAGAGAGTCTGTAGATAATTCAATGTGTACAATCCCATTCTGACTCAATTGATTCCTGGTCATGGACAATACAGCCCAGGTTCGCTCTATCGAGATACGCGGTAGCGTATCTGCTAAGTAACCATTTTGAATCTCCCGCTCGATCTGAATGCCGACGAAAACCGGCCGACAGCTACCGCGTATCTATACACGAGACAACTACCCTCTCCACTACCTCCGTATGCATATTTGGCAATGAAATGGAAATGCCACTATTTCCGCGTAAACCGACGTTACTTTTATCATATAAGTCGCCTATCAGCTTAACATTAGTGTCATTAGTTTATTTTTGCGATCAATATTCACCGAGATACGAAAATGAACGATACGGATTCTTCACAAATTCACAAACGAGATTATCTTGTCTCAGAATCAATCCTAAAATTTGGCAGTAGCCTGAAGTTGGCTGAATGTTCGCGTAAAAATATACAGCGCTGCGCATGCGCTCAGTGACGAGTGATCGTGAAGCCTCTTGGGTAACCTCTTTCTTTCTCTTGTAACATGATAAACAATGTGGACGACGGGAATTATGTGAATTTAAAATTTTCGCTCCGCCGCGTTCAGGTTAGGGCGAATGCCAGTTCACGGACGAGGGAAAGTATAGAGCATTATGGAAAAAAGGATTCCCTATTTGGACACATTTTGAAAAAATTACTGAAATCTAGGGAAAAAAGCAAAAATAAATTTTTGTTTAAAAAAAACGCCAAGTAGCCATTTTGATGCGTTTTCAATCATCACCCGGGGCATTTGAAAAAAAAAACGAAATAAAGAATGAAGCGCCAAGTCAGAAATGCTCACGAGACAAAAATTAGTAGAGGCAGGACCAAGGTACTTGGCGCGGTTTTTTTGACTATCGAAAATCACTGTTGAGCATATCATCCGATCAATTCAATCTTAGCAGTACTTACTGAGAGCCTCATCGTCTTCATCCTGTCAACCACACCAAGTACCTTGGTCCTGCCTCTACTAATTTTTGTCTCGTGAGCATTTCTGACTTGGCGCTTCATTCTTTATTTCGTTTTTTTTTTTCAAATGCCCCGGGTGATTATTGAAAACGCATCAAAATGGTTACTTGGCGTTTTTTTCAAACGAAAATTTATTTTTGCTTTTTTCCCTAGATTAAAATTTACGCGCGCAAAAATTATATAAGTTTGAAAGTCTTGAGGTATTTGTTTTTTCATTTTTTTATTATTTTCATTTGCGGTTACGTGCGGTCGGAACCTCGTAAATCATTGGCAATCTGGATAATTAAATGAAAAATAATTTTAAGAAATTTTTTTGACGGGAATAGTGAGTTAATTTTTAACAAAATGAAAACCATCCGAATTTAGACTACCAACGCATTTTATTTTTTATTTTTTAGTTATTGAGAAAGAAAGATAAACAATAGTTACAAAAGGGTAACAAGAGCATTCCTTGAGCGATTATCTTCATTTTGAGCCTAAGAACATAATTAATACCATATTTATAGAGAACTTATGGATAGATAAACGCAGTAAAACATGCATCTGCTTTCAGTCAAACGCATATAGCGCTTTGGCGCGGCCGTCGGGGTTAAAAATGACAAGACTCAGTTGCGGAAAATTTCCTACATAAATTCTTAATTTTTCTGTTACTTTGTTTTTTTTCATGCAAAGTGGTGTGCCGTATTAAGATCGACCAATACGTTGATTTAGTTTTTAAATAATGAAAAAGTTAAACAATAGCTGGATGAGAGGAGTGAGAAATATGATTTCTCTTTTCCTGCCATCCAGATTTTGGTCAGCAATTCCATGGTGTCATTTGACATCATGGTAAGCAGTACCACGGTTTTTGCAAGTCCAGTTCGGGAATACCAAACTGTTTGATTGTATTAGTTGCGTCAATGATAGCACAAGACTGTATTAGTCTGAAAAACCGTGAGATTGCTTAGCTCAGCAACCTGGGGCTTTGACCAGTTTTGATGGCTCTGGAAGCACCAGAGTACGGATAGGAGCAGAACAGAGCGGATCTCTGAGCTCAGGCCCTAGGTCACACAAGATAGAAACGAGTCAGAGTCCCAGTCGAGTCGAGTCAAATATATTAACACCGCGTTATACCAACCCACTCATAACATCCGAGTGTAATCGAACATCTGATTGAACAATATATAAGTAGCTTTTACCGATTAATAACCGCGTTGTTAATCGAGAAGCCTTCCAATATCCTTCCATCCGACATCCGCCGAGTGAGCGAACCCCCCGTGAGCTCATCGCCGAAGTTAGCCGAGAGCGGAGTGAATAAAGGATTAAAACTATAATAATAACAACAATTAGAAAGGGAGCTTCAGAGTTCCTTATAGTATCACCAACCAAGAAGAGCTATCCTTTAACCTTACGAGGAGGTAAAACTCATAACGTCACAGTGGCGATAATAATATTAACTAGTGGTGCGGCAGTTATACGCATATTGCTGGGGGCCTAGGAAAAAAACATTGAAAAAATTACTTTTTTTTTTTTTTTTTTTAATGTATATATGGGGTGATGAGAACCGGGAAGTTCTAGTTTTTAACCTCAATGGTTCGCTCCGACTTGAACGCACCCAAATTCGGGAGCGTACTTGCAAGCGACCAACAATACTAGTTATTTTTTGAACTCCCTGGTCTACAAGAATGGTTTGTTGGCATTTCTCCCTAGAATAACACAGGTTCGAGAAAGACACGTGTACACCTCCCGATATTTTCCAAAAACAATTATATTTATGGTTAATGAAAAACAGACCACACACTTGTATCAATATCTAGATATCCCACTTGTTTTTACCACTTATCTATCCACTGTCACTACCAATTATGAGTTGTATTAAATGACACTAATCTCTATACGAACTGGATGGCTTGTCCTTATGGGCCCAGCATGGAGAATCTGATGCGACGTGAAGGCGCACCCGGTGCTGCGCTTACCGGGAATGATACTAACATCAGTTTCAATGCGCATGTGTCGCCGTTATTGGTAAATAATGGGAATGGTGATTTTACTGTGCGTTCATAACCAAAATTCGTTCATAAATGATGAATGCGTGTTCCTTTGTGTTTTGTTGTTTATTTTTCGCGTCAATAGTTCGAATGAAATTCAGTTGAAGAGGTATTATATCTAAGATATACGACGATGGTGCGATGTGTGTAGTGCAAGAAAGATAAGCGCAAATGGATAGAACTATCGTTTCATGAGTAAGTATACATTTTGAGAGTACCGATGAGAATTAAACCCCGCAAAATGTCGATTCAACTCACGAAAGCAGATTTCTTCATTTTGCTACTTTATTTGGTGCTCAGATTCCCAAAGGATGAGAAGTTTACGACCGAAATGGATTTAAAATATAGGCTGGCCGAATTGGATTCCAAAACATCATAACGCTCTATGCTTTAAGCATTTTTCAAAGGAGTCTATTTACTGTTATAATCAGAGAGCGCGATTGATGATAAAATATGATAAAAAAAAAAAAAATGGAAATTAAAAACCCCCGACGTTGGAATTATAAAAAGAAAGATAATTGAATATTAGAAAAGGAAAAAATAAAAAATCATGAAATAGAAGGAATGAAAAGCAGACAGCAAAGTCGGGGGGACACCAAGGTTTTCATGAATTTATGTGCCCCCTGACTTTGCTGTCTGCTTTTCATTCTTTCTATTTCATCATTTTTCATTTTTTCCTTTTCTAATATTCAATTATCTTTCTTCTTACTATTCCTACGCCGGAGGTTTTTAATTTTCAATTTTTCTTTTCAATCATATTTCATTTCTTTCTTTTTGTAAGTTTATCAAGTAGCCCATACTAGTTTGAATCCTTAAATCAATATCAATTAACTTAAGAGATCTCTTAAAATTTTTAAGGCAGTCTTTGATTCTAAATTTTCGGTAGAAATACCTCAAGACTTTCAAACTTTTTTTTGCGCGCGTAAATTTTAATAGAGCGAACCTGTAGGTAATGTCTTCTACCACGTTTAGTAACAGCCGATATGATCTGCTGAAAAGTAGAGCGAGTGGCGCCAGTCATATGCACATATTTTTTATTTTCATTTGCGATTATGTGCAGTCGAAACCTCGTAAATCATTGGCAATCTGGATAATTGAATTAAAAATGATAAAAAAAAAACTTTTTCGCCCCGGCGGGCGGAAAGTGCACACTTCCCTCCCGCTACGCGGGAGGGAAATCTGACTGCCCGCCCACGCCGAGGCGAAAAATTTGGTTCTAACCACGGAATGTAAAATAAAGGATCCCTACCCACGTGCTTATCAACCTCGCCTTCGGCTCGGCTGATAATTCTGCACGTGTGCAGGGATCCCTTATTTCACCTCCCTAGGTTAGAAATATACTATTTTGACGGGAATGAAGTGAGTTAGTTTTTTTAAAATAAAAACCATCGAATTTATATTACCAACGCATTTTCATCTTTCACCCCTAGGGATATTTCAACCTACCTAGTAATTTCTAAAAAAATCATTTTTTATTTTTTAGTTATTGAAAAATAAAGATTAGCAATAGTTACGAAATGGTAACCAGAACATTCCTTGAGCGATTATCTTCATTTTGAGCCTAAGAACATAATTAATACCATATTTATAGAAAAGTTATGGACAGATAAACCCAGAACAACATGCACCTGTTTTCAGTCAAACGCATATACCCCTTTGGCGAGCCTTGCATCAAGGAATCTGATTACTTATGTACAGAATCAAGGTTAGTTTTGCAAATGTATAATATCAAATAATGGGTCGATATCGAGGAATAAATCTTTGGCATCACTGTCGTTCACGATAATATTCAACAACTATTTTTTTTCAGCACCATTCGGCCATGGGTGGAGACGAAAGCTTGAGGAACAGCAATGGAAAATGTCCAACGAGAGAAAAAATTAATATCGAGCCACCATCGACAGGAGATATGGCAAAGTCTTATACCCGAGGCATTTTTACCAATGTCGCTATCATTTTTTCAATCCTGTTTCTACGTTTAGTTCGTGAGTTATGAAAGTCACTAGCTATTGACTCCAGAACCCCACTCGCTGAACGTGAAAACATTATGGAAAATGCCGTGCGATTGCATCCCTCGCCTTCGGCTCGGGCGCGAACTTCGCACTGCCGTGAGTTATTCTACGGCACCCGTTGCGTTATATAGTATTGAAGTGAAACTTCTATAGGCACGTCGGGTGTGAATCGGAAATACAGGCGGGGGGGAACGACACCAAGAATCCGTCACACGCTCTGTAGGAAAGAGGGCAATATGGAGAATTGGCGCACAGCGCAACGAATAGAATCGTCGGTAAAATCACGTTCACCATAACTTTAGTCGGTGCCTTAGATAATCAATCATACGACATGATATAAATGTATTCCATGAAGTTTCACTTCTGTCGCGTAGCTTCTACGCTCTCTTTTTCGAAATACGAGACAGTGAAGCGCGCTGCGCGCGCTGTGTGAGTGTTCATTTTCACTCATTCAAATTTCCCGGGTGACACCTAACCAACTTCATACCTATTGCCAATGACCAATGAGGAATCAGTCTTACGCGTTTTCGATATACAGTCGTCAACATAAGTTCTGTCCACTTTTACCATTGAACTATACGGCTGAGTAGGACAAAACTTCTGTTGAGTACTGTATTTCGACTCTAACGATGTTCATTTATGTGTATGTACTTTCTAAAATAGGATTACAATTGGATGCTTATGGTACATCACTGTGGGTCTACCAATCTGGAAAAAGAACAAAAACGAATTTTTATTTTTAAAAAACACCAAGTGACCATTTTGATGCGTCATTTTATCCTCTGGGCATTTGAAAAAAAACCGAAATAAAGAAAGAAGCGCCAAGTCGGAAATGCTCATGAGAAAAAAATGAGTAGAGGCAGGACCAAGGTACTTGGCGCGGTATTTTCGATTATCGAAGATCACTACTAAGCATTAAGGCATCTGTATGAGCTTGAAATTCTGAAAACTCGATTTTTTCTTTATTGCATGTTTCGATAGTCTGAAGTCTTATCTTCAATTTTCGATTAAAATTTCGTGAAAATTACGAAAATTGACTGAGTTATGACTATATTTTTGTGCAAGCTCACATTGCCTGTTGTGGTCATGTAACCACATTTCTTTTGAGTTTTTTTCGAAACTACGTTTTGAACCACGGCGTTTGTCATAACTCAAGATCTATTCATCCGATTTACTCCTCCTTTGGACAGAGCATAGTTTCTAACATTCCCTTCAGAATGATTGGATGATTTTGTGTTAAGCTAATCCATTTGTTAATAACAAATGTTTTACCTATTTTTTTCTTGAAAGAAACTCAACTTTTTTTTCTTCAGCTCATCAATTTTACAATTTTGAAAATTTCAAAAAACTATCCGATCATTCTGAAGTTTTATCATTGCACTAGGAGTAGATTTTTTTTTTCGAATCACCCTAGTACCCAGAATGACCGACGCCAACCTACTGTGCAGCGGCGACAAGACTTTGTTTAAATAATAATAACTCTATTGTTTATGAATATTTTTCAATATAGAAAAAAAGTATCTCAGAAAGACTGTCTATTTATTGTGCTCGAAATTCCGACCCCGTCATACCAACACTCTCATCAGAAAAAAATATTGGAAATTGTCCTGTTTTTGAGGCCCTAAGGTTATGCAGACCCCTTAATCGATCAATTCAAGGTTAGCAGTCCTTAGGCTGATTATGAGAACTTTGTCGTCTCCATCCTATTAACCGCGCCAAGTACCTTGGTCCTGCCTCTACTCATTCTTTTCTCATAAGCATTTCCGACTTGGCGCTTCTTTCTTTATTCCGGTTCTTTTTTCAAATGCCCACAGGATAAAATGACGCATTAGGATGGTTACTTGGCGTTTTTTTTAAACAAAGATTCGTTTTTGCTCTTTTTCTAGATTTCAGTTATTTTTTCAATATGAGTTGAAAATATAGGGTGTCCTTTTTTCCATACTGCTCTTCACCTTACATCTTCCGGGAAGTGGCATTCGCCTATGGGGCCGTCCATAAATTACGTAAGGCTATTTTTCCATTTTTTCGACCCCTCCCCCCCCCGTGAGGCAGCGTAAGTTCTCATGCACTCCCCTCCCCCACCTCTTACGTAAGATACACCTATGAAAAATGAATTAAGGGAGAAAAAAATTTTTTGACAATTTTTCTTTTTCTTATGCGGATTTCTTTACTTCTATTTTCGAAAATTCTCCACCAATCGTTAATAACATTGTTATAGTTTTCTCTGTTCAACATTACACATATAAAAAAATTTTTTGCAACACCTGCCGTAAAATTTCACTTTTCGGCACCGTTTTGCGTGCATAAAGTGTTTGTTTTACGCACTCCGTGCACAAACAAAACACTTTGCCCTCCAAACGGTCCCTCAAAGCAAACTTTGGGCAGGTTTGCAATAGTATATTACGTTGCAAGGGCTGTAACTCAGCGATTACACTCAAAGCGCTTGAGTAGCGCGTAGCGCGCTTGAGTGTATATCGCTGAGTTACCGACCGAGCGGCGTGCACTTTTTTTTCTTTGGAGTGTGTGTAAAACAGCGTGGCGTTCGCAAGTAAACGCCGCGATTACACTTCAGTCGGTAGGGCGGCAACGCTGTGTTTATACGCACATGCAATGAAAAAAATAGTATGTGTAACACGTACGTACAAAAAAGTTTCACTCTACGCACTAGTTACACAATGTACTATTTTTTTTATAAATTGAGACTAGTTACATAATAATAATCGCATAAAATTTTTTATCTTCGATTTTCATCCTTTGTTATTTTTTCATTCCATTTTGTCAAAAAACAATGATAAAAATCAAATTTACTGGGATTCCATCATAATTCAGAAAAAAAAAATGAATTTTTAAGCGTTCCGGTTCCATACAAAAATCTATAATTTTTTTCCTTTTGTTCAATCAATCATTCTCCTATATTTTTCACTTCATTTGATGAAAAAACAATGATAAAAACCAATTTCACCGTCGAGAAGATCGAGTTGAAAACAAAAAAGACAAAAATATTTATATAAAAAATATAGTATATAAAGAAATTCTGGAAAATTGATGTGATTGTAGGAAATTTTGAAACTTTGAAAAATATAATGTATTTATTTTTTTATATCATGTATGAATAAAAATGATTCAGCAAAAAATGTTACGAAAACTGTATGTGAAAATTAATAAAAAAAGGTAATCACTTCGCAGCTCTCATGAATTCATGAATGAAAAAAAATAAAATAAATGATGACAAAAATATTAGAAACGACTGAATAAATGAAAAAAAAGGGGAAAAAGGGCATCAAATAATTTAAAGTAATTTAATCTAGCGGACGGGAGCTCCGCTCCCTTCCGCTAGTAATGAATTAATATTAATCTTCGCTGGTCCATGGAATTTTGGTCCATTCCTCCACAGAATCAATAATTGGAAGTCCACCATCGTTATCTTCTGGGGCCAAATGTATGGTTTGGATATCGTCTAAGGGAACATCGATATCATCAATATGGATCCACTCGACGTCTTCTCCTTCGGTATTCTCATCTTCGATAACACATAGTAACTCTTGCTTGCGTGTAGCTACCACTCGTTTAGGACGACGTTTTACTGTTGACCGTGACTTCGAGTGCGTATGCACAGACTTCATGTGTAAATTGGCTGCCTTGTTTGATGCAAAATACAATTTACACTGAGGGCACATTCTACTCTCTAATTGACTTTGTATTGTTGAGCAGGATGCATCGTAGAGCATTTTTATCCATTTGTCCCTTGGAACCGTGGCTGAAAGTCTTTGGAAGAATGGTAGAAAGCGTGCTTTTCTCCAATGTTATGAGACACTGAGATTGTAAGCTTCCCCATCTCATCGCGTTTTATACGACAAGGTGGTGGGAGGAATCGATCTGGCAGGATTAGGGTGAGATCACTGCGCATAGGACCACAACATTCTTCTTCTCCACATTTTGCAATCTGAAAAACAATGAAATTAATTGTCTATTTCTGTGGTTAATTTACTTTTACTCAAGATGTCTACCAACCTGTAAAAGATACTGCGATTCCCTCACATGTTTTTCATACCATGATGCATCTACCTCCAGTGGCAATACAGATTCACCACCCGGTTGTTTGTATTCAGCAATGACTGGATATCCATCGATGACCAATTCATTCCACTGTGAAGCTAGTGTTTCTCCAGCTTTAGCGAAGTTCTGCTGCTCAAGATCTGCGTCAATAGTTTTTCCACTCGCATTCAGATGATTTCCATAAGCATTGTGTGGGAGAATTAGCACTGCTAGTTACCTGCTAAGTGGTGCCATCCTTAGCACTACACGATTGTACGCACTGCGACCAGGTGCGTTGGTAGCAATGTATAAGGCATCTAAATTATACAGTTTGAAGTGCTGAATTCCAAATCCAATTACTTTAGAGTATCTAAAGCGAAGGAATCATTTGATAATTGTTATGTCTCAGGTCCAAGTAAAAGAATAATCCAAAAATAATAACAGTATTTACACAAAGAAAACGAAACACATTGAACCAAAAAATTACATACTGTGGGTTCTCATCAGGTCCGCCATCCACAGTGGAAATAAGGACAGGTTTGATTATATCCCCAGATTTCAAGATATCATTCATACAGTCCAATTTCATGAGCCTTTGGAAATCATCAGAATGCATGGCAGCTGTCGATGATGAATGCTTTCCACTTCTGATCGATATGTATGTAGGCCCAGAGTAAGTTATTGCATTTGGAGATCCAATTCCATCTGGTTTTATATGGATACCTGCATAGACTGATGGAATGAGCTTGTGTCTCTCAGCAATCACCCAGTCGTGGTCTGGTAATTTCACTCGAACTTGTACATGCATCAGCAGGGGAGATTGTTTATGAGCTACTGTGAGACCAATTGGGACACGAGCTTTATCATGCTAAGATATAAAACCCACTTGTTTGGAACCTAAAAATGAGGCCAGCGATTCCAAGTTACGAATTGTTGTTGTACAAAAATGACTATCAGGGTGAGCTTTGTGACTCTCTGTTTGTGCTGTGATCTTTACTATACCTCTGGTACACGGAGACTAACTACAAAAATCACAGGGCCAATACTGTAGACCACTCATGACTAATATTCTCTTTCTTCTTTATACCGTCTTCTGTTTATACTAGTTGTGGTCGCCCGCCATCGGGTCACCACAAAACATAAACATGAATGCAAACAAACCTCAGTTCAAATAACTGAACGATCCAAAATGATACTCCAATTATAGAGAGATCGGTTTTTGAATAATATTCCATTGTCTGAAAATTGTAATGAATATATCCTCTCATCCACTGGTTTCTCGATGTCTGTTTTTCATGAAACTCCTTACGTAAGAGCTGTAGTGACCCACCCCCTACACCCACGTAAGATGATGTAGAGATCTATCGGACCCCTCCCACCCCCCCCCCCCAAAAAAAAAACCTTACGTAATTTATGGATGGCCCCTTAGGGAACAAGTGTTTCCATACTGGAAAGGAAAATTCACGCCTCGTCACAAGAACATTTACGGAACAGGGGAATATAAAAAAAAAAACCAGTAATAATCACAGAAAAATTTCGAGAAATAAAGTAATATTTCCATTTCTTTTCATACTTTCCAATAAAATTTTGCTGAAATCACATCAGTCTACGATTAAACGACTTTCTCCGTCGTTTTTTCTAAATTCGTTTCTCCGTGTTGAAATTTTGTGCAAAAACAAAACAAAATACAAAAAATATGACTCTTGAGAGTAGTGAAGACAAGATGACTACGACAATAGTGTTAGTTTCATTCATTTAAATGGAAATGAATACTGAAGAAATAAATGGATAAATACCTAAACACACTCCAGAAAAACCTCGAAACCATACCTTTGGTTTTATATGAAATATACGAACCAAAATAGGCGCCCTGGTATACGAACAAAGATATATCTACGCACTGATGAGCTTTTTACTTGAATGATTCGAAGTTTATGAATACAAAATTTTGCCACTTACGAATGGTTGACGCTTTGGATTCCAATGAAAAAAAATGAGAACCAAGTAGTTGTAATTGAAATGAAGAGAGGAGGGTGAAATTGAGGGCTGCACATCATCAATATAAAACAACGAAGTGAGATCTCATTCCCATGCTCAATGAATATCGATTCACAATGGAAAATCTCACTTGATAGATCTGAAAAATCTTCCCACACGAAAGAAAAAACAGCTGAAGGTCATGTATCTTCTCGACTACGAGACGAATAGTTGACTTTTCTCACAATATATAGCCGTTTTATATAAATTACCTATACGTATAGTAGAAAAGTTCCGTGCGGCACGTAGCATAAGCTAAATCTCGATTTTTAACTACTTTCGTGATCGCAACCATTAAAACAAGAGTTTGATAGAACTAGATGGAAGCGTGGGCAAGAGAAAGTACTATAAAGGCTACGAGTTGATGGTCACTGCTCGAATCTTTTCTACTCGCAGCGAAGTTGTCGTGACGAACAACCTGACTGTATAAGTACCCCCGCCTTCATTCCTACAATCAGTCAGAAGGCGCAATTGATTAGGTGTCTATTTTTTTTTCTTACGCCGGAGAAAAACATGAAACTCCCTGAATCATACTATATAGCGTTTCCATCGGGTGAAAAGGGCGTAAGTGCTATAATTTCCTGATTTTTTAAAGTGAAACTTCTTCAGGCAGTGAGTAAAAGTGATTCGCGTCACGAAAAACCATAACGAAATGTTCGATGCGCCACAGCGATAGCGGTCGATGCGCGCAACACTCCAGATCGCCGCATGATAATAAGGTCCCTATGATAATAGGGACTTATCGACCGAGCCTCTACGTTGCGCAGCACTAGCATAGTAAATAACTAGTAAAGTGTCTATAACGCTTTGTGCTATCATCAGTTTTCTTCTACTATTCATAGAAGTATTGAATTGAATTAATTAAAAAGTTTGGCATTGAATTAATAACTATTATGAAATTCAAAATTGAATTTGAAAATGAATAATGATCCAACAATTTCAACGGCTAAATCTGGAACGACGATTGACGCAGTATTCGCACGATACTTGGATCAGCTTCGTTTGGTAGTTTATGTATCCCATTTGAGTTATCACAAACAAATTGTATCATTTTTGACGTATGAATAGCAGGGTAATGAATAAACGATGAATTAAATTTGGAGGAAAATTTTGATAAATGAATATTCCTACAACTTCAATCTCTTTACTATCCATATTGTCAACAAATACCATGAAGTATCACTTCTGTCGCGCGTAGCTTGTATGCACACACTTTTTTTTGTAATAACCACGACTGGGATCTTTCTTTGACTAGGCTCCAACACTTTGACTGACTAGGACTATGGCCGGCTGTGTGTGCGCCCGTCTTTCTTTAGGTTTATCTGTATGTATGTCTACTTATGTATAGTATTGTCTGTCTGTATGTCCATCTGTGTGCATATCTGTCTATCTGTACGTCCATCTATGCGGATGTCCAGCTGACGATAGTTGATGCATTAGCATCAATTAACAACTTTCCATCCATTCATAAATCTTTTGTTTCAGCAACGGCTCTCTGCAGTTTCCGTTAAATGAAGATCCCCGTCCTGGTGCCGCGTGAAAAGGATGTATATCCGAGCGTATATCTCAGTTATATTCACTTATGTTTCGGCCAAAAATGTAGTACGCCAGATATATGCTGGATAAAATTGTGACGATCAATCATTCAACTATTTTTCGATTATTTTGAGTATTGCAAATGTTACGTTAGTCCTGTGATGCGTTCATTGTGGAATCTCCTTTATTTGAATAACGCGGTGGTGGGCACAACGATTACCTCTGAATTTCAAGTAGATTTGAGTGGCATGGTAGTGCACTGGTTAAAATTGAAACCACACCGATCCCATCGTTTCGTCATGAAAAATGATAGAATTCGTGGAAAAAGCCGCTTTTTGACCTGTTTGGCGCGTTTTCGCCGGAAAAGGTGAAAACCGTCACTGACAACTGTCAAAAAATGGGACAGCTCACGGAGTAAATAATTATTATTCTATTCTATTCTATTATGTAATAGTACTTATTTTAAAAAAATTTCATCACTAGGCCGTGAGGCAGCGCTTATTGCTATTAATTTTTTTTTAGCCATTTCCACATCGGAATGACTTGCAATGATGCACCCTTCCGGCAGTTTTCTACCGATAAAATCGGTAGGAAAAAAAGAAACAAATTATGATTACGGATAATTCTTTAAACTAGCTACTGCCACTCAGCTTCAGCCGCATAGTAGTTACCATCTCCTTATTCTCTCGAGGTCTTGGGGCGAAATGTTTTTGACCACACGATAGTGGATAGTAACAAGGCGGTTCCTATCACACCCTGTGTCGGGCCCTCACCCACTGAAACCACTTGACCTCAGGAATTCTCGAACCCTACTTTCCCTCGCGGAACCACCGTTAAGTATTACTTCGCGAGGGAGATCTCAGCTGATTACTCTTCCTCATTATATACCTAATGTACATCCCCCTACCCTACTAAGATATTGTATGTGGGTAGGTGGTTCCAATAGGTCCTCCGTCTATCCTGCAGTTTTGCGCTTGCGTTCCTTAATTGTGAGCTTCTTCATAACTTCTGCTGCGAAGTTGCTCGTTGCGTCCCAATCTGCCTTTGACGAGAGCATAGCTTTGGTTAAGGACTCTGGGTGGATCTTCTCTTTAAGGACAATCTCCGAAATGCTGCGTTGAATTTCGAAGCGGGAACACGTGAACGACACGTGCTCTACATTTTGACTGCCTCCGGGGCAGACCGGACAGTCTCGCGAATCTTCATGTTTGAACCGATGAAGATATTTTCGGAAGCACCCGTGTCCTGAGAGCATCTGTGTTAGGTAATAGTTGACTTTACCATGTTCGCGGCTCAGCTGAACATTGATCTATGGAATGAGATGGTATGTCCATCTACCCTTTGTACTGGTATCCCACAGCATCTGCCATCTGCATAAACTGTTTCACCGCTCTTCTATTCTGAATTCCTCAGGGAAGGGCGATGACGCACACTGCATCCTCGGATACTATGCGGTACGCCCTGATAACTCTCACGGCACTTAGCCGAAATACTGGCGCGACTTTCCTCCATAATTCCTGTGTCTCGAGTGCGTTGGCCCAGATGTGGGTTCCATACGTGAGCACAGACAAGACTACTGACGACAGTAGTGCTCTCTTCCTCTGCTTCGGGCCTCCGATGTTGGGCATCAGCCGTGATAAAGTCGCTTTGACTACAGACGCTTTGGCTCCCACGTGCTCTGCTTGCTGCTTAAAATTGAATCGGGCATCAATCCTCATTCCCAGATACTGAAGAAACGGCTGAGATGTGATTTCATGGGCTCCAACTCGCACGGTGATGGTCTCCACCAGTTTACTACTAGTAATGAGCACTGCCTCAGTTTTATGTTCAGCTAGCTTCAAGCCAACTGTATCCACCTACTGGCTGATCCTCTGAAAGGTAGTGCCGAAAGCAAAAATAATTTCTTCGAGATGTGTTGCAACGATCACTACAGCCGCTTCATCTGCATATGCCACGAGCTTCACTTCCTTTGGTAATGCCAGTTTCAGTAGCCCATTGTACATGATGTTCCACAATAGGGGACTCAGGACGGAGCCCTGTGGTACTCCACCAGTGATATATATATATATATATATATATATATATATATATATATATGTGTGTGTGTGTGTGTGTGTGTGTGTGTGTGTGTGTGTGTGTGTGTGTGTGTGTGTGTGTGTGTGTGTGTGTGTGTGTGTGTGTGTGTGTGTGTGTGTGTGTGTGTGTGTGTGTGTGTGTGTGTGTGTGTGTGTGTGTGTGTGTGTGTGTGTGTGTGTGTGTGTGTGTGTGTGTGTGTGTGTGTGTGTCGATACGTCTTCACGTAACTAAGTCCGGATTAGATTTTGGTTGGAATCGATCCGGTGGTTTTCCAGTTTTTTCAGAACGGAAGACCGTCGTCTCCGTCTCTGAAACACTCTCTCCGCGTTAAAAGAGAGACTATCGAGAGACTCTGCTAATCTCTGCTTGTACCAGAATTGATTTTTTTTGTTTATAAGGACCATTAATTTGTTCATAAGGACAATTAATTTGGGGGGGGGGGAGAAGGTAGGATTGGGTGGAGGGTAATATAAAATAACGGATATCGGGGGAGAGGGAATGGACCATGGAGTAAATGGGATAGTGGGGGTCAATTGGACGGTGGGGTCGGAGGGGGGAGGTAAGGAGGAATGGAGTCAACTTGTACAAAATTATGATGAAATAATGCTGGAACTAGGAAGGTTTGAGTGAGAGGTTGGCGAGTGTGAAGAGCTGTGAGGATGAACTGGGCATAATTTTATGAATTTTCTAGGTCCAAAATAACTGAGAACACACTGGGTAAATTTCAGTCTTGCACTTTAATTAATAACTTGTGCGTAGTCACTTAATAGTCTATTTTAACATAATAATATTGAATTGACTGATAGAAAATTAATTGAGAATTATTCTGTGCTGAGATTGATCTAGGTTGAGAACAATAAGCAATGATTGATACATTGAACAATGAGCAACAACTAAGAATGCAATTTAGCGTACGTGAGATCGAGCCGCGTGTCCTATTCAGGTTGAAAAGCAACTAGTGGTTCGAGGCCGGTTAGCAACAACTCTCGCGTCTATTCGGCAATGTCCGGCAAGTGCTGCCACTACCCCTCAATCACGGAAATAACCATTTATCCACAGAGGGTGGCGGGATTCTCAACACAACTGAATAGTGGGGTAATATGGGATAACAGAAGTAGGGAGGGGGGATGGACCATTGGGTAAAACGGGATAGCGGGCTAAATTAAAAATGAGAGAAATGCTAAAATTTACATATTGCAAAGTTTTTAAACCCCTAAAATTTACAAATTTCCGAAATTCTGAAATTCCAAGATTTTTGGAATCGTGAAATTTCAAAATTTTTGAAATCCTGAAATTTTGAAATTCTTAAAATCCTGAATTGACAATATTTAGAAAATCCTGGAATTTTTAAATTTTTGAAATCCTGAAATTTCAGAAAATCTGGAATTGTGGAAATCCAGAATTTTCCACGATCTAAAATTTACATTATCCCAAAATTTGAAAAGTACTGAAATTTTGGAAACAGATTCTGAAAATTCTACAATTCTGTAATTTTATAATTTCCTGAAACTCAATTTCCAAAAGTTTTCAGAATTTGAATCGATTATCGACAGATATTCCAGAATTTCTACAAATATGAAATTTTCAAAAAATAAAAATCCGGAAATTCAAGTTGGAATGAGTTTAATCAAAATCAATCAATGAAATTTTACCCTTATGGCATAAGCCAATCCGATTAAATCCTTCCGATTGAGCTCCACTTTTACGGGATAATTATAATTAATTATTATCCATAATTATTAATTTCTTTGAATAAGGGACCCGGAATAACTGACACAAAAAAAATGCAAGTCCCCATCTCTTATAGAGAGACGCGAGCGTCTCAACGAAAGAGTTGAAGACTCCTAGAAACTCGAGTCTCTACACTAAAGACTGTCCAAGCCCCGAAAAAGTCGCAAAAGACCCGGAGAGACTCATTTTGGTCTCTTACAGTCCCGCAGAGCCTCTGAGAGATTGACAAATTTCATCCCGGGGCAACAATGAATTTTAGTACACTCCATGCGAAAAGCCGGATTTATCACACGCTGCGCTCCGCGCATCGTATGATTACCGCGGCTGCCGCACGGACTGAACTAAGACAGTATGGAGCACTCGGCGATAAATTCCGTTTTCAACGAATGTGAGTACAGACCTCGCGTTCAGCTCGGCCTGTAAACTTCAGATTCGTCGAAAACGGAATTTCGCACCTCGTACTCTAATGTACTATTGACTTTTTGAAGTGAAACTTCTTATCGCACGGTAGTAAACTCAATCTATGTAACGGAAACAGAGGGTGGGGATGCAACGTTTGGAGTGACGGTATGTAACGACAATTCTGACAGATTCGATGCTGACGGAGCCATCTACCGGTACAATGGGGTAGCTTCGATTCAATAGGCGTTGAGTAGCTGCACTCTTTACGAGATAATATAATAAATGAACAATTTGAATTTAAAATCATTCTAGCATATACATAAAGCTATGACGTTTCACTTCTGCCGCGCGTGATTTCTACGCACACATTTTTTTTTTGTGCAAATTCATGTGAGTCTATATATATATATATGGGGCGATGAGAACCGGAAAGTTTTTCTTGTGAACCTCAATTGTTTACTCCGAATTTAAGGTAGTTATCGCGTGAATCGGTTTTCTTACCGATTCATTCAAATTTATAGAAGGCATTCATATATACGTGATGCATTTCCTGTTAAAATTTTGCGTCATTCTGACTGCCAGTATAGAAGATATTAGGCTAAGATATTAAGTTTGTTTTTCGTACGGCCCTGGCCATTTTTAACACATGAAGCATAGGAAATTGAAATATTGAATATCTTCGATTCTGTGTGTCAAAACATGACCATTTTTCGAGGGGCTATTCACATTTAAATTGGGTGACACCATGATGAGGGGCTATTCACATCCGTAATCATGGTATCTCTTTCTTGCGTAATCAAAATGTAATCACAATAAAATCAATGTAATCATTGTAATCACTGTAATCACGTGATTACATTTCTGGTCATCATTTTTCCTAATCAAATTGTAATCACGGTAATCACGGTAATCATTTAAAATCGTTTAAGCCGTAATTACTTACGGCCATAAGTAATAGATCCTCATGGATACATAGATATAGAACAACACTGTTAGAAAACAATGGAAATTCCGTGGACGTTTTCGTAGTAATTTTAAGACGAGTGGTACTAAATTCGCTGTAGGGGGAGAAAAACGTATGAAATGTCATGCTTCAAGCAAAATCCAGGTGGGTTCATAATTTTTAAGTAGAAGTAACACTGAAATTTCGGAGATGACTTGGGTTTCCAATTGAGCATGAATATTTAGTGTCAAAATTACCTGAATTTTCAATAAATTCAAAATTTAGAATATATTCACCTGAATTTTCGAAATTGTTTGAATTCCTACTGAATAGTTGCCCTGAAATTTACAACTTTCATTGATTTCCTTCATCCGCTTGTGAGAAAATCAATGCATTATATAATTTTTCAATTCTGAAATTTTCTGAAATTTCAGTGAAATTGTCACTTGTGAAAAATGTCCGGAATTCGGTGTGGAAAATTTAGATTAAAATTTTTAACCGTGAATATAGGAAGACAGTTTCTTCTCCTCTAATAACTGAAATAGGAGATTTGCAAGTTCATGATACCAGGTAGGAGAAAGTCCTATAAAAAATCCTATAGGAATTCTTGTAGGATTTCCTATCGGATTTCCTGTAGAAATGCTATAGGGAATTCGAACTTCTCCTATATGTTCTTTTTTCCTCTAGAAATTTCAAAGTTTATAGGATTTCGGATTTTCTGTAAGGATTTTTTCCATAAACCATTTTCTATCGGATTTTAGAATTCTTATAAGATTTTTTCGTATAGAAGAGGGTTTTTAAGGAGAAATCCTATAACAATTCTAAAATCCTATAGAGGAAGGCTTATAGGAAAGTAGTCCAAAAGAATTCTAAAATCTCATAGAAAATGGTACATAGAAAAAAATCGTACGGTAATTCAAAAATCCTGCAGAAGAAGGTTTATAGAGGGAAATGCTATGAGAATTCTACAGGGAAAAATCCTCTAAGAATTCTAAAATCTCATGGAAAATGGTTCATAGAAAAAAATCCTATAAGAATTCAAAAATCCTGTAGAGGAAGGTTCATAGAAAAGAATACCACAATAATTCTGAAATCTCATAGAAATTTTTTTATAGAAAAAAAATCCCATAAGAATTCAAAACTCCTATGGAAATAAATCCATAGGAGAAAATCCTATAGAAGATGGTTTATAGGAAAAAATCGTTTAAGAATTCTAAAATCCTATAGAAAATGCTTAACGGAAAAATCCCTATAAAAAATCCGAGATCCTATAAACTTTGGAATTTCTATAGGAAAAGAAAACTGTAGGAAATGTTCGAAGTCTCATATTAAATTCATTATTAAATAATTTAAAATCTGATGAATTTATTAATTGCGAAAACACTTTCTGTGATTACAATGATTACGAATATTCGGTAATCACTGACTGTAATCACTGCAATCATTCGTAATCATGTAATCACCGTTTTTGGCAGTGGTACACGGAGAAAAATATTCAGGAAAAATTACGGAAAAAGTCACGTAAAAATTACGATCCGAAACGTAATCGTGGGGCGAAATGTAGTTGCGTAAAAAGTACGTGTCGTAGCGGAAATTTTACGAATCTCTCGGTGAAAATTACGATACTCAGTTCCGTAAAAATTGACTCTCCTGTGTAGGAAAATTTCCTACATAAATTCGTAATTTTTCCCTGACTTGATTTTTTTTTTTCGTGCGGAATAATGATAATAATATTAATGATAATTAATTTTAAATTTTTATTAATTCTAATACCGATTTTAGATCATAATTTTTGGAATTATTGGGGAACATGAGGATCAAGAAGGAGGATTAAAAAATGAAGAATTTTTCTTCACTGATTATTTTTATTAGAAAATGTGAACAAGATTCATTCTAACATTCAAACTCAATTTTATATTTCCAAAATATATTTTTCTCCCATGCATCCCCCTATCCTTCTGATTAAACAACTTTTTACGTCGTTGGAACTGAGTAAACTCCAAGAGTATTGTTCACCGTCGAGTTTATACGATTAAATACGTTTGTTTAAATAAACACTATGGCACAATTTTACAATGAAAATACAGTCGTCGTTAGTTAATGGAACACAGAACACACACTTGTATCAATATCTAGGTTTTTCAACTGTTTTTACCACTCATTTATACACTGTCACCACTAATTATCTTGTTAGTTCGAATGAATAACGCAATAAGACGCAATACACTGCTGGAACAGTTGTACCCCCGAAATTGTCCGACGACAATCGAGGGATTCCGAATCATTAGGGCGGGGGGGGGGGGGGGGCACACTTTCTATGCAAGGTCAAGCCAGCCCCCTCTCCATACTAGACGGGAAAATTTACGTCACGTAACGAAAAAAATTACGGAACTGGGAAACGTAAAAAAAACAGTAAGAGACACAGAAAAATTTCGAGAAATTGAGTAATATTTCCATTTCTTTCTGTACTTTTTAATGAAAACTCAGTAAATTTTACATTTATAGAAAAAATTACGGAACTTTGAAATAAATTTTCCGGAGCAAATCGTAAAATTTACAATTCATTTCTTATTTTTTGTGTAACTTTTCAATAAAATTTCGCTGAAATCACATTTCAGCTCACGATTACGTGACTTTTTTCGTAATTTTTCCTGAATTTTTTTCTCCGTGTAATCACCGTAATCACATTCAGCGTAATCACGACCGTAATCACGCACATTTCGTAATCATGGTGTCACCCAATTTAAATGTGAATAGACCCTCGCACCATGTTTACGAAATGTGCGTGATTACACGTGATTACGGTCGTGATTACGCTGAATGTGATTACGGTGATTACCACTGCCAAAAACGGTGATTACATGATTACGAATGATTACAGTGATTACAGTCAGTGATTACAGAATATTCGTAATCATTGTACTCACAGAAAGTTTTTTTGCAATTAATGAATTCATCAGTTGTTAAATTATGTAATAATGAATATTCGTCAATCTATTAATTTAGCGACTATATACTCCTGCGACTTGATAAAGTAAAAAATCTGGAACTATTTTGATCTTTTTATTATTTTATCACATAAAATAAATTAGAATTGAACAGAACGATAAATCATAGCACAAAAAATATTTTTTCATATCTTCGTATATTGTCGCGTAGGAAAAAGTCTTATAGGGATTATCTTATGGAGAATTCGAACTTTTCCTATAGGTTTCTTTTCCTATAGAAATTCCAAAGTTGATAGGATTTCGGATTTTCTATAGGGATTTTTTCCGTTAACCATTTTCTATAGGATTTTAGAATTCTTAAACGATTTTTTCCTATAAACCATCTTCTATAGGATTTTTTCCTATGGATTTATTTCCATAGGAGTTTTGAATTCTTAGGGGATTTTTTTTCTATAAACCGATTTCTATAAGATTTCAGAATTATTATGGGATTCTTTCCTATGAACCTTCCTCTACAGGATTTTTGAATTCTTATAGGATTTTTTTCTATGAACCATTTTCCATGAGATTTTAGAATTCTTAGAGGATTTTTCCCTGTAGAATTCTCATAGGATTTCTCTCTATAAACCTTCTTCTGCAGGATTTTTAAATTACCATACGAACTTTTTCTATGAACCATTTTCTATGAGATTTTAGAATTCTTTTGGACTACTTTCCTATAAACCTTCCTCTATAGGATTTTAGAATTGTTATAGGATTTCTCCTTGAAAACCCTCTTCTATAGGAAAAAATCCTATAAGAATTGTAAAATCCGATAGAAAATGGTTTATGGAAAAAATCCTTGCAGAAAATCCAAAGTCCTATAAACTTTGAAATTTCTAGAGGAAAAAAAAACCTATTGGAGAAGTTCGGATTCCCCATAGCATTCCTATAGGAAATCTGATAGGAAATCCTACAGGAATTCCTATAGGATTTCTTATAGGACTTTCTCCTACGTGGTATCATAAACTTGCAAATCACCTATTTCAGTAATATTCATCTATATTCACGGTTAAAAATTTTAATCTGAATTTTCCACACCGAATTCCGGCAATTTTTAACAAGTGACATTTCCACTGACATTTCAGAAAATTTCGGAATTGAAAAATTATATAATCCATTGATTTTCCCACAAGCGGATGAAGGAAATCAATGAAAGCTGTAAATTTCAGGGCAACTATTCAGTAGGAATTCAAACAATTTCAAAAATTCAGGTGAATATGTTCATAAATTTTGAATTCATTGAAAATTCAGGTAATTTTGACACTAAATATTCATGCTCCATTGAAAATCCAAGTCATTTCCGAAATTTCAGTGTTCCTTCTTCTACTTGAAAATTATGAACCCACCTGGATTTTGCTTGAAACATGAAATTTCATACGTTTTTCTCCCCCTAAAGCGAATTTAGTGTCCCTCGTTTTAAAATTACTACGAAAATGTCCACGAAGTTTCCATTTTTTTCTAACAGTGTTGTTCTATATCTATGTATCCATGAGGATCTATTGCTTAGTGATTACAGTGATTACAATAATTACATTGATTTCATTGCGATTACACTTTGATTACTCAAGAAAGTGACACTATGATTACGGATGTGAATAGCTCCTCGCCATTTTTTCACTGCACGTGTATTGAACATATATCTGTCACATACTATTTTTTTATTCGATTCCTAAGAATTCGAAATTCCCATTAAAAAAAAAGTTTTTTATGCTAAAATGGATGAAAAAAATAAAAATTCTGCCTAACATGCTCAATACCTGGGTATTGTCGTTAGGATGTGACATCAATGTTCGGTTGGAACGATACGGTGTGTGATTTATCGAATAACGAAAAAAAAAGATCCGGCTCTTAGCGAGATAACAGTCTTAACACACCTGAATTCGGGAGCAAACTTGCGGCCACGGGCGTCCAACAATACTGCTTAGACCTGCTGCACTTCTAGTTGATCTTTTTTTCGGAATAACTCAAAAACCACTGAACCAATATATCAGCCAAAATCTAATCTGGTCTAAGTCACATCAAGACGCATCGATTAAGAAAGAAAAAAGTTAAATCAGACCATCCGTTCGCGAGAAATCGTTAACCAAAATTTTGACCACACACATACCTAGTAGCACACACACGTGCACTCGCACACCCACAGACATGCTGTGGAAAATCATTGAGGAACATTGGAAACACCTTGAAACGTGGAGATATGGTGAAAAACCGATTTTCGGGGTGATTGCAATAACTTCCCCCTCCGGGAAGTCGAAATTTTATAATCATTGTACGCTACAGCGTTCACTGGATGGTCGTTGCGCGCAGCAGCGATCTCTAGTATTATTCCTAATTTGCATTCGATGAACTTCTTCCATTGCAATCATTAGACTCGAAGTCTAATGATCTATGAAGTATTTCAATGACCTCGCGCAAATAGGATAGAATAATCGTGTCCCTTGATTGTGACGACTTGGAAGTGATGAGCTTGAATGTCGAGTATAGAGGGAAGGAACAGGCTCATAAAATATGAGTAGGTATTGTTATTCATTCAAGATTGTAGAGTGAAAATAACATTTGTTCACTTTCATGGGTTCGATTCAGTGCTCTGATTCTTGATATTTTTTTTTTGTAACTCTACCATCATATTATTCCAAGATTCGTTGTTCACAACTCTTGATGTGAGAGACCTGGTTTGAAAACGTCAACTATTGTTACACGTCAAATACACGTGCGTCTCGTTGCTTTGTGTAGCCACAGTTATTTTGCGAATATTGATTCAATCCTGGTGTTATCCAGTCAATACATTCTAGCGAGCTCGATGGAAATTTTCTCGGCAACAATTACCAAAGCAACCAATAGGATGGATAACGTCTAAATAGACTACTCGATTATCCGACTCAGAATCAGAAAAAAAACAAAATAGCATTTGTACCCATCACAGTCTTATTTCATCATAGTCTCACTTCAAATCAGTCATCAAAAATTGGAGAGATGATTTACAATGTCAAGCACATACATGTGAACTTACCTGCTACGTCAACCAACGTCGTCATATGCTGTCGATATTTTACTACTATTGTCAATATACTACACTCTTCACAGCTTTGATAATGTATGCATTTTTGAGTTCATTTGTTATCAGCAATAAAAGCGGTATGTACAGTTTCTATGTATATCTCATTCAGAGGGAGACATCCCATGCGCGTTGTACACGGACAAGCATCAGACTAGAAACTGCGATACGTCGCTCGACGAGAGCTTACTCCGAACTTACGCCGTTATGGTGATAACGCATGCGCAAGTTTTGAGCGCCGAACCAAGTTCTTCTCGTTTCGTGAATATAGCTATCCTCCTATTGAGAATCAGTTTTCCGTACATGGCTGGAGGTTGAGGGAAAAATGGTCAGCTCGAGGAACCCTGTAAACCTTGATAAATAATTAATATGTCCATTGTTATGTGATATTAAAAGAATTATTAGATACGTGATTATTAGTTATTCATCGTGATCAGAACAAGTAAATAATTGAAATGCTTGAAATTGAAGTAATTATTAGGATGGATTATAATCTCTACAACGAGTACTGGAATAATAACGTGGAAGGGTCCTGCGTTGTCCTGCGCCGGCGTCGAGGTTTAACGGTGGCGTGGAAGGGAAGTTGGGGGTGCACGGGGGTAAGTCAGTCAGGCCTCAGCGCGGGCTCGGAAAAGTACCCGTACGGGAGCTTACGATAACGCCGGTGACTCGTAATTCCCCCGCTCGTCGATTCCACCCCTTTGTCAACAAAATTCCTACCCAGTATTAATATTACACAAAGGGTTCGGTTTCAATAATAGAATTTTCATTGCGAATGTTTGTTTTTAGTGTTCTTTCTCGATTACACTTTAGAAAAGGAAAATTTGGGTTTGAATAATTCCTTTTTGTGGTATTTGAGTGAGTTTTCATCGCTCTGGTTGAAATGAGCTGACTGTCACTAACGATGTTTAGTGATTACAGCGCATACTCAAAATCAACAAACAACAAATTGAGACCGAGTGGGAAGGGTAATTCTGTGAGAAATAATAAGAAGTTGTATGCTGAGTGCAATGAAGAACTATCGTGGTTACGAAGAACGAAGTTGTAAAGTCGGAAATTATGGAATTTGACTCTGCTGAGAAGTAATTACGGAGGGAAACTACCAGAATTGGAGCTGAAATAATTCTGGCGATGCCACGCCGAGGATCGAGAGAATGCTTAAGAACTCTTCGAGATCACGAAGAAATAAATTAATTCATGTGAACCAAGAATGACCATTTCAAGTGACAGAGTTATGATAGAATAAGTGAAATTGTTCGGTATGATCCCCTTTAAGTTGTGTTCAATATGCCTCGTGTGATACGTTCCAATATGATATCGGGCTGATAATATTATTATGATGACAAATGAATTTCTGTCTCACAAAAGTTCGGAATTCGGAAGAGAAGAGAATTGAAAATATATAAAGAGTGACAAGAGAATGGGAAAATAAACTCTTTTCCAATCACGATAAAAGCTAAAAAATCTTCGAGACGCCACTCGACACGCCTTTATCAACTTCAAAGAAAAGTTTAGCGGAGACTTCATTCTTTTTTACAATCATAAACATCACCATTCTCAGATTAAGAATACTAAGTAATAATAAAGAAACAAGCATGACATTGTTCCATAAAAAATGAAAATAATGTTCTCATGGTCAGAAAAGAGGAAACGCACATCCTTCGTTCATGGATAAACAAGTACATAAAAAATATCAGGACCTGAGTGATATGTCGATACAGTTTTCCCTCCGAGGCGCACGGATTACAATGTATTACGATAGAAAAAACTGAGCGAAAGATCTCTAGACTCACATTTTTTGTGACTTTGTGAAGTTGCTGTATAGAGGAAAAGTGTCTCGTTGTGTCAAAGTTCCACTATTTTCCCTCAGCATGAGGAGGCGTTGATCATTAGCAGCCTTCAATGGACTTGATGGAACAGAGAATGTCAGTGGATGAACAAAATACATGGCAAAAAAACGAAATTAAGTGAGGAAATTACTTAGCAAGTGCAAAATGACACTCCTCATTGTTCAATTCCCCTAAGCGATATGGCAAATTATCTATCGATTCATCCACTCAGTATTGTGTGATTTAGGATTTGGAAAATAACTCTGCTATCCACAATGAGTTTAGTCAGAATCATAAGGATATAAGTACAGAAGAGAAGAGACATCATATTTGTCGGATTATCCAGTAACTTGAAAAATATGGGATGGTCGTGGAATCACAGAAAAAAATGAATCGTGATAATATCGGAGTTTGACACAGTGGTGCTCATAATATAGCAGGAATGCGGCACTGTCGAGTGCAATGTGCTGTGCAATAACGAACATAAACTACCAGCGTTCAAAAGTCTTTAATGAATGTACCCGTTGCTTAATCTTCACCATTTTATGACAATGTTCGATAAATTTTGGATACATTCTCACGTGTCGATGCAATTAATCCAAGTTTTTATTAAAAAATGAGAAGTCCAATGGATGGACTCTACGCAAGCATGAAATTAGTCAATAACGACAGCCTAATTATTCTGTAAATATTTGTGGTCAGAGTGAGCGCGTAGGAGAAACAATTGAGGTATCATATTTGGACATTTTCAAGTATTCAAATATCAGACTTTCCAAAACTGACTGCTATATCTACGAAATCCCGTAGAATTATACAAACTGTTATTGTGAGCAAAGTTGCACTTTAGTATCAGTGTTTCCTTCCATGAGATATTCAATTGTATCAAGACTGATCAGCCGTGAGACTTTTATAATAAATGTTGTTTTTTTACCTGTTATGGTTAAGACCACTTCGTTCATTTATATCAGTTATATATTTGGTGTTACATCGTCATATCATTGGTACTTTATCATATCTCTGATCATAATCAACTAACAACAGGAGCAGCTGAATCTTATTTCGTCAACAGGAGATCAGCATCAATGATAATTGAAGAGTGGTATGATTATTGACATTGGTGAATTTGTTTATTCCTCAGGTGCAGTAACACCACGAAGGAAAATCTGGTGTTGATTTGTGGAGTGACGCGAGCGTTAGGAGAGGAAAGAGAGTAGTCAATATGACTCCTATCTTCCTCATCCTGTTGGTGGCGATCGACCCAATAATCGCGCAGAATCATGTTGGTGAGTAAATGAATATATCAAAAAGAAAGTTCAAATTGACTCTGTGGAGCCTAAAGAAGTACCAAGGTCCCCTTGATCCTGTGTGGACATGACCGCGGGTGTTTGTGGTGATACTTGGGAGAATTAGGAACACTTCATGTTGTGGCCCAAGTGACAGAACTTGAATAGACTATATACCATAGTGGTTGAAGAAAGCTGCTGCACACAGGGGAATAACAATGAATTGCAATTGACGCGATTATCCTAAGTCTTTATATCTGGGATTCAGTTTTATTATCCAAAAAATCTGTCATTTAAGACGAAAAAAACCTGAAGTTTGTGAGCTTTATAAGTATAGCAAATTCTCGAAGTCATAATTATCGTGAAGTCACGTCCGTCCGCTCCCATAGATTTCTAACTATCAAACTTTTGGAAGATCAAAAGATTTTGAAGATCTTTGTTGGATTACGAAAAAATAGTCACGTGCCGATGGAATTCTCAGAACGACGGTATACTTCGGGGTCCTCTTACATTATAATTATCAGTCTCGCAACTCCATCTTCCAAAAGCTCAAGTAGTAATAAAAATTGAGGCTCGAGTTGTACTGATCATGAATTATTGATTCAACCTTTAATGAGTCCAAGTTATTAAGTCCATAGGGTGTTGATATGATTTATAATAAGATTGCTTATTTCAGTTCGATTATTCAGATTCAGTCAAATTCAGAAAAAAACAGTAAAGGTGGTTACTGCCACTACACGACCCAATAATGAATTGAAATCCGAATAGGATCGATACTTTCATCAATCGTTTCCGCTCGAATCGCTGTGAATTTCTCCATTGTCTTTCAATCAAAACACAAATCGTCGATTGTTTCCCGAATTTTATAAACTCAAATACTTGAGAAGCTCACAACTTCAGGTAAAGGGACTGTATTAAAATAGTTCTAATTTAATCATCAGAGCTGAGATTTGTTAAGTATACGAAGTTGGCAAACGTGGAAGTTTGAATATGTGCACGAGTGGACTCTTAGACATACCAGACAAACCGACTAGTTTGACATATTCCAGTCTCAGATAATTGATAACCCTATCGAAAAATAATAAAATTAGCCATTTTCAATTGAAAGGTACCCAATCAGATGAATCCTATATTATATGTAGATCATAAACATAATTGTATCAGGTACTTGATATCCAAATGGAGATTCCAGAGCATAAGGAAAAGAAAAAGGTAAGATTCATATGTATTTTGATGAATCAGTAACAGTTTCATCATGAAAAAAGGACGAATTAACTCATAGTTTCATCCTGGAAGAGATAGCGCGTCGCGAAGTTCTTTCGTATCAAACAATCTCGAAAGTTGTCACACCAATTCGTCATTGATCGAAAAATGTGTGCCCGACTCAACAACCTATTGTTCGATAATTCATCTTGCGTGGTAATATGCGTTCGATCTCGTACATAGTGCTTTTTCTATTCATGTAGATATGATTGGCGAGATCATCTCCGCCCATTTCAATAGCAGTATCAATGAATATATTGGGGACACTATAATTGGAATTATTTTTTCCAGTTCGATTCCAGCCGATCAAAGTGCAACATTCGTGGTACCGTGACACGAATTAGGCTGATAATTTTCCTGGTCGGAGGTAAATTATCAGACTAATAATTTCTGTATAGTTTTTCAATTGTTTTTTAGTAAAATAGACATTTCCCTTATTTTTCATGATACGTGCCACATACCTCCAAACACCGCACTCTGATAGGCTAGAATCAGAATGAAAAAAATTATCCACCCAATAGCCCTCGACTTTCAAAATTCACCCGATATTTCCCTCAAGCTTTCCTGCGTATTAACGATCGTGATGACTTCTGCACTGGGATCCCACACGCCGAAGCGATCAGGATTTCGATATGTATAGCTGATCCTTCTCGTTGCTACGCGACAAAGCTATCGGGAAGTATCCGATAGTTTTGAAGATCTTAGGCTATTAAAGCTGATATTTTCAATAGTTTCTACTAAAAATGTGGTTCATATGATACATGACATTAAATAGCAACTGAAGTAATTAATCTGTGATCAGCTATTACACCCGAGGGGTACTTCATTAAGTTTCGGCGTAAACTCTGTTGCCTCGATGATATACACTCCATCCGAAATATAGTTGGTTAATTATGAGAAGCCATAATCCAAACCATCAATGATTCCCTGATTGTGTACATATAGTAGAGACCCCTTGATTTTTTCGGCTCGGGACATAATCTTGACCAATTTTCATGTGAAATATGAATAAAGCAATTGCGTTGATATCAATAGGGGCCAAGAGCAGTAAGGAATTGTAACAGTGGAAGTAGCAGTATATGCATTTATTATTCTGAAACTCAAAAATCGAAAAACAGAGGAATCTCTACCTAAAAACGCCTATTATCGATGTTGATGGAAAGACAATTGCAAACAAATTAGATATTGTATTATCGGGTATTAATTCTTAAGGGTGAAGAGAATATCAAACTTTTTGTATCCATCAGTAAATCCCCCCATGAAATATATTCGACGCGACAGTAGAATAACTTCATTATTCATGGGGGAAATTAATTCACGGGGAATTGCTTTAGCTTTCGTCGCGCTTTTTCCCCTCATCCATTTTCCCCCTCTAACCCCCCCCCCCCCCCCCACTCCTTCGTTTCCCTACGGATTCCCCGTTGATGCTCTGCAGTTGGCATCGATATCTCATGCGGTTGTCGCGCTTTCAAAGAGAAAAGGTTGTCTGTATAGTCTAGCCCATTGGGGATGAGGAAGGAATCTGCGAAAGCACGGGGTTCATAGGCGATGCAAATTTCTTCACGGTCTGCATCGAGCGCAACTACGGCCGAGGTCTGTTTGAAGATTTCCTCAGGGGCTTTGAAATCCCATGTAAAAAAAAGCAAAGATGGGATAGCACCGAGAATGTAAAAAAAATATGAATAGAGGCAAAAACTCAATTTTCGTTAATCCTTTCAAACAATCGAGGATTGAGAGGAAAAAACTCGGTGTGATTCACATCTCAGTAAATTTTAGAGAAATCTGAGCAGACATTGTGGAATTAACTACCACTAGCAGCACTCACGAATTTTCACTCAACTTTGAAGCATTTCGTACCGTTCGTAGTACTCATGATTTTGCTAATATATTGGGTAGCTTATTCATCATAGTATGATTTTGGAAGAGGAATCGAGTAAGGAGTCATATACAGCAAAGTGCACAGAAAGAAATTGTCGGTGGAAATCACTATCTTAGGACAATTTCTGTCTGGAGGTTCGACAATAATTGATGTTAAATAATAAGATTTATAAAACTGACGGCGGTGGCTGTGTGGTTAGAGTGGGGGGTTGGCACGTGAACGGTCCGGGTTCGATTCCCGGTCAGGGGGGGGGGGGGGGCAAATTTGGAAAGCTCTCACTTCAGTTTTCATTGTCCGAGCGGGAGTCTCGCAAGATACGACTATACCTGGTCAGGTTTTCCTCGATTGTGATTTTTCCTCGGCCCTCGGTAAATGCAGTACAGCGGGGATGGGAAGGGAACAAATCGTAAAAACCCGGGAGGGTATACGAGAAGACGAATAACATTAAAAAAAATGATAATAAGATTTATAATAAGTAAAATAAATGTTATTGTTCGGTATGGTACACGGAGGGAAAAGTCCAGTAAAATTTCCGAGTCTGTTCCGTAATTTTTTACTAAAAATCACTGAAAAATTACGTTCGGTTGAAGTAAAAATTACTGAAAGTTACGTAATTTTGCCCCACACCTCAAGGTTGCCCCACTATTACGGAACAGACTCGGAATTTTTACTGAACTTTTCTCTCCATGTACCATACCGAACAATAAAATTTATTTTACTTATTATAAATCTTTTTAATTGTTATTGTGAGTAATTACATACATTTGTCAAAGACAAAGATAAAAAATATCTATGTGGAGGATAAAAATTATAATCACCCTGGTAATTATTATACAATTCATAGAATTTTTATTCCTGCAATTCAATCAGCACACAGAAAAATCTAAACCTGAATTATACGATTGAGAAATCGTCATTTACGTGTCACCGTCGTCGATTTCAAATTCGTAAATTAAGACGATTCTGCCTTAATTTACGTTTTTTTATTCGTAAATTACGACGAGTTTGACCTTATATTACGATGAACGTATTCATAAAACGCGCCTGCCGAAAATAGTTTCCCTTTCATTGCGAGGATAAAAAAAAAACAACGCAGGGCAAAACGGACCACTGATAAAACAAGTAGGCGGCAGCGAAATGCGGCTGTAGATTTATAAGTACAGATTTGCGGTTGTGGAGTTTGTTAATTTTACGTGTGCGTTTTTTTTTCGCCATCAATCAATTGATGGGGTGCTTCCGAATTGTTCTTTCAATATTTTTTGCGTATCATTATTGTAAATAAGTTTCATTCAATATCTTGAAAACTTTGTATGTACGGATATAAATATTTTGATTGATTCAGATAGAAGGCATCGAGAAGAAGATTTTGAAGAAAAAATAATTAAGTCGATCAGGTCGTTTTCGAGATATTGAATAAAAAAGATTTACATGCAAAGTTTAATATCTCCGGAACTAATGGTCCAATTAAGCTGATTTTTTTTATTTTTTATTTTTTTTTATTTCCTGTTGGAAATATTGCATCCATAAGAGATACCTTCATGCCAAATTTCAAGTTAATATCTCTATTTTTGCGCAAGTTAGAGAGATTACAAGGATTTTCTCTGAAAAACAGAAAAATGGCCATATCTCGGTAACTAAGTAACTAAGTAACGTAAAATGGCCTCGAAAAAGTGCCGCTTAGCACGCACACATGCTGACATGGGCTAAAAACATTTTTTTTTTTTCGTTTCAGACCATTCTACATCATTTTCAAGCAAAATTAGAAAATGTGAAAATTGAACGATTGCAATGTTTCCATTCGGAAGCAAAAATGGATAATTTTTTTCTTTTGACGTGCATACGTATATAGTTTCACTTTAAGGTAGTTATCGTGTGGATCGCTTTTCTTACCGATTCGATGAAATTTTTACCAGCGATAAAGAAGAGTTTACTTGACCATCTCTAAAAATCTGGTATCGATCTGACTAGCAGGAGCCGAGAAAAAAATGATCAAAGTTTGCATTTTCACTGTCCGTTAACACGTAGCCCCCTATACTAGATACCTCCGAATTTACCTTTATTTTTATATAAAAAAAACGCGTCTTACCATTTTTTCTAAAAACCACTATATTGTAAAATAATCCTTTACGCATTGTTCAAAACTTTTTCAGATCGATCTGACTCATAGTTAATTAAATAATCATGAACAGAGTTCGAAACTCTCACATACTCTCGACACTCGTAGACGTATGGAGGGGGCACAGAAGTTCGAAGTGACAACGTCGCTCGGTGAATTCGGAGACGCGCACCGATCGTTTGAATGGATAATCCAACAAAATAAATTCGTGCTGGGAAAAATCTTTTATTTTCCTGAAATATTACTTCTAAAATTTTGTAGCGGATGATTAGCGTGAATTAGTCAGACAGGGTGATGATTTTCGAGGATAAATAAATTTTCCAGAAAATGTAAGATATAAAAAATCTTTATTTCATTTCAGCAAACCTTTAATATTATAATAAGATGCACGTTAACCTTTTCGCGTATAATTTACCATAGAAAACTAGAGAAAACCTCTTTTTAAAACTCCAATAGATTCGATCAGTCGAACTCGATTGATGAATGATTAATATCATCATGAAGGACTAGCTTCCAGAGTACTAAAACCATTGCATTCGATCAACTGGTAACTTTTATTCTATACACGAGCAAGCGACGTTGCCACGAAGGGTTGCACTTATCATATGCACCCCATGGGCCCTGTTTGTCACGAGTATGCTACAGGATAACTACCTTAATTATGTATTGCTGAAATTTTCCCATGCTCGAACGCCATCTATCGGCGTTTTCTAAATATCGGTAAATTATCGGCGTTATCTAAATATCGGTGAATTATCATAATTATTTTTCCCATCTAAATTTCAGCCAATAGGATTGCACCATTCGACGTTATTTTGTATAGTCAACACGGTATTCAACTGATAATTTTCGATAATTTCACTGGTCATTTTTCATGTTGCCTATATATAAAGAACAAAAGACGAGAAATCAAGTTAAATCTCATCCGATCTGACAGATTGAATTTTTAGCCGTGAATTTTGTCTCATGGTGCAATCCTATCGGCCGAAATTTAGATGAAAAAATAATCCCCCGAATACCACTTGAGCTCCAAAATTAATCAGGTAATTTTGAAGCTCTTGTGGTATTACATGCGATTATTTTTTCCATCCAAATTTCAGCCAATAGGATTGCACCATTCGACGTTATTTTGTATAGTCAACACGGTATTCAACTGATAATTTTCGATAATTTCACTGTTAATTTTTCATGTTGCCTATATATAAAGAACAAAAGACAAGAAATCAAGTTAAATCCCATCCGATCTGACAGATTGAATTTTTAACCGTGAATTTTGTCTCATGGTGCAATCCTATCGGCCGAAATTTGGATGAAAAGATAATCCCCCGAATACCACTCGAGCTCCAAAATTAATCAGGTAATTTTGAAGCTCTTGTGGTATTACATGCGAATATTCGTCTGCTAATGCATGGGTAACATACAACTTATGGATTGATATACTAACTTCTAAATAGCATACATCGTGAACACACAATGTGAACCGATTGCTCGAGTACATTGGTTTCCATGTCAGGGTTTCGTTATTTAAACGGGGATATTTCTATCCCCGTCTGTGGATACAGCTATGGTTTCATTTCGAGGGTGATTTTCTGAAAGTACACCATGCCCTAGCGCCATATACCGGCATTCTAAAATATTCTAGAAAGTTCTCAAATGTTCTTCAACTCCCCAGGAATCATCCTATTATGATATTTCATAAGTCATAATATCGGAAAAATTACGGAATGTTCTGGAAAATTTCAGAAAAATCTGGATCGGTATGGAACCTCCTGGACAATTCGGAAATCGTAGTCATCAACGGTCAAACATTGATCGTTGTATCCGACATTTACCACTTCATATAGCTCTCTGAACCTCGCTCTGAACATTAGACGTATCCGCGATAAATCTTACGGCTGTATCGACGATACAGCCGCCTGTTACTTTTTTTTCGGCAGTTACGTTAAGGTTTCGTTTTTGTTTTGTTTTGGGGAATTCATCCAGGTGGACCAGGCCGAAGTTGATAAATACCGGCACTCTCCGTCTTCAAGGTTTTGAAGGTCCGTTTTGCCTTACCCTCCCCTACGTTTTTTTTTCAATTGTGATTCACGATTTCTTAAACATGAATTACGTTTAATTCAGTCGTGAATTACCTTTTTTTCAATCGTAATTCGCGATATCTCAAACGTGAATTACGTTAAATTTAGGCGTAAATTACGTTTCATTTAGTCGTAAATTACGTTTTCTTTACCGAAACCTATGACCTTCTAATTGGTGAATTCCGATTTTCATGACCGAAATTATGCCATAGGGCATCGTAGGAGTGATAAACGTAAAGTCCGTTTAGTAAAACGTAATTTGAGTTTAGATTTTTTTGTGTGTAAATTATATCCATGGAGCGCATTAAAAACTAACCAGACGCGCGATACTTTTTACCATTCAGAGCAACAAATTCTACCGAGCTTCCGAATGGTAAAAAGTGTTGTGCGCATCTGAGGCACGAGGTTGGTAAATTTCACATAACATATCTGCGCGGTACCTTTCGTGTACACCACATTTATGATCTGCCGGTAAAGTTAGTAATTTTTATTATTCTGGGACAGCGAATGTTATCTAAATATTTGTAAAAACTACCAAGATATCTGATAATTTTTATCAGGGATCGAGAACTAAATTGAAGAACGAGAACGAAATGAAGAACTAAAATGTTGAGAACGTTCTCTTGAGAACTAAATTGAGAACAAAAATATCAAGACCGTTCTCTTAAAGAACGAAAAGAAGAACAAAATTGTGAAACCTTTCTTATAGAGAATTAAATGAAGATCGAACATCTCGAGGATATTTCCAAATCACGGCTCGGACGAGATTAAATTTTAAATTTGGCAACGCCGCATATACTGCATCTGTATGGACTGATACGGAATATGAATCATTTTTTCGTGCATCATAGAAGTACTTTTGAAAACTTATAATTATCGGATTAATATGGTAGTCATCAACAATTTTTTTTGTCTAGAAATGTTTCACGTCGAGTTCGTAGAATTGATTGAACATAGGCAAAATCATGTTTCAATTCGCTGAACAAATTATGTTTTGAAATTCATAAAAAACAAATAAATGTGGTGCAATTCGAGAATTTTCTCCATGCTGTCGCAGAATTTTTTCTGTGCCGCCAGATAAATTTAAACCAATGTATTGGAACTTTTTCCTCTATAAGAACTTCAAAAATCCCGGTGTAAAATTTACTGTACATGTGGGAAGGAATTCATCATATTCATAATTATTGAATTGTAGAATGATGGGTATATCTTTGAGTTTGAATTGGAAAAATAAAACCCGTATATAATCTCTCTATGAGATTGCCAAATTCCGTTCAATTTTGTTTGGAGCTGTTCTTCCCGAGAACGTTCTTCGATTTAATTCCATTCTGTTCTTTTTAGGGAAAACGTTCGTGAATTAAAATTTTTTAATTTTGTTCTCATGAGAACGTTCTCACATGAGGACGTTCCCAATATTTTCGTTCTCGATTTCGTTCTCTAAGAGAACGTTCTCAATATTTTCGTTCTTAATTTCGTTCTTCTCGAGAACGTTCTTTTTTGTTCCCGTTCTTCGACCGAAGAAGGAAAACGAACAAAGAACGAGTTCTCGGACCCTGATTTTTATCCATGCGAACTGGAAATTTTTACACAGGTAAGAATATATATCATCCGGAAACGTTCATTAAAATTTATCCACACTAAAGATATGCATTACTCAAAAAATGAATTATCACAGAATGACTATTCGTCTGGGTAATTTTTACATGGATTTCATTATAATTCTCACCAAAAATTTCTCTCCATGTGAAGTTCATCCACTGGCTCCATAGTCCATGTACCACAGGCTGCCACGTGCTCCAATGCCTGGTGAAATGTAGAGAAACGTGCTGAAAGAGAAAAGCGTTCGGTGGTTATAAAATGAAAAAGTTACTGACGTTTTATGGCAACTCCCAACGGTTGGGCTCTCATCGTCCAACGTCTCTGTGGGGGATCCAAGCGCACCCCCGGCTTTTGCCAACTATCGAACGCGCTTTACCACAAGAGCTTACCCGTTAGTCTGAACTTCTCCATGTCGATGGTAACCCAGGTCGTGAGGCCAGTTGACCACAATCCTTATAAGTACAATCGGGCATTCAATTAATCACTTCAATTTACTGGGATCCTCGAATCCAATTAGCGTAATGCGAAGTTGACTTCTTGTTTTGTGAAAAAGAATAAGAAGTGAATGATCCTCCATACACTTTGTGATTGTCGTATTCTTGTATTCATTTGGAACAGTACCAATATTACTTCTGGGTCACGTTAATATCGTAAATCTGTCGAATCGTCTCGTCCAGGGTCGTAATTTATGAAGGTCCAAAGTGCAATTCCCTGTTGCACTCTAACTCGAGTTAAATCCTCATCAAACATGCACACTCCAAATTGTCCGTATGGATAGTAATCGTAGTGGGATGGTTGAAAAAGCAAAGATATTACGGAATACCTAATTTCAATTGAATTTATATTGAATGAAAATTTCGTTACATTAGGATGGTCTGATTGGGATGTCTGCCCATCATCATTTCTCATCCACTGCTACATGAGATCATGATTTCATTGCTCTCCCTTTGTTCAATGCAGATGTCCAGGTATATTCAATAGAGCTCAAAACAAAGTTAAATTCGATATACTAGGGAATTCTATCCATTCTCCATTGGATGAATTTTCTATATGTGCTATTGTTCTTGATTCGTAAATTGAATATCGCATAAAACACTGACTTATTTCGGAGAGATAGATTATTCTATCAATAATTCAGTAGTGAAGCGGTAGAGGGTAATAAATCGACTTAACTCGTCCTTGACTTTTCAAAGAATATTTTTGAATCTGAGAGAGATAGTGACATGTTTATGAAGACTTTTCTTGCAGAGCAAAATGAGATTTACCAAAAAGGTCTGTATGAAAATTTCGCTATCTCTCTTAGGTTTAAAGATATTCCTCGAAAAATCAAGGATGGGTTAAGTCGACTAGTTACCCTCTACCACTTTACTACTGAATTCATCATTATCCACTGGAATCAAATGTCTAATCAGGGACAATTTACCTGTGTTTACTCAAACATTAATCAATTTAATTTTCATGTCGTAAAACAAATGCTTGATGCAGTGAAAAGTAACTATTTGCCCGCGTGAAAAGAACCTATATCCGGGCATATATCTCAGTTATATTCACTTATATTTCGGCCAAAAATATAGTGTGCCTGATATATTCAAGATATAAGTGCATGGATATATGTCCTTTCCATGAGGGTGCCTTTTGCAAAATCAATAAAACTTTCATAGATTCAATGAGACATCATGGTACGTTCCGATATTTATGTTACTGCTGAATCTCATTCGTTCAATCACTGTTATTCGACATATCATATTTGCTGGAATACTGACGATTCACCCTAGATGGATTATTTTTTTTTTTTTTTTTTTTTTATAGATGGATTATTTTGAAACTGTTTATTGATCATGTAATGAATTTCACAATTCATCACATTCCATCAGAAAGTCAAACAATGGATGACCCAGCCGTTACGTAAGAATCAATTGTTTGCAACTTGGCCAGAGCTGATAAAATGTTTGACATTCACCGCGTGATCGATCGACCCTTAGGGAATATTGACGGGAACTATTTTCATAAAGAAAAAAACTGAGTTAGAGGGGATAATAATTTCGATTTATAAGATCGTATATTCAGTGGTGCTGTAGAAGTAACTGATGCTTTGAATCGGGCCATCAACCTTCATGAACGACTAGCATTAAAATCGCGCTATATGCGCCTCCGCCTCGAGCTTCAGACCGGATATCACGTCATCAACATATTCTCGATACTATTATCAATTGTCATTCAATATTTTCGATGAATTCGACTTCGATACGATTGTACCGTATCATCTCTTCTTATAATATTGACTAGCATATGTTTTCTGAGTTTAGTGCGCGCTTCGCGCGCCTGCGTCTTCATTTGTTTGCCGGATGTACGTCATCACCAATATCGATACTATTATCCATTCGACTTTCGAGTTTTTTTCGATAATTTCGATTTCGATACGATTTTACCGTAACATCTCCTTTTATAATATGGATTATCGCGAATTGCTTATCGATGTTAGTTTGTAGAATATCAGTACACTGAAAACAGAAGGTTTGGTGAAACCCTCGGGATTGGTTTCGATGCATACTTACGGTCTTTCCTTCCATACAATCGTGCCATAATTCGCAATAAATGCCGTCATAACTGGGCCTCCTCACCCCAGGGAATAATGGGGTGGTAATTTTTACGATAAAAAGTCCACTTTAGAATCGTCTCCCCAAGAGCGTTGCCCGACTCTCCTATTGTATTATTATGTCCATTCACACCTATCTCGGAGCATAATTTTTTGTTCATGTAGAATCATAACAAACTAGCAGTATTGAAGTTGACGGTAGACATGATGATAAAATAAAAACTGTTGATATGTTATCTATTGAAACTCCACATCTTCGCAGGAAGAATTCTCTATTCACAGTCTACTTATCATCTTTATATCATCTTCATTTTTTAATCTCAATAAGTTCACTACTTTTCACTCTAAGCTCCATCCACTGCTTATTCTATTCATTCACACTTGATTCCTTTTGTATTTAAAATAATCCAAGTTCACTAAACTTAGTTGAAAAATTCTTGTTTCACTATAGCAAATGATCGTACAACTGAAATTTCAAACAGTATACTGGGAAAAAAGGGAATAACTCATGAAATTTGGTTTGTCACCGAATTTCCGCTGAAATAACTCATAATATAAGGAAACTCCGTCGTTAACAATCCATAGATCGTTATTCCTTTTTTCAGAAATCCACCGTAATTTCTATCAAAACTACGAGAAGTGAAATGCCTGGAGCAATGGGGAAAAAAATAATAATAACATTGGCGATTGTCGGGGGATGTTGGGTAACAACGGAAAATCGAATACGGTGACCTGAGACCACTGGAACCTCGAAATCGTCTCGCGTTACGAGAATCCAATTCCAGGGAAGATTAGATCCGAGTTCTAATAGAACGAACGACGAGAAACGAGAGTTCACGCGATTTCTTATCCTTGAAAGCGGATAACTTGCCACCCACTTTCACCAATTCTACATATATCTTTTCTTCCTTCGGTCTTTTGAGTCGCTTGGGCTTTTAGTCGTAGCGTCTCCGTGGCTCTAATCCTTAATGGTAGCACACCAGAATCAAAATGTAGTACAATCGTAGTAGTAAAAAATAGTTAGAATGATTTTAATAATTGATTTGCTTTAATGAGAACCAAACTTTTTTGGAATAGTTCAGCTCTTTTCTGTTATTGTTACTCAGGCTTGTAGGAATCGAGCCAGTAGATAAATAATTACAGTTTCTAGAATTTCTGCGTTACCTCCCCAATGGATTTCGATGCTGCAGATTAAAAATCTGGCCTTTTCCGCCGCACGTTCAGCCTTCACTGATGAAAAAATTGCCTTCGCAACGAGTACATTTTGCATGTGAGATTCATTCCATTGAGGAGAACGAATTGGCATGTGGAGGAAGGTGTTTTTCACAAAACTGACATTTTTACCATGAATATTATAACTATCTATTGAGGGGGTATGCAACGGTTCACTCAACAATATTCATCTGACTTGAACCCTCAATATATATGTATGCAATAAAATTATAGCTCTATAAATTCATTCACGACTGAAGTGTATCCATCTCTACAGTAAAAATCCATTCTCACAGGGACGATCCTTAAATGACAAACGAAAATGATCCAGTTTTGACAAAGGCTTCATTCATCTTCCAGAACCGAATTAACCTAATACAATAACAGATCCCTCACGCGCACTATATTCTTATGAGACACAGGCGTGTTTTCTTTCATCACTATCTTTCAATATCCTCACTCCCTCCACTGTTTCACCATCATTGACAAAAGACATTTATAATCTATCTTTCTTAGCCTGATCATAATTATCATCTGAATAGAGCCCAAGGAACATGAAGGTCATTTGACCCTCATTCGTTCAGGGCTAGGCAATATGCTGACACCATGTTTGATGGTGAATGTCCATAATTTTACTTTCTTCCATAAAAAAAAAATGGTTTTCTGCTCTCACATTGTCTCGGAAAGAAATCCCCCCTAGAATCTCTCAGCGAAGGGCCCAAACAGTAGGACTACTGTCTTACCACACACTCCGAGTGCCTACCATTGATAAGATAACCTGTTACAACCACAGGCCCTTATGACAATTTTCACTGTAATTCCTCAGGAAAAAGCTTGATGTAATCATCGCACCAACTCTCTTTGACCCTTTCAGCAAGGAAGGAAAAAAAAGTACTTTTCTGCTGTTCTATACCATATTATCTCGCTTGTAGGCCATTTAAAATCATGACAAATAGGTCCATACGAGGGAAATATTCCACATCGAAATTCTCCATTGCTCGGATAATTTTTAACCATACGGGGATTTTCATTAACGAATAATGAATAGCGCATGGGTTAGCGCAATGAGTTATGTGGCCACGATTATCGGAACGCCGAGTGATTGGATAGTCGATATTGAAGTTCACACCCCAACTGCTCTGGTAAATTCTGTTCATTCATGCTTGGATGGAATGAGCTGACGGGGCACGGACGTAGCACTCAGTCTCTGAGCCAACCTATCAGCATTTATATTGAAGTACACGCCTGGCATTGCTGTCCGCGCACTCATATTCTCTCTCCATTTTTCTGAAATTCAATTGAAAAGTCCTTATCATCTGCATGTTGTATTTCTACTATAATGTTTTGAAGAACAGAGAGGAAGCATCAGGAAGTGACATGACCACCGTTGAAACACGAACTCGCTCTCTGGACTTTCGCCTTCTACTCTAGAAACTGTTGAACAGGGAGCACTGTGAATACTGTAAAAGAATGAAAATAAATGTCTGACCTTTCGAAAATATTCAGCATCCTTTTTTTTTTATCGTACACGCACGCACGAGAATTCAAGCTTGATTCAAGCTTGATACCTTGGGTTATCCTCAGGGAATCGCGTAACCCTCAATAAAAATTCCTTCCCGTCGTATGCACCTTTCTCGTTTCCTATTTCTTATGTACAAACGTGAGAAGACGTTCGTTGATCCAGTCCACTTCAACGTTCCTCTTCCTCGTTCTTCGTTCTTCCCTTCTCATCTTACCGTATAATATCAGACACTCAAGAATCCTGCCCTTCTAATTAAGCCCAACCCTCTACCGATCATGAATAACTAGATTTTTTCTAGGAGTAAGTTCTTCGGAGAATTTAATCACTGGTATTGGCCGTTGATTCGCATTCTTTATAATGATATCACATTTCACACGGTCATTCGTAATACAATAGTAATATCGAGCTTAGTATATATTCACAGAGAGCAAAAGACGGTGACTGCACACTTTAGCGCTGACTGTCATCTGATAATTGTGAGCTTTACCTCGGGGGCAATTCGCCGGGGTACACGTTAACAGTTGTTTAGATTGGCGACAATAATAACATTAATAATGGGTTGACCTGACGCAGTAATATACCTGTATTGTGATTCCTCTCGCCTCGTTCCCCTCCCGCTCTCAACTCTTCCTCTGTGTCGTTATTGTGTATCTATGTGTTAACACGTGATGCACACTGATGCAATGCTTTGCCAACACGCATATGGAAACAAAACAACAAAGATAGTGAGTGGAGGTTACTCGCAAGACGACAGAAATTCCTCGTGTTTATATTTTGCCAATGTGAAAGTGGGTGGAAAATGTGGTTGACCTCCATTGGAAACCTTGTTAGGTGAATCGCTGTAGAGAGACTTAGGAGATACAGTCTGATACAACGAGCAAAGAGGAACGGACGTGAATGCAGGATTATATAGATCATAATGGAGAATGTAACAGTGATACTGGTATACAGAATTATATAATTCATATTCCACTACCTTTGTTAATTGTAATCGCAAACTATCGCAATTTGGCCTCTTACGTTTTCGAATATTTGGCCGTAACTCTAGGTATTAATCCAGAAGTGGTGGAAAAATATAGATTTACTATGGTCCTGTGAATACGTACAAAATTGTTTACTGACAGCTGAACAACATTTATATAACGGTCTGTTTTCCAAGCGAGGAAAAAAAACACGCCAATTGTCTATGTCTCATTAACTCCTGTTTTCCAACCGTACTGTAAATGGAAATTGTGCATTTGTAACGTGACAATTGTTCTTGATGATTACACTCTGCTTTCAACTGTATTAATTGTTCAAGTACCAACGACACTTGCTTTCTTTTCTTGTTCAAGTTATATTTCGTTTGATTTTGAAAAGAATTTTGTACCAGGGAAACTATTACCGGCGGTGCTACGAATAACCGTTGGTAAATAAGTTTGCACCATAAAATAACATAGTTTTTGGAGTTCAAAGGGGGGCTGAAAATGGTTCAGATAATTGGGAAGACGTGTCGACAGTTAACAACTGGTCCTAGTCTCATATAAACCTGCGACACCAAGGGTAACATTCCTTGCCACCCTTTTGTGATTGTTCATGGCCAACTGAGATGGGAAAAAGACTGTTCTAATCAAGTGAAGTAGAATATACAGCTTTCCATCGGGTTGAGCACAGCAAAAACTCTGAGAGAAATCAATAATCCACACAATAATTTTTTTCTTCAAGACGGCATATCGTGTGAAACTGTGATATGACATGTAGTACGTCTTCTGGAAGGCTCATAGTTAATGAATGAAAAGTCATGAATAAGAAACGTGGAATTTCTTCCTCGCCTCAAAAGAAAGGATGTATGCCTCTCAGTAAAACAAAAATTCAACGGTCTTATTCACGGAAATCACCGAGTATGAGCGGTAACACCCGCCATAATGCTCCCCTTTTGATCTCTCGATAAATAGTCCGAAGCACTGATAGAAGATGTAGGTTCCTCGCTTTTTCCTTCTTCACAAAGAGCAATATCGAAACAACAATCCTTCACAAACACTTCCTTTTCTAGTTTTGTCCCTTGTGTTCATATTTCCCATGAGAGTAAAAAAAAAAAATCAAACAGAATTAGAATTTCGAGAGAAAAAATCCCGATAGCCTCAGCCGGGAATCGAACCCGGGTCCCCCCAGTATCGCGCCGGGAACTCCCTTCATTAGGCATCGAAATTAATTCAAACAGAATTAGAATTTCGAGAGAAAAAATTCTGATAGCCCCAGCCGGGAATCAAATCCGGGTCCCCGAATAAGCCACCTGCCCATCAAACATGAGTGAATACTATGAGTGAATCTTTCCACAAAGCATTCGATGCGTGGGTTGAACTATATATTTTATTTACTTCCTGGAATAGGCAAGATCGACTTTTTAACATATCTCCACCTTTCAATTTTCCATCATATCTTTATCTTTCAAGGTGAAACTATGAACTCTACGAACCTTTTCGACCATTTTTGCTTCCGAATGGAACCATTGTAATCCTCAAAATATAAGTTTAGTATTTTTTGTGTTAGGTTGACTAATTAGGGTCTAATTAGTCGAAAAACGCGATTTTTAGACCATGTCCGTATGTATATATGTACATATGTATGTATGTATGTATTTATGTACAGTTAACTTCTAAAGTTCCTGACCAAAGTGTATTCAATAGCAATGTATTTCGGTGGTCACGAACTTATGGAGTCAACTGTATATATGTGATCAGACCCTTTAACCTCTCAAGGCCGGGGTTGATGCATTGCATCGACTCATGGGAAAATGAAAAGTTCCTCTCAAAATCAATTATTTCCAAAACCATAAATGCCATCTTAACCATCCAGACATCATCAAAAAGAGGAAAACTGTAGCTTCGATTTCACATTTGTTTGTAAATTTTTTATCAATTAGAAGTCATCAAATTTGGGTCGTATTCAACACATGCTGCGCTCAGTGACAGAAGGGCCCCGTACGTGAGGGGTTAAGGGTATCATTGAGTGTTTCTCTCTGACAAATGCGTCGAATTTCATGATTTTTTTTTGTCAAACGTACATATTCATAAGCGCTGTTTAACAACACCAATTGAAACTTGATCCATAATGTAGCTTTTTAAATATTGGAATTTTCCGAAAAATCGATTTTTCGACGTGAGCTCAAGAATTAATCATTTCGATCGATTCAATAACAGATCAAAATATTCCTTTCGATATTCTCATGATCGAGTTTGAAGATGGTGGGGTTAGTGTATTTTGTTCTGGAATTATTCAGTTATAGCTTCAAATAAACTTCAAAAAATTCATTGAAATTGAGACTTAGTTGGAATATAATGCAGGTTTAGTTGGGATTTAATCGGCATCTAGTTGGGACTTAATTGGGATTTAGTCGGGGTTTAACACTAGGTTGGTCGCGCTATGGTCATTTTCCCGCACTTTTTCCCATTTTTGCTATAGAATAAAATAAACATGTCCAAAAAATCTGAAAAAATTTGACATCTTAGCTTGAAGTCCCTAAAATGATACTGTTGACTTTTTTTTTTAATCCGAACTCTACAGTGAGATAAAACAAATCTGATGAGCGACGGACTTCGAAACGCGGGGCCGTCCTCACAGCGCGACTAAACTCGTAGGTGAAAATTTTCGGGCGATGTTGCCATTTCAGTGCGAGTGGTGGTAGGCCCGCGCTGAGCACACGAGTGTGGAACGCAACGCTGCACACCAAAAAGCATTGCGGGGAAATGCTAACGGCGCGACCAACGACATTCGGGAGTTTAGCGCGACCAACCTAGTGTTAATCAAGGCTTAGTTGGAATGGAATCGGAACTTAGTCCGTTAGAATTTTGGACCCTCAAAGTTGTAGACCTCAGAGTTTTGAAAATCAAATTTTCGACAATAACTCAAAAATGAATCATTCTAATCCATTCAATGGCGCTTCAGAACATTCCTCTTGATGTCCTCCGGACCGCGTTTGAAGATGATGGGGTCAGTATAGTTCGTTACATTGTTCAGACACAGCTTCAAATCAAATTCAAAAAATTCATTAAAATTGAGGCTTAATTGGAATATAATGAGGGTTCAGTCATCATACTGTTCTATAAAATCAACAATATAATAACGAATCAACCTTCCAATTGATCAACAATGTGCCACGATGATAACTATTTCATTGAAAAACCAACAATCCGAGACAATCTCACTGAAAATGATCGGAACGTTTAAGATATTTCTGAATAAATATTGAAAATATTTTTGAGATAGGCACTCTTTTATGGAAGAATTTCAACAAAATATTCAATCAATGGAATTAGAAAGATAAGTTTGAATTTTAATTATCATGAAAAACTGAAAATTTTTCCTACTAGAACAATCCTATACTTGACTCTGAGATACCCCGACTTGACTCTAGAAATGAATCTTTCCCAGATTTAACTCTGGGGAGATTGATTAATATTATATTGAAAAAATATAGTTTGAGTATTACTTCACTTTAATTTTTTCAATGAATTTCATATTTGTTCTTTTTCGATGGGGATGATTGATTAATGAGCATTAATTGATTGGTTAATTGGTTGTCTTCAGTTCGTTATCCGTATGTGATTCATGAATAGAATTGATATGTTCTTACGCCAATTGACACGACAGGAAAAGCCTGTTCGGAAGTAAATTACTAATTTATCAGCAAAAATAACTATGCTTGGAGGGTAAAGCAAGCAATGTACCACTTGTTGATAACATGATACGAGTGATAATATAATGAATAGTTCGATACTTGGATATTCTTCGGAGGATTACCAATTTGCCGTATCTAGCTTGATATTTCACCGAACGAGTTTCGTAGAAAGTGGAACATGAGAAAACTTTGTGCCCCTGCGGATGATCTTGGGATACGAGTTCAGAACATTTACCGCGACAGTGTTTGCTACCAGTTATCCGACTTCCCATCCCCCATGGCACCTTCGATTCTTACCCTCGATGTCTCTCCGGAGGATCACGGTGGAAGGAGAAAAGGATCGCAGTCGAAGTAAGAGAAAGTACCAAGTTGCCTTATCTTTTTGTCTTACGCGCGTATCCACCCGCATTCCTTCATGCTCTTAGGGGCGATGGATCGGAAGGCTGCAGAACCGCATTGTATCTACGTCATACCACTTTTGCTTCTCACTTCCCTCCTCCTACCCACCCACACTGTATTCCATCGTTTTGACTTTTTTTTGAGGATTCCCCTTATTGCTTTCTTCCTATGATTCAATACGATTTTCCGTCCTCTCTCCCAACCCAGTTGTTTTCCTTCAGTTCCCCCTTTTCTTTCATCAAGAACAATACCATGACGATATCCTTTTACCCGAGAAAATACGATTGTCTGTGGAACCTCAAGTAAGAGTAAGTCTACATAGCTGGCATGAAGGCTCATGTGTCGGAAGCGAAACATGCTGGTTTCGTCATTTTCAAAATAGTCTCATCGTTCGTGGCTTATACCAACTTGGGTTGCCTTCCGGAAATTGAGGTTCTCTCTGCAAAACTAGAACAAATGGTCAAAACTTCAATACAGTTGTACAATAACATTTTTCGATGGACTTGTGTGACGTCTCGAGATCGACCAATACATCGATTCTACGAAAAATTATGTTGAATGTTGATATACTTATGGATGATGGGAATAAAAAGTGTGATTTCTCTCTCCTGCCATCTAGACATTGGGTCAGCAGTCCCACGGTTTTATTTTAACATGATGATGACCAGTCTCATGGTAAGACTAACTCCGGTTCAGATGTAACGAATTGGTTGACTATTTCAGTTTATGTTAACAATAACAAGACTAGTAGTTAAGAAACCCTGAACTGTTTAGCTCATAAACTTGGGCTTCGATGAGTTTTGAGGACTCTAGAAATACTAGAGTACAATCAAGAGTAGAATGGACGGATCATTGAGCTCAGGCCTTAAGGTATTTGATGAGGAAAAGGTAAATGATGACATCGTTTCGAAATTCATATAGAACATTCATAAAGTGATTTGGATTATTCATGAATTTTCTTTGAATTTTTCCAGATTTTATTTCCAAGTAATTAACAATCAAAGTGGTTTCTTATACATGAGCTCTTATAGCGATTTACAGGTTTAGCATAAGACTGCGTTACCATCTGTGCTGGTAATAAAGTTTCATGCTAAGTCAAATAAACGCCATAAGAGCCTATGTATAAGGAACCGCTTTGATTGTCAATTACTTGGAAATAAAATCTGGGAAAATTCAAAGAAAATTCATGAATTATCCAAATCACTTTATGAACGTTCTATATGAATTTCGAAACGATGTCATCATTTACCTTTTCCTCACGAAATACCTTAAGTCATCAAAGATAGAATGTGTCAAAGTCCCAGGTTGGAGCTGAGACACCAACTCATAACAAGCTATACTTGCCCATTGATTATCATCGTGTATTAACATTTTCATTCAATATATAAGCAGCTTTTTTTCATCTTTATTGAGTGTTCAATATCTTGGTCAATACCTCAACCCTTTATTTCCTTCACCTAATATCCCTCCATCACTCCCTGTGATATCGAAAAATTGAGTTTGAACAAAAAATGAAACTCAAAACGTCATATTTAAAACGAGATATTCGAAAATTGATTCTGAGGAATGTAATTAACACACTAACCTGACTAAAGTTTTTCTCACGCCCGTGCGTTAGCGTAGATTCCTCATACCCCCGCCGCCGCTCCGGAAAGATAAGTAACGACAATCGTCAGGTGAGAAGGTTAAGACAAAACATGATTAGAGACTTTTTCTCACTGTTCTATGTTTCCTGATAGAATTTTGTTAGAGACTGAAGCATGAAAAAACCTATCGTTATCAAGTAAATTGCAGCAATGGTACGATCCAAACTATAGCATTCGATTTTCCTTCTTGTATTGACAAAATCGTCACAAGTGTAATTGAATTTCAAATCGAGTTATCAGATGAAAAATTTTCGTCTCAATGATAGCATAATCAATGGTCATTGAAAATCAATCATCAACAGGGGAAGTTGACTGAAAATAACGAATTTTCTCATGGTTCGAGGATTGGTCTTTTACGATTGTCCAGACCACAATAAAAGTGGTAGTTTTACAGCTAGCTAAACCACCCTCGCACTCCCACTGCCATTAACAGCCAATCTTCCTGGGTCACTCTTACAGTGTCTGACTGTTGCTTCGTTTCGATGGAAGTCGTCGAACGGGCGGGGGAGAGATGGAGGAAGCAAAGGAAAGGGGGACACGTCGCAGCTACAGCTATAGTGGATTGCCTCCCTGGCTCCTTGGATTGCGTGTTGAAGGCTACATCGAATGCTAACTCCCAGAGAGCCCTTTTCCCTTCCCAACGATTGAGTATGCATTTGTTTTCCATCCCTTTTTCTCTTTCGACCTATCTCAATCTCTCCTCATGCCTTCCTCATCCACTTCTGATTCCATTCCTCGGATTCAACGAGCATCGAGTATAGTATGTTCGTTAACAGCTTCGTAAAAGAGAACGTGAGGATTTGTCCATGTGGTTGAACCGAAAGCCTTTGCCCTATTCGTATTATAACGTGGGCCAGTTGTGAGTTTGTTGGATCCTACACACTTTTTTCTTCGGTCTCCACAGCTCCGGCCGAGGCTCCGGCCTTCGTCTCATCCCTTGCCTTCTCATCTTCCGCAGCACTAGAGTACCCTACAAAAGTAGTTTGAGAAATTACATCAATTTATGCCCCATGCAAAGCACCCGGGTTCTCTCCCCCTTCTCTACCTCTCTACTCCTCTAGGTCTTTTATCAGCTGGACAATAAAAAGAACAGCAGTCTTTCGGCATGAAGCCAAGGGCCGTTCCGACCTTCACCAATTTTCTGGAAGCCTCTTTACCTACCCAGTTAGTACTCATTTCTTGGATTTTTTTTATTACCATGTATTATTTTTTTGTATTCTATTAATCCTCCCTTTTATTATATCAGAAGTAGAAGAGTCCTCTTGGCAATTTTCTGAAGGGCGCAAATGCACTGCGGGCATTCAATTACTCAAGAGAAATTGAATATCATTATTATCATCTGGGGGCGCTATTTATAGGCACCTGCTGTTTTTTTGCTCCATAGTTTTGATATCACCTTTGACATCGAGAATTTTTTCTTAAGTTAAGAGCTTATCACAGTATATTCATCACGATTATTAACAATTTTGTTGGTCTCGGAGGATTCGATGACAAAGACACATTACGGCCGATCTGAAAATAGATCATGAACTAGCTGGTTCTCAATTGTTGAAGCGATGGAGAAGATGAGAATGGAGATGGTTCGGGATTGCTACTTTGATAAATTTACCAACAAATCATTGAATCCACAAGCTTCATATTACTTGCAATGCCTACCATGTTTTTTTTTGTTTTCCTTCCGTCTCTCCTAGTTATTTCCCCGAATAAAGTGAATTTCTCTCAGGGAAATACGAAATGTACATGGGTACATACACATTGCAACCACGGATCAATCACTCGATGAAGCGTGTATAGGAGAGTGCGAACCCACCGCAAGAGTGTGTTTTACAGTAATTTCAGTATATCTTTTTGACATTGCTTCAACTGCGAGTAACTAGATCGATTGTTGTGGCTCATTATTCTCCTTTCTCACTATGTATCAGACCCCGAGAGATTAGCATGATTCGAGAGAATCTTCCGGTGAGGTGAGTATAACGTATAACCTTCCTCCCCCCTTCCCTCACTCCATCATTTGTATAGAACTTTGGAAAAACTGAGATGTCCATATATCAATGTTCAGGTATTTTGTGAGACCTTTATCCCTGAAATACACATTATTTGCTTCATCCATGCTGTTTAATCTTTGAGTTGAGGTTGAATTAGACCTTGAAAGTCCAGACAACTGGAAGCATTGCCGCAGACATTGTTCTTTTCTGACATCCAGCGAAACACCCAGTTTGGACGGCCCACAATAAGTTGAGGGTGAGCCTCGCAGGTTTCCTTGGATGAGATAAGGCCAGGAGAATTGTAAGGGGTTGGGGGGAGAGCATTGTTGCCGCTAGCATTTGTAAACTAGCTTTTAATAGCACCAGTATGGTGTGACAGGAACATGGGAAGTTTGCTCCACGCTGAGCTTTCCTTTTTCTACTCTACTTGAGAAATTTCATGCTTATGTTGCAATTCGCCACCGAACACTAAGATTTCCAATAATGTGAAAATAACGAACCCACCTCGTGTGTACATTTATCAGTATTGGCTATATTGTGGAAATGGCTGCAAAATCTTTCCATCGACCAAGTTTCGTGAGTTTGGAGTTTAATGAAGTTATTGTCTAGCTCACTTCAGATATGTAAATCTTTGGGTAACCTTGGTTAAATCTATCGCTAGAGTAATATCGATTCCAAAGCTCTGAATTATTAACCCAATTTGCAGGAATCGGTTGGCCACAGATTTGATCTCTGAGATAAAAATTTTAAGAATAAATCGCCCAGGAAATCGGAATTGCAGAAGAAATCACTTCAAAACTAGGCATCGAATGGAAAAATTACTCTATATTAAACGATTCCCATAAGAGTCAAATACTGGATGGTTCATATTAACAAAGATTGACAGTTTGAATCAATCTGAGATGAATATATCTGAATATAAGCAGAATTTTCGTTGAAAGTTCTTATGACCTCATCGAACATCACACTTCAATTCACACTTCAGCAGTTGCTTTTTCCTGGTTGAAATTTATCCCTTGAAATTTTCATTCCGGATAACTGCCTCGAAATCCAAAAATTCCTCACGACAATGATCTTTAACACATGCAATATTTGAAATCTCTGATGGTTGACTAATTGAGATGATGAGGAATCACACAGATTACAGTAGAGTGAGCAGCTGGTGATGATGGATAATGAAGCAAACATAACAGCCAGCAATTTGCTATTATCGAATCGAGGCTCAAGATAAATTTGCGAATTCTACCCTAGGATCCTCTTCCCAGCTTGTAAGTTCCACTGGCTGGAACTATCTATTTGTTGGACGTAATCGGTCCGTACAGAGGTTTACATGTAATTGAGCTCGTAAACACCTGCGCAACTCCTCGACTAGAACTTCATTACTCATGGTTGAACTACTGCTTCAAAGATCCGCCAATAACGAAATTGCTCCACGGAGGAGATAATCGATTACCCGCATGAAACAGAAGCTATATCATCGTTCTGCGCCTTACGATGGCACATAATTGCATCAGAGTTCAACTGGAAAATATAGACGATTGAATAGGAAAGCATAGAAAAAATATTGAATACATTTCATCATAGGAATACCTCTCGCACATCGTTTTCATCTCTGTTTTTCAACGATTTTTATTCCTCTTTATTCTCCTCGCTCTGAACCCCAATCTCCTCACGAAGCGTGATTTATCGGTGGGCGGTGTGACACCGTGAATAAATAGATAGGTGATCGAAAACAAAATCCTACGGAAATTGGTATAAATGGTGAGTGAGCGGTTGCTGATAAAATGTTATAGATAGCAGTGGCTCTCGGCATGAGAAATACGAGGAAGAAGAAACAAATGCAATATAAAGGAGGTATGAAAAACAGAACGTAAAATATATACATACCTTACAAGTACATACCATACAAGTGTACATTAGCTGTGTTACGTCCAAAATGATCGCGAAGAAGAAAAATTTGAACATTAAAACGAGTTTCAACTCATGGTTTTAAAATGATTGGATCAGGTCAATCCGTATATTGATTGAATTTTAGCGATGCTTTTTAGTTAGTCGTGGGTTATTAAAATATTCACTTCCTCTCTAACTCGTTTCGATCTTGCCCTAGTATGCAAGCATAACTGGCTCACTGATGGTGAATAGTTTGAAGATTCAATTTTATTTGCTAGCAATGGTGTGAACATGAATGCCTGCGCGCGTTCCGTAACGGTGAGTGGATTGTAGCACTATCGATGGGTTGTATAAAGTTGTTGCCAGGAAAGAATGAACTTCGGGTTTGTTCGGCTTTACATGCATTCAATAGGGAGTTGGGCACAGTGGGGGTAACTCGGCTCGAGATCCGATGTTCATTCTTTCCTGGCAACAACTATAAATACCCAGAGCCACTGAATCTGAGTGAGTGAGACGGCTAACGCTTAGAAAGGAAAGAGAGCAAAATATTTTCTGTAAACTTGTCACCGAATGGTACTTTCTGTCCTCTCCAATTGGCATAATGGTCTTGAATATTGGACATGTTTCTTTTATTGCATGTTGACTCGTTTCATGAGCTATTAATTAAGATTTTATTATGTTGCTGATTGTAAATATGTCATTCTAAAAATCTTCAATACTTCGGGTCAGACCACTTCAACATCATTAGCCTACTAACGTGCTCTTTGCATATCAAAAAGATCAAAGCTAAGGCGAAGCTAAACTGATTCTCTTAAATTGATGCACTTCTTCTGAGGGAATTGAGATGTGATTCTGCCTGTGAAATATTTATAGAACGAAAAAATTCTAGACTAGAAAAAAGTCTCAATTTTAAAATACGTATTCTTGAATCGAGAACATTGTCTATGATTCAAGAACTTAGAAACGTGAGAAAGTCGCAATTGATTGCATTGGGAAGAGAGGGCAATTCTATTCCAGATCAAGACAAAATAGGGGAGGGTAGGGCAAAACGGACCGGAGGGGAAAACAGACCCCGAGGGTAAAACGGACCATGTGATTTTTTTTCTCCTTTTTGCTTCCGGATGGAAGCTTTGTTTTCACCATATTTTCACGTTCTGTAATTTTGTGTGGAAATGATCTAGAATGTTGTAAAACGCAAAGATATGATATTGTTAGAAAATGCCTGCGTGTGTATGTAAAAGTGTGCAAATTTTTCTTTTTTTTTCTGAAATTGTGATGATGAAACGACAAAATTTTTCGATAGAAATCTGAAATTTTGACCCATGATTGGTATCAGTTATCAAGTCAAGTTTCAGCTCGATCAGTCGATTAGTTATTCAGATATCACTCTTTATCGAAAAATTGTTTTTCTCCAATATCTCGACAACAATTCGACCGATCCGATTTTTTTTTAAATATTCGTCATGAAAATATCTTTCGATTTCAATTAAATAATTCAGCCGGACCATGAAGAAGTCACATATTTATTGCCCTTTTTCTATTATTTCGCTCAACTCCTTGTACGCATGATAACTTGATAAATATTGGAGACAAAAATTTCAAACTTGGTATGATTTCAGGCCGTATGATAATAAAGGTTGCTATTTAATATGGGCGCAATCGGACTATTAATTTTGGAGATATTCGACTTTCTGTGTAAAACTATTTTCTTCAATATCTTAATAACTACTTGATCGATTTGATTTTTTTTTTCAAAATGTTATATGATATATGTTATATTTAATGCAATCAAAATATATATACCCTTTTATTAAAATTTTAAAAATAATTATTAGAATAATATCATAGGTCTTCTCCGTGAATATTTTCCTCTCATTTTTCTCATTTGTCTTCATTTCATTCAATTTTTTTTTCGAATTCTGTTAATTTTTACGATCATCACAAAGAAAATACTCATCAATAAATTCTGGCTAAGGAAGAAATCTTAATTTCTTACTCGTCCATCCACAAATGTCAATTGCCTTGAGAGCCAGACTGACTCTTGAATTGACCTCCAAGTCTTCCCTCCAAACCGTTTGACGCTTGGTTCGACCTCCAAGCCTGCACCCTAGATCATTTGACTGTTCAATTAAACTCTAAATCTCCACCCTAGACCATTTGATTCTTCAATCGACCTCCAACCTCCCCTCCAGACCGTTTAACTCTTGGTTCAACCTCCAAGCCTCCACCCTAGACCATTTCACTCTTCAATCGACCTCCAAGCCTCCCCTCCAGACCGTTTGACTCTTGATTCAACCTCCAAGCCTCCACCCTTGACCATTTGACTCTTTAATCGACCTCCAAACCTCCACCCTAGACCATTTGACTCTTCAATTGACCTCCAGCCTCCTCTCCAGACCGTTTGACTCTTGATTCAACCTTCAAGCCTCCACCCCAGACCATTTGACTCTTCAATCGACCTCCAAACCTCCACCCTAGACCATTTGACTCTTCAATTGACCTTCAGCCTCCTTTCCAAACCGTTTGACTCTTGGTTCGACCTTCGAGCCTGCACCCTAGGCCATTTGACTCTTCAATTAACCTCCAACCTCCTCTCCAGATCGTTTGACGCTTAGTTCAACCTCCAAGTCTCCATCGACCTCCAAGTCTGCCCTCTAGACCGTCTATTCGATCTCCAATTTGGGCATGAATCAGCACTATGATTGAGGTAATTCATGTCCAGACATAAGTGTTGCTATTACCCCAAGTTAGGGGTAAATCACCCCCAAATATGAAGTATTTCACCACTTAGTGAAAAATTCCCAAGTTAGGGGTAAAACACCCCCAAGAAGAGCAGAAATACTCCTACCAGGAGTTAATACAGCTCTAAGGCTCTTTGTGTGAAGTTTTTGACATATTGTTGTTTTTTTATCTTCATTCTCGAAACTCGCTCATGCGTACTGGAACTATTTTGATCTTTTTATTATTTTATCCCATAAAATACATTAGAATCAAACAGAACGATAAATCATAGCACTAAAAATATTTTTTTATATCTTCGTATATTGTATCATGAACTTGCAAATCATCTGTTTCAGCTATTAGAGGGGAAGATACTGTCTTCCTATATTCCTATATTCACGGTTAAAAATTTTAATCTGAATTTTCCACGCCGAATTCCGGAAATTTTTAACAAGTGACATTTCCACTGAAATTTCAGAAAATTTCGGAATTGAAAAATTATATAATCCATTGATTTTCCCACTAGCGGATGAAGGAAATCAATGGAAGTTGTAAATTTCAGGGCAATTATTCAGTAGGAATTTAGAAAATTTGGAAAAAACATTTGAATATATTTCATGGATTTTGAATTCATTGAAAATTAAGGTAATTTTGGTACTAAATATTCATGCTCACTTGGAAATCCAAGTCATTTCAGAAATTTCAGTGTTACTCCCTCGGTTACTATTCCTACTTGAAAATTATGAACCCACCTGGATTTCGTAGAAACTTGAAATTTCATACGCTTTTCTCCCCTAAAGCGAATTTAGTGTCACTCGTATGAAAATTACTACCGAATTCTCCATGGAATTTCCATTTTTTTCTAACAGTGTTGTTCTATATCTATGTAATCATGAGAATCCATTGTGGCCGTAAACAATTACAGCTTAACCAGCTTCACCCTACCTCTAGTATCTTACTCGCTCTACTGTGGCACCCTATATGTCGGTTAGCGTCGCCCTCATGAAGTGACCAACCGAGGGTTAAACGATTTCAAATGATTACCGCGATTACATTTTGATTACGAAAAATGATGACCAGAAATGTAATCACGTGATTACAGTAATTACAATGGTTACATTGATTTCATTGTGATTACACTTTAATTACGCCAAAAAGAGACACCATGATTACGGATGTGAATAGCCCCTCGCATAGCGCACACAGGTGAGTAAGGTGGCTGAATTTACATATTGCATAATGCAAGTACAGTAAGATTGCATCTAGAGGTGTGGATACTGCAATAAGCGAAAATAGCCGCATGGTACTATTGAAATGGCTGGTTGTTCCGGTATACCAGAACGATGGGGATTGCGGGGGTCAAAAGTCGTACTGTTACACAACACAATTCGCCCCAACTCTCGTAACAATTATACGCCTGGTGATTCTCGTTCTATCGTTGGTTGTACATAAACGAACCTGAAAAGCTCGGAACTTTCCAGCGGCGAGTCACCGTATCATATGGGATATTGGACTCCCTTGAGAGGAGAAAGGAGAGTTTATGCTCCTGTGAATTGCGAGGCCAGCTTTCACTCTTTTTGAGTTTTTACGGTCAATTATTCACCGGAAAATCTCAACATTTTTTGTCACCATCACCTTGGCGCTGCGAACATTGTCGCCAACAAGAGGAAAACTAAAACACAAACAGAGACAAGGCTGAACGAAATTCAATGGGAAATACTATAGTGGTTACACACTTTCCGAGGAGGATGCTTCGACTCATATATGGTAAACTCAGTTTCTCCACCTCTCTCATGCGAAATTTCCGGTATTCTGAGATCCTGATAGATTCATCATGAGCATCCTATAATAAAAAAGACGGCACTGTCATGGCGGTCTCCTGAACAGCTGACATGGGCACTTCTCATGGGCAATTTCAGGCGAATTCTCATGAACATTCTCATATGAATCGACATGCACACGCGACCGCTTGCGGCCGCGGACAATGCTAGTGAGTATAAGTATTAGTGCATGAGTTATGTACTTGAATAACCAATGAGAGTAGTTCCAAATGAATGTACACAGAGAAAAAAGATTTCTTGTTTTAATGGAAATTCACTTGGCTCTAGGAACCCGTAGTCCTAGAACTTAGGAACTAGGAAATTCTTGAATCAAGTGACTTTTTCACACTTATTCTGAGAACATTTTCCTTAAAACAAGAGAAAACACCTGCATTTGAGAATACATTTCCCTTAAATTAAGTGGAAAATTACTTAAATTAAGTGAAAATCACTTAATTTGAGTGGAATGCAATTCCTTTAGAAGAATTTTTCACTCAATTTAAGTGAAATGTGTTCTGAAATTCAGGTTTTTGCTTCCGGACGGAAGCTTTGTTTTCACAAGATTTTCACATTCTCTAATTTTGTGTGAAAACGATGTATAATGTTATAAAAATAAAAAACGATGTATAATGTTATGAAAAGTGAAGATATGATGTTTTTACGAAATGGCTGTATGTGTGTGTGTGTGTGTGTACAAATTTTTCGTTTTCATTTCAAAAGTCGTGACAATAAAAGGACAAAAGTAGTTGAAAAAAATCTGAAATTTTGACTCATAATTGGTATTTGTTAGGTCAAATTTCAGGCCAAGTTTCAGCTCGATCGATCCATTATTTCCAGAGATATCGCTATTTATCGAAAAATCGTTTTTCTTCAATATCTCGAGAACGATATGAGGTATCGAATTTTTTTTTTTTTTCAAAATATTTGTCATGAAAATATCTATCGATTTTATTAGCACAACTTTTTTAGGCTATGTAGAGGTGACATAGTTATTGCCCTTTTTCTACTTTTGTTTATTTCTCTGTGCAAATCCTTGTACGCATGATAACTTGAGAAATATTCGAAATAAAAAGTTCAAACTTGGTATGATTTTAGGTCTTATGGTAATAAAGGTTGGTATTTTGTATGGGCGCAATCGGACTATTAGTTCCGAAGATATTTGACTTTATGTGTAAAACTATTTTCTTTAAGAACTCTAAAACTACTGGACCGATTCAATTTTTTTTTTTGAAATGTTCATTGCGATAGCACCTATTTATCGCAATCAAAATATATATACCCTTTCATTGAAAGTTTTCGAGATATTACCGTTTTTCTGTTTTTTTCTTTCGAAACTCGTTCACATGTACTATAATACGACTAATAGTTGGAGTGAGGATCTGAAATTTATGCTGAGACTTGATATTTTCGGGTTACACTTCTGTACGCAATGACAGTTCGATGTGTCTACTAGTTTTCTTTTCTCTTATTTGGGCCGACCTTGACGCGTAAGCGAGTTCGATTGGAGAGGTACGGGGGTTAGGGGGAGGGGGGGGGGGGGTTAAATGTGAGGAAACATTAGGAAAATAAGCCGGGAAGTTGTTGTTGCGACCCGCTCAGCGGGTCACATCCAGTCAAATCCACTAATACTAATGCGCCGACCAGGGGAGCGAGCTTACGAGCGACCAACAATATGATTATAACTGCCGCACCACTAGTTTAAATTTTCGTTGAATACGATGAGACAGTTCACGGAATAAATCGAGGGGTCATTTATTTGAAAATCCGGTGACACAGTGATTGCTGATTTCACATGTTTTCAGCGCGATTTCGATGATTTCATGCAATCACCGATTTCATGTGATTGCATGGGATTTTTTTGGTGATTTCGCGATTTCAAACGATTTCGAGTGATTTCGAATGATTTCGAATTTATGATTTCACCTCTTCAATGGAGGAAGAGGGAATGGAGTAGGAAGGAATGTGGATAGAACCCGGGGGGAAAGAAATGCATTATATTAATGCACGGAGGCTCAAGCATGAGAGTTATTACAAGGGGGGTGAATGAAGGGATTGACCTCTTCCTCTTCTGCGTACAATTTTTCAGGTGTCTCTCATAATTAGTCACTACCCAACGACTCTGATTTTTCAAGGTAGCGGGGACTTTTGTCAATTCAGTAACGAAAGAACAAAAAATGCACTTGATTTTCACTCCGTACGAACATGATTGAGGTAAATTCTCTCCTCCATACTTCTCTCTCACGTCAACAGTCACTGACAGCTCGTTAACCGAAACTTCTCGCACAATCCCCTGTTCTAGAGTATTTTCTTTCTGGAAAAAAGAATTCACCACATTTTTTATCCTCTTTATGAGTGCATTACGCTCCTTTTTAATATTTTCAGGGCAAGACATTGTTAATAATGGTTTTGTATCCTTTCTCTCATTATCCAACATCCAACGTCGTATGGAAGATTCTCAGAAAATATCGATTTTTGATGTTGAATTTTTGTTTTATTTTTTTATTCTCCCGCAGACCGTGACTCTGTCGGTAACACGACGTTTCGATACTTTCTGAGAATTTCACGAGGTCGTACAAGAAAATATACATTTTTTCTCACCGAATTGTTTTTTTTTTCTATGTGAAAAATAACACACGTAAATGGGCATGCTACGTATAGTAGAAGAACGCAACACAAGAAGTAAGTCGAAAAAGTTTCTCTTTAAATTCGTAAAGGTCTCTGGGGGTGAGTTGCTGATTTCATGATTTCATGAGATTTCACCAATTGCAAGTGATTTCAATTGAAATCATCTGAAATCGATGAAATCCCAAGATTTCACTGATTTCACCTGACTTCAACCGATTTCAGCCCGATTTCAGTCCGATTTCATGTGATTTCAGTCCTGAGTGACACAGTGATTTCACAAATGAATGGCCCCTCGAATATTTCTCAAACGGAAAATAAAATTTAATTTTTATATATCACATTTAATTGTTTAAAATTTGAAATTTTACTAATTCCTAGTTAGAAAAGAAGAAAAAATTTATGGAAGAACATATTTATCAAACGGAATGGTAATTTCGACTAAAAATATCTCTCCGTGTAGGGCTGCGATATTGACGAGGATTTAACCATTAATACGTCAACGTCCTCTGTCTTCCTGATGAACAGTATTAATTTCCATGTTTCCCTTCTTGTCTCTAGTGTTTCCTCTTCAGTCATTCCCTATTCCAGGGTTTCCTTTCAATCTCCCGTAGCCTCATCTCTCCATCCTTCTCTCACTACTATTACGCTCGCAGAAAGCTCAACGCCGAAAGCTACCTTATACCTTCCTCTAAAACTCCCACTACCATACATCTCTTCTTGGCGTCGTCCGCGTTCCAACCATGGGGTTAAAGTATGATTATGCGCCCAGGGCAATAGCTCCGTCCCCCTTGGTTTACATTTACCAGCCAAATGGCCACTCATGATCTACCAAGCGTCATTTTAGGAGGGATCACATTTATACTCTTAGACGATGTTCCATGACATCCTTTTTTGGCTGCTGTTACTGAGACTAATACTCGGTCTGACTCATCTTTCTCTGTTTCACTGATATCATTGCTCAGTTCGTGGTTCTGCGGACAGTGAATCTCCTCAACAAATGGTTCACTCGTAACTATTGAAACATAGTTTTATGGGATGTTGTGATGAAGAAATTGATTATATAACATTGTCGACAATGATATAATTGTCCTATATTGCAAACTGACTAGTCTGCAACAGATGATCGACTGTTTTTATACTGATGATTGCATTCAAAATTTTCATCTATACTTCGTATAGGTTTATCCAAATAAAATGTTTCGTATATTTTTCCATGTGAATTTTTGATGAGTTGCATGTTCGACGTGCTTCCGAAAAGAGCTTTCCACCCATCCAATTAAAACCCAATACTATCCCCATTGATGTGGCATCAATCCACGAAATTTGAAATCGAGGAAAGAGAGAAATACTTGTATAAACAGATGTAGCATCACTTAATATGCATTACTACCATTTAGTGCAATTAAACACTAATCGTAGATGACAGTTTCATTATCATTCATTTATCAGTGTGAATGAGAAATTATATGTAGAGTAACTGTGACATTTCCAAATAGCTGTTGTGAAGTTTGTGGAGTTGGCCATTACAGACAGATGATCAAGATTGAATTAGGCCTTGGAAGTACTTCTTCCGGATCACTTGGCTGCGCAGGGAACTGATAATCCATACAAACTCTATTCTAAAAGCGTATAACTATGCCTAAGGTAAGTTTGATCTCTCGCTATATGTACATGCTTTCCCCAATATCTCTTGTATTACTCTTGCAATCATCTACCAGCGAAGATCTCTAAGAGCTCTTTGAGTTTTGTTCCGAGGCGTTAGTTATACTGTTCCCTCTCTCTGAAACCTTTAACAAGGTGGATAAACTTCGACCACATGTTACAACTCCATAATCGGACAAGTTAGAATTGGCTGGAGCATAATTCTCTTTGATGATCTATGCCATTTTCTTTTACCCATTAATACACCCAAATAGCTGAAATGCTATTACACGCTAATATGACATTAAATTATAGCTCGTCCTTCTTGTCTGACCAATGAAGATAAGGCATGACAGCTCTTCAAGATTCGATGCGATATATCTTTTTTGGGATAGAAGATCGAGATACGCGGTAGCGTATCGGCCAAGTACTTGTTTCATAACTTCACATAACAAGGCCGAGCGCTACCAAGTATCTATACACGGCACAACTTCCCCTTCCACTACCTCCAATTAGTTTTTCGGTTCACTAGTATCAAAAAACTTTTATAATAAAAAAAAAAAAAAAACTTTTATGCACAGTATTAATTCATTATAAACTTTGGTCCTCATTTGGGCTCTCGAGTTTAAATAATATCATTTTATAGATTATTCTTTCAAAAATGGTATATTTTGTTGTTTTTATTGCTCCTCCCAAAGCATTCGTTATTATATTTTGTGCTCAAAAAAAGAAGAATTGTTATATTGTGAAAAAAAAGCACATCGTTATTTAACAGGTGAGGGGTGTAAAAATAGATTTTACAATATTTATGATTTTATAATCATAGTGATTGGAGATTATTAATATAATCTTCTAATAGTTTTCAAATCATTAGAATGAACGAAGTTTTAATTAATTCCTTTCAAGTTAAGATGTTTAATAATTAACGAAATGTTTTTAGTATTTTTATCTACTTGATCAGAGATTTTTTTGAAGTTATTCGTAATTGCTGAAATAATTTCTTTTTTTCATATCTGAAACCCAATTTGGGATAGAGTTTTGTTCAGGTTGAATATTATTTGCGTTGTGATATTCATGTTTATTTGTGGCTGAAGGCACTTTGTATGACTCATTATAAAATTCCTGATTTATTTTCATTGAGTATTCTGAATTTGAATCTGGGTTAATTTTAGAGTTTATTTTTCTCAAATAATCTTTTTTTTTTTCAATTTCAACTTGAGAGTTACGATTCAATATATTCATGGTAGCTTTATAATAAAGGCAACCTTTATAACTGGCCGGATGACCTGATTGTTGACAGTTTGCACAATATAGTAGAGATTTGTCTAAATTCTTAGATAATTTACATTTCCCAGGCTTGTGATTCCCTCCGCATTTCACACAATGAAATGCGAGGGAGCAGTTAGCGCTGGCATGTCCTAATCGTTGGCAATTTTTGCATTGGAAAATTGGGTTCTTTCTGAAGCTTCTCATCTTATTTTCTGGTATAAAATTACTTTTATTTTAGTCAATTCTGATAAAATTGAGTCCCTAGAAGCTTGAACTATATAAGCAAAATTAGTGGATTTTTTGTTAAAGAATGTTTTCACAACTTTTATTATTTTGACATGTTTTAAGTCAAGATTAACGAGCTCTTTGAATATATCGTCCTCGTTAAAATCGCCATATAAATCTTTCAAAACAATTGACTTAATTTTATTGCATTTAAGCGTATATGAGTAAAATTGAACATTTTCTTTTAATAATAATTCTTTGATTGAATTGTAAATTCCCATTTGTGATGAAAAAATTGTAACATACATTAAATCATTGTCTTGTTTCAAATAGAATTTCCCTTTGAGATTTTTATTTGATCGAGATACACGGTAGCGTATCGGCCAAGTACTTGTTTCATAACCTCACATAACAAGGCCGAGCGCTACCAAGTATCTATACACGACACAACTTCCCCTTCCACTACCTCCAATTAGTTTTTCGGTGCTATTAAATAAATGTCACCACTTACACCAAAACTATAAATCGCCTTTCCGCTATCCACTGATGTCGCTATTTATTTAATTAATTTAATATTAACGAAGATATGTGCATAGCAACGAGTTACTGTACACATTTTCACGAATTTTATTATCTCTGTATGGAATGGTCAGATTGGAGCCACTGAGTTGGCTGCAATGAAATGAACGTAATCGCATTTTTATTTTGGATATGAAAAGCGCCACTTTCTCATGAAAGTCTGTTTCTTTCCACTCAGATGGCGCAATAAATTGATTCCAAAATTGATTTGATTCTTGATGGTTTATTGAGGGATAGAAAAAACGAGTAAGATTGGCGATAACTTTTTAACCAATCGATGGATTGAAATTTTTTTTCCGGAATTTTCATAATTAAATTATCTACAGATTCGATTGAGATATTTTTAAATTTATCGATTGGTTAAAAAGTTATTGCCAATCTGAAATTGTAAATTTTCAAAAACTGTTTCTCGTTGGGGGTGAAAAATGCAGAATCACAGATGGGAATATTTGGAGCTATTAACAACAGAAAAAATTGAAAACTATCAATTTTATTATTTTTTCCTAATTTTGGTCTCACCCCGAATCTTTACACGGCTCTGGGGTGGTGAACGGTGGGAAATAGGGGTGGAGTCATAATGACCTTTCATGTAGAACATTTTACGCTCTACAATTTTGTATCCTACCTTTTATCTTGTATCTGAAGTGGTTTCTGAGATAATTCTAAAAAACGCATTTTTTAGGTGATTTTTAATTTTTTCTATCTTGAAAAAATTATTGAAATCTAATAAAAATTCAAAAAATTTTTTTTGAAAAAACTTACGCCAAGTACTCGTTTCATTGCGTTTGAATTGGCAGAAAAGTATTTGTTGAAAAATGAGATCCTGTGTGTTTTGTACCGACTGTGCGATACTCCTGAGCTAACAATTAAGCTCACTCAGGTGACTTACGACTTTTATTTTTTTTATTTCTTTTTTTTTTTTATTTAGATAGAAAAGTGTGTTATTGATGATTTTTTATTTTTTATTTTAAATATGTGATTTACAATTGAGTTTATCTTATGAGTTTGTTTTGATGATTTATAACTCTTTGATTTGTCATTTTGATTCTGTTATATATTAAATTCTTAGTTAAAATGTCTTCATGTGGACTATAATTTGAGGAAACCTGATTCGATTCACTTGAGTATTTCACAGGGAAAAGATTTATTCCAAATATTGGTCTGAATGAGTATTTGATGTACCCCGACTGACCGCGTGGACGAGTACTGTTAGTTTTTCTTCTAACGTGCTGCTATGACACGTCCTCAGGGTTGTTTTCAGGTATATGAGCCTCATTACAGGGGCGTTTTCAACTGTCTACGGTAGTTTCACAGTGGATTGAGGGATAAACTATATTTCTGCTTTCAAGCTAAACCCGGGAAATACTCAAATATTACAATTTATATATGAAAGTAAATTTTAGGGTGATAGACTCATAAAATTTCTATAAATTAATCAATTCAAATGATGTCCTCAATTATTGAAGAATATTTTTGGGAATAAAATGAATATTCCGTTTGGAACGGAACACTGTGAGCCCTAAAATTACGCAAATGACCACAAATTGTTCTGAATAATTGAAGAAAAGAATGAAATGAGAAATGAGCGCCAAGCTTGCTGGAAACTATGAAGAATCAGTGAACAAAAAAAATTGGAAAAAAAAGTCAGGACCAACGTACTTGGCGCGGTTTTCCAAAAAACTCAGGGAGTCAAGAGTCGATGTTTCCTGTCGACCTAAGAACTATATTATGCATCTTCTGAGTTCCAAGTTCGATACGAAACGCAAAAATCACAGATGAGGATTCACATTAGCATTGAAAGGCGCGCCAAGTACGTTGGTCCTGACTTTTTTTCCAATTTTTTTTGTTCACTGATTCTTCATAGTTTCCAGCAAGCTTGGCGCTCATTTCTCATTTCATTCTTTTTTTCAATTATTCAGAACAATTTGTGGTCATTTGCGTAATTTTAGGGCTCACAGGATCTCATTTTTCAACAAATACTTTTCTGCCAATTCCAACGCAATGAAACGAGTACTTGGCGTAAGTTTTTTCAAAAAAAATTTTTTGAATTTTTATTAGATATAGGATCCTGCATATGTCTCCATTCATTCAATTCCATCTATTTTTCACTATATGGCATCATATTAAACAATGTGAGCGAATATACCTGAAACCTTGGTGTAACAGCAGTCGGGGCGTCGACTCACGATGAGGGTAACCAAGGAGAATGGGAGAGAAACTATAATGGAACCGGTACTCTCATAAATATTCACGGTGAAATCTACCCCTCGATAATAACTGGCACCAAAATATACGAGAGCTGCGTGGTATCAGACATTGGATTCAGGGGGCTTTTGGTAAGTGGTACACCTCCAAGTGGAATATTCGGAAGAGCCTCGCGGGGTGGAGGGGGGGGGCAACGAGAGGCACTACGTTTCACAACCCTATTCCTCTCTTACGTATATCGCGATGAGCAAGGACTCCACGTGAAATACTCAGGTACAACGTTCACCCTGCAATCGTCGTTTGTAATTAAGTCGTAGATCATAAGGGTTATCTCGATCAAACTGGGTAGCGTAACTTCCGACACCTCGGTCCTCCCCTCTTTGCTTACTTCAGCCACTCGTGAACCAATTACCGTCTCCATTAGCAGAAAATATTGTAGACTCTATGAAAATTAATTTCTTCTCACACCCACCGCCTCGATTGGATCTTCACGATCTGTCTCTCTATTTTTTCTGGATGTTCGTCACTTTTTACTTTTTACTTTTTTCTTGTTCGTTCCCATCACATATTCTCCACTTCACTTTATGTTGTTTCTCGGCTCACATTCGAGCGCGTCACTGTTTGGCTAGACTAGATCGAGGGAAGCATGTATTTAGCCAGGAAATTGACTGTTCCATTGAAGGTGAGCAAGGCAGACTGGAGAATAAAGCTGTGGAATGATGAAGATGGAGAAGTAGGAGGTGAAAGCATTGTTCCCATATACCTCTCCATTGACTTCATTTCAATTTCTCTCTCCACCAAACGCTAATGACTTTTCATCTCGAGTATCCTGGGGAATTCAAGTTCTTGGATTTCAGGCCCATGCACTCTCGTTGACTTGTAAAACTCATCTCGTGGTATACTCAGAATTAAATAGCACTTTGTTCATTGTAGGATTTCTTGATTATGAAATTTCATAAGGATAGAAATTCATCAACATTGAACATTGACTCACCGTTGGCAGGTTCGATGTAACGTGATACTTGCATTGATTTTACTATGGAAAGCCTAGGGTTAGAATTGGCAAGGAGAGCACGGGAAACAAAAATGTACGGAGAGAAATTTTCGGTAAAAATTATAGTGACATCCAAGTGAAAATTACCCAGACGAATGGTAATTCTGTGATAATTCATTTTTAGAGCAATAAATATCCTTGATGTAGATAAATTTTAATGAACGTTTCCGAATGATATTCATTCTTATCTGCGTAAAAATTGCCAGTTTGCACGGATAGAAATTATGAAAGGTCTTGGTAGTTTTTACAAATATCTATAGATATCTATAGATACAAAATTTACGGTTCCCGAATAGTGGAAATTACTAACCTTACCTACTGATCTGGAATGTGGTATACATAAAAGTTATCACGCAGAAGTTATATAAAATTTACCAACCTCGCTTCTTAGATACGCGCGCGAATTTTACTATTCGGAACAGTGGACTTCTAGTGGAATTTATAGTTTCGAATAGTAAAAAGTATTGTGCGTCAGGTTAGTTTTTGTTGCGCACAATAAATATAATTTTCTGTCATGGCACCGTCATGGCGTGCTTATCAACCTCGTCTTCGGCTCGGCTGATAATTTCGCACGCGGCCACGGGTCCTTTATTTCACCTCCCGTGGATAGGACGTGGTTTTCCGTCATGGCGAAGGCTTAGACTGACTCCTTCCTCCCGCGGAGCGGGAGGGAAATGTTATTTTGCGTCCGCCATGACGGAAAAATTTATTGTTTTGAATGGTGAAAAGTGTCGCACGTCTGGTTAATTTTTGATGTGTGAGATGGATATAATTTGATAGAATGGGTTAATAAAAAATATTTATAATTTTTATCCTCCACATAGATATTTTTGGTTTTTGTATATATACATTTTGACAAGTGTATAGACATTTTTTGATTTATTCTGCGAAAATTACCATACCGAATAAACCTTCGGTGTGAATTATGATCCAATTTGTTATAAAGACACTTTTTGGGCCATGTAATATACGCTATTGTTGCGTGTCAACCACGCGAAATTATTGAAATCTTTTTTAAATGAATTTCCACGAATATTTCTATTCATAACTTCATTATGTTCCCCAGTAAATTCAGAGAATTCATACAAATTCAGTCACGTCATTCAGTGGACAATACAGACATAAAATCATTTAAATATTTTTTCGAATAGTTCTCAACGCATTCTTCTTCAAAATTCAAATGGTTATTGAAATAATCCTCAATTGTCTTGAACATTTGTAAAGGAGATTTTATAGTGTCTCATTCATCACAATACGGTACTAATCCCCTCATTGAAACTAAATTTTATATTTTGAATTATCTTACAGCTCCTCCCCTGAGCAACCTATGTTTTCCAAAACAATCACTACATCTCCTTTGTCCTTTTATTGCACTCGATCCTCCATAATCCCTCAATCACTCCTTTTCCAGACATCCTAAATTGGGGAACGGGCCCAACGCGTGCCAAAACTCCCACTCTACGTCATTTATGACCTTCTGAATGTCATAACGCTCTCCTCCAATCAGGGGCATAGACCCTCCCATACTATAGATTTTCATCCAATGATTAGAAAATTTTGTTGTCTTATTTTTCCCTCCACAAATTTTCATCCCTTCCAACTACCATTTTGGAACTTGTCACTAAAATCATTTTTGCAAATCAGTATTAACTACAACCTCAAAGAAGAAACACCTCAACGGAGGCATTTCCATCTGTATTACTTACAAAATCTGTGTTAACATATATAGTGAATTGAAGTTATGTGTGAGTGATCATTCAAAGTTTCCCAATATCTCCAAGTCTCCTCACACCTGACAATTTCCTGATTAAACTCCTTTATCACTCCTTATTAATTAGCTATACAAAGAACAATTTGGCGTATAGCATAAAATTGCATATATTGTTCTGTGGAGGTCAGATCTCTGGAATTTACAATTCCAGATAATTCAAAAACGAATACAATATATAAGCAATATTAAACAGTTATTTTATGTCACGAGGCCCAACTAATCGAGTTCTCAACAGGCCTAGTCCCGGTAAGTGCACTTACCAGGACTAGGCCTGAAAAGAACGAGGTTAAGGCGGGCCGAGTGACATAAAACTATTTCTAGTACTGCGGTAAGGTTGCCAATGGTATAGTATAGTATTGCGACTCTGCTCCCGTCGGCTATTTGAACCGAATGGGATTTGTCATCGCCTTTCTTCCCCTTTGACTAGCTCACACCAACGTATTACTAGTGTCAGTCTTGCAATCCCATCGACAGTTATGTGGAAATCGCTGCTACACGTAGGAAAATTTGATCTTCGTTTTATGCAAAAAAAATTCCCAAAATTTATAATGTACTGCTTCAGTCATGAAGTGCAGAGATCTCACTTCATGTGCAACTACCTGGAGAAGACGCAAACAAGGTGGTTGGATCCACAAACATGTGAGAGCGCAATGCAATTTCTCGTGTACTTAGTGAACCCATCGTTTCAACTCTCCCAGGGCCATCATGTCTTTCATTCGTGGAGTGAAGTTTCATTCTTTGTAATACTGGGATACAAACCGACATATTTGCGGGTTTTACTATCCATATTGACTCTAACTCGGTTCGAACGAGCGGCCCCGCCTTAATTCTTCTCTTTAATGTGAACCTCCGTCCTCCTTCATAGGACTATCATCAATAAATCGACATATTTGCGGGTTTTACTATCCCTTACTATCGGATCCTTTACTAGATTACATACTTCAGACTGCCTGGTTGGATATCGCTGTGGGACATCATTATACATCGAGATGTGGAACTACAAAGTTACAGTGGGACAATGTTGCTATTTCTTTTTGTGCTTCCGAATGGAAGCATTGTAATAGTTCAATTTTCACCTTTTCTAATTTTGCTTAGAAATTATGCAGAATGGTCTGGAGCGAGAAAAAATGACATTTTCAGATCATGTTCGCAACCGGCACTTTTTTCGAGGTCATTTTTTTGAAAATTGGATGATTAAACAAGTACCGAAATTCCAAAAAAAATGAAATTTCGGTAGAGAGTTGGTCTTAGTTAGGGCTAGTTCTGTCCCCTAATTTCAGCTCAATCGGTTGATTAGTTTCTGAGAAATGACGATTTCTTTTTAAACCATTTTTCGTGAATGTCTCAAAAAGTACTCAACCGATTGGTTTTTTTTTTTTTTCAATATTCGTCTTGACGTCTTCTATCTTAATCACCCCATATATGGATGATTTAACGGAAATGGCGTTATTTATGTCAGTACCGTGGCGACTGCGATGTGCTTCTTTAGCTCCAATCGAACAATCTTCGATGCATTGATTGTAGCCAGTGGGAACATATTAGTGTGCCTTTCTTGAGTGCCAATTTTGAAGTAACTGTGTCATTGAGCATGGCTTTTAAAGTAAAATTTTAGAAATGACACGGTACTGACATTGACAGTCCTTATTCAGAATGTTCTTCAGAAGGGTGACAGAAAATCATTAAAATTCATGAAACTAATAAGAAATATGTGAAGACAGAATGTTTCATATGTTGGTGCCTTGTACAATTAGTGATATAGAGGAGTAAATGGCGAAAAGAAGGATTTTATCAATCCACGGTACTGACATAAATAGGATTTTCTCCCGCGGTACCGATTGTTAAAGCACTTGTCTAGAAAGATCCTTTCTCTCCAAGAATGCTTAGCAAAATACCTATTCATGCAGTACTGATTTGCTCCCTTAGCTGCACGTATTGCCTTCTAATTATGGTGAGAAGAATAATAATGTCATAAACGCTATTTTCGTAGAATCACCCATATACCAATGTGTTCATGCTTAGTTTTCAAGATATGGCCATTTTTCTGTTTTTCAGAGAAAATCCTTGTAATCTCTCTAACTTGCGGAAAAATGGAGATATTAACTCGAAATTTGGCATGAAGGTGTCTCTTATGGATGCAACGCTTCCTATAAAAAAACAGTTCAATCGGACAATTAGTTCCGGAGATATTCAACTTTGTATGTATCTGTTTTATTCAATATCTCGAAAACGACTTAACCGATTTGATTATTTTTTTTTCAAAATCTTCTTCTCGATGCCTTTTCTATCTTAATCAATCAAAATATGTATACCCGTTCATATAAAGTTTTCGAGATATTGAATTAAACACAGTTACAATAATGGTACGCAAAAAGGATTGAAAGAACCATTCGGAAGCGCTTCATCAAGTGATTGATGGTGATAAAAACCGCATACGTAAAATTAACAAACTCCACAACCGCCAATCTGTAGTTACAAATCTATACAGTCGTATGTCACTGATGCCGCCTAATTGTTGTTTCCAAATTCACATACTTCATCCTCATGATTGGGTATATATGATGGGAGAGGTTGAAGTGGGTGAGCAAATGATTGTTCATGAAATTTCTCTCCGTTCATGTGTCTATAAAAATTTTAGATCATGGCATCTCACAATCTCTTTCAGATATATTTGTTTTTTTTTCTCTGATATTCATTTGCACATATGCTGCCGTATAATACCGTTCTGATGCTCTCATTTAATGTTCCTGTCAACAGTTTGAGTGTGCATCTCTATATCTTCGCTCTCTCATGCCTTGACGTTCCCACGCTTGAGAGAACTCACCACCTCCGGCGAACTTCCACTCTCACTCCCTTCACTCTCTGTGCTTGGTCCCGTAATTTTTGCTTTGCCGCACAAGACTCTTTGATAGTGGATATGTAAAGCCTCCGGTGGTGGTTGGAACGATAGAGTGGTGGACGATGTCTATACTACAGAGAAAACCCTCACGTGGAAGCAGGTCGTGTCCAATGAAAGACTTAGCTATGAGCGTAATCTCTGGGTTTTCAAACTTCCCATCTCATTCTTTCCCTTCGAGGCCACTGGGGTGTCGTACAGTTGGCAACAGTAAAAATCTCTCGGTAACGGATTCTTTGACGATAAAGAGGAATATGACAATCGGCATATGTACAGAAAAGCCTGGACTAATCTTCTAGATTATGTGGAAATTATGGAACTCCAACAAAAACCAATTTCCTCTGGCATACTTTACATTTCTACGATGGAATTCTGAACAGTATTTCACATCCCAATATTTCAAATATTTTTATGCCATTTAATCCCGTAGAAATTGGCTTCTACATGGTCAACACTATATGCTGTAATGTATGACTCGAACATAATCAAAATTCACAAGAACCTATGACAAAGATAACACAGAAATGTACGCAAACCCCGCAAGTAAATTCGTGTTTTGTCGGACAACTCTACATAGCTCCTACTTGCCAAATGGGGAGAGACATATGAGCCGGCCGATACCCAGTTCTCACTTCTTGTTGAGAAATATCCCGGCAAAGCGGATTCACTCAAGCCGCGAAACTACTGCGGGCTCTTATTCGGTAAATCGCCCTCCTGACCCCGCCATATAAATACTTGTGCATTATGAAATTCCCAGTTTTCTTTACCCCGTAATTCTTTTCTAAAATTGGTGTCCCCATGAGGAGAATATTCCAATGACCACATGCCAATTAATTCCTCGATTACAGAATTGCATGAGCGGACAAGCACTCGCACGACCACTTCCGTGGGCACGTTGAATTCGAATTCACCAAGCCCCCGACAATTGGAGAATCAGACGACTACTAACGAGTGAGTCGAATCAGCTCATTCACCTATCAAAACTTTTTTATTTGACACTACAGTAGTCGGCAATCGCTGCAATTGAACACATTCTGTGTAATTCCAAGTCGATCACAATTTACACAGTTCCACTGCTATCATTGGGGTTTAAGCTTGCCTAATACATATAAATTCTCAACGATTTTCGTGGGAAATATATCTGAATGAGAAGGGCCTCAATCCCAGCGACAGATGTTTCTCGAATTCGCTGGCAATACCCGCACAGATTTCCGATTCTCGATTTTCCACAGCACTTCTGCCCTCTTCCACTCCATCTACTTCTTCCGTCTTCCAGTGTTGCGTCTCGATATCTACTGCATTTCGCCGCCTTCGTCGACAGCCGCTCACCACTCCTCTGGAAATATATCCGCTAAATTATGCGGGCGCTCGTCGAAGCGGCAGGCATCTACTTATCCACATATCTTGAGTTATAACGTCAGATGTAAATGTCTACCAATATCGCACTCCATACTCTTCTTCACCCTCCTATCTACTCATCCATGGCTATTTCTCAAAGAGTTTTGCCAGTTTCTGTGTCAGGGTGCCTATTCTCGAACTTTGTGAATTCGTTTTCACGTGTGGAAGTCGTTCCGTTCACGAACTGCCTATGGAAATCATATGGCGATCGGTGAACGGAACGACTTCAACGCGTGAAAACAAATTCACAAAGTTCGAGAATAGGCCCCCAGAACGGAAATCACAGTGACATTACGTTGCATGCACTATCGTTCTTGCACTTTATTATCTATCCAGTCGTGTTTGACAATTCCCTGATAATCATTGTGAAATAATCTCATCGGTAATATAATACCATAAAAGAAGCTGAGAATGGAAATTTCATCAACAGATCAATCACCATTGCAAAGAGAGGGGAAAACTTGGGCATTTTATTAATTATTGTATTCCGCTCAACATGAAGGAGATTCATGATCAGATTCCTTTTCACTTTCTCTGCCATCCATTCAATTTTCCAAAAGCAGTGAATTAACTTTTCATCTACCGAGCTAAACCCGTAATCAAAAAATTTCATTTGCATGAACTTCAAATCAAATTCTTTATCAATGTGAACACACTGGAATGGATTGAAATTTTGATATCTCCACTGCCTTGATGATATTTCACCACTAATGCGAAGAAAATGTCCCAAGTCGATATCCTGAGTTGTTTGAGTATGTCAGCTACCTTGATAATCAAAAGAAGACATTTTTGTGTTTATATTGGAAGACGAGCATTACTCAGGGGGTATAGTCACGATATTACCGTGTAGATGTGAGATGGAAGAGAGTTGTTCATTTCATGGGGCAGCAGTTCGTATCAATCCGATAGGGTCGTGTGATTTTTTCCCCAGGAAGTTCCTAGTTTACTCAATAGAGGTCGCAACGTTGGACATCACTACTGTAGAGTTTCTATGTTTTCTACTCCGCATGATTTTGTTTGGGCATAGTCATGCCGTCAAGACTAGACGAGAATTATTTTGGAGAGGCAATATCGAGACTAACATTAAAAAAAATCAAAAATACGGAGACTCAGAGGTGATGGATTCTTACAAGATCGCGACGAGATGCAACCATCCAATGTCTTTCGAGATTGCGATGATTCCAAATCTTTCAATGTTTTTTCAAACCGTGATGATCTCTCAAATTCTCATCTAAGTCTCGACGGCATCACTAGTTGGGCAAAGCGACATCCCCCACTCCCTCGTCCTCACTGCGAAGCGAGTGCAACAGAAAGATTCTACTTTTTCTGTTCCACCAGCGCCCTCAACAGAAAAGTAGTAGGTTCTGGGTCGTTTCTGTACGCAGAAGTGGTAGCCCTGAAGCTGAAATCATAGGGAGAGTCCACTGTACTATGGAAAACCAACTCACTCCCCGAACAGGATCCTTCCCAGAATTTTTTTCTTTTTCTGTACGGCTTTTTTTCGTGTCTCGTTTTTCCCCCTCTTCTGCTGATCCGTTACCAATGTCCCCTATCCGTAGTGATCCCACAGATATTCTCTAACTTGATCTCTTCTACATATCTTTTCGTTCTTTGTTCACTCGCGAATTGAATTATCAATCAAAAAAGCTGTCGCAGTGAAATTGATCCTCGACAGTATAGTTGATTAGAAATGATTATTTACACGGAGAAAAAAATTCAGTAAAAATTCCGTGTCATTTTCGTAATCGTGGGGCGACCTTGAAATGTGGGAAAAATTACGTGAAGTTCCGTTTTTTTTTACTTAAAATCACGGAAAGACTACGTTCACTTGAAGTAAAAATTACTGAAAGTCACGTAATTTTTCCCACATTTAAAGGTCGCCTCACGATTACGAAAATGACACGGAATTTTTACTGAATTTTTTTCTCCGTATAATTGACCGTTGTATGATAATTGGAAAGGATTTTTTATTGGCCTTGCGGTCAGTTAAGAATTCTCCAAATTAGATGGACATTCGAAAATTTATTTTGTCGACGTTTCGACCCCAATTCTGAGGTTCTCTTCAGGACAAAACACCGTGAATTCTTTATTTCTGTCAAAAAATGTATAGTTGAAGTATAGTTGATGTTCTACCCTATCAAACCATCCCAAGTGATTCCATTTCAGTGACACGAAGTTTTATCATGGGATTAATATTGTTTTCGGGGTTGTTGTTTCATTCATGAAGCTACTTCTGTCATAATACTATTTGATGCATGAGTAACTTGTTGGGTTTATTTCTTCAACTTGTAAAAAGGTAGTAAAAAATTTACTGTAATTGGGTATTGGGTTTGAGGAAGGATAAAGAGTAGAACCCTGGTGAAAAAGATGTGGTGTATGGGAATACAACGTCAGGGTAACAAAAATCTAAGGCACTTTAAACCTGGTTGGTACTTTGCGCAAAACTCAACTGGAGATGTAGACATTGGGTGAAGAATGGTTTCGTGTAGAGGCACTTTGCTTCCAACTCGAAACCTTTTTTACTCCGCTTCTTCGCTTCCTTCAATTCCCTTTTCATTCTTGCTCTTATATCTATTAAAACAACCACTCGTTCTCTCAACGTACTTCCCCTTATTTTGCCCTCTTTAATGTTCTCTTTTCACATTCTCATTTCAATTATTTCCCTCTCATGGATCGATATGGGGTATTCCACACTATTCCTATAAAAAAAAGCCTGTACTTTTTTTTTCGTGGTACAACTATCTATCGTAGGGGAGCCCGATAGAGTTCCTATGTTAGATGGGAAATTGAGAAAAAACCATTTTTTTTTTCAATAGTGGTAACTCAAAATTTAGAGACCCTGGAATAGATTTTGGATATGTTTTAGTACTCTGGTTGAAATTTCAGTCCTTCAGTTCTTTTAGTTCACGAGATGATCGAGATTCAAAATTTCCGCTCGAAATTTTTCAATCGCATTCTACACATAAAAAAGACGCATTAGACAAAAAAAATTAGTCTCATGTTTTTTTTCCGAAATTTTCGCAATTCAAGGAAAAAAATTATATTGTCCAATTTCTTCTCTAACTACGGCTGCGGCTGGTCTACGCACTGATCTCTATACAAACTCTAGCATGTACGGTAAATTTTACACCGGGATTTTTCAAGTTCTTATTAGAGGAAAAAGTTCCAGTAGATTAGTTTAAATTTATCTGGCGGTACAGAAAAAATTCTGCGACAGCATGGAGAAAACTCTCAAATTGCACCACATTTATTTGTTTTTTATGAATTTCAAAACATAATTTGTTCAGCGAATTGAAACACGATTTTGCCTATGTTGAATCAATTCTACGAACTCCACGTGAAACATTTCTAGAAAAAAACAATTGTTGATGAATGTGAACATATGTTATAAATTATATGTTTATAATTTCTTTATAAACATAATAATAATAATAATAATAATTATATTTTATAATCATGTTCGTCAAGAAGACTTTTCTCCCTCACATAACATACTATTCAATTTAATGCATCCATGTTTGCCGTGTTTCACCATTTGTATCGATTTTTCTTGCTTTTTTTGGTGCATCCGCATAAAAGATACTATCATATTAATCCGATAATTATAAGTTCTCAAAAGTACTTCTCTGATGTACGAAAAAATGATTCATATTCCGTATCAGTCCATGCAGATGCAGTATATGAGGCCTTGCCAAATCTAAAATTCAATTTCGTTTGAGCCGTGATTTGGAAATATCCTCGAGATGTTCGATCTTCATTCAATTCTCTATAAAAAAGGTCTCACAATTTTGTTCTTCCTTTCGTTCTTTAAGAGAACGTTCTCGATATTTTTGTTCCCAATTTAGTTCTTTAAGGGAACGTTCTCGATATTTTCGTTCTCAATTTAGTTCTTTAAGAGAACGTTCTCGATATTTTTGTTCTCAATTTAGTTCTCAAGAGAACGTTCTCAACATTTTAGTTCATCATTTCATTCTCGTTCTTCAAATGTTCTTGGAAACGAAACCGGAAAAACCGCGGTTTTGATCGTTCTTCAATTTAGTTCTTGGTCCCTGCTCTAAATGTTAGTATAGAGATCAGTCTCTACGCCATATTGTTGGTCGTTCGCAAGCTAGCTCTCGACTTTGGGTGCATTCGAGTGCGAGCGAACCAGTGAGGTTCACAACATCAAACATCTCATCGCCGCCGTACGGGTCTGTAATCCGTGATATGCGAACTGACGTTTCCCCTTCTATTTTCCGTCAATTGTTATTTGTAACTTCCCGGCGAGGGAAGTTATTGTAATGCCCCCGAAAATGAAAATTCGATTTTTCACCATATCTCCAGGTTTCATAATCTTTCTAATGTTTTTCGATGGTTTTAAACAAAATGGCGCGCGCGTGTGCGTGTGTGTGTGTGTGTGTGTGTGTGTGTGTGTGTGTGTGTGTGTGTGTGTGTGTGTGTGTGTGTGTGTGTGTGTGTGTGTGTGTGTGTGTGTGTGTGTGTGTGTGTGTGTGTGTGTGTGTGTGTGTGTGTGTGTGTGTGTGTGTGTGTGTGTATTAAGCGGTCAAAGAAATGTGGTATTATATTATGCTTGTTTTTTTTTCTACCAATTGGTAGTTAGCTTCCGAACGGATCTAGAATCGACTCTGCCCAGACAAAAAATGTAGAAACTTCATGCATTACATTTCCTCAAGGGAAATCCCACTGGAATGAAGAAAATTAGTGAAATAAATTTATGAATTACTCTTCAATCAGTGTTGAAAGAAAATCCAAAATGGTTGAGTTCTGCTCAAAATTTCCTACTTGATCCCATTTTCATCCCATTTGAAAGGGAAATATAATAGAATAATAATTATCTATTCCGTGAGCTGTCCCATCGTATTCAACGAAAATTAAAAAAAAATTAGATAAATTTATGAATTACATTTCAATTAATCCTCAAGGAAAATCTAAATCGATTGAAATTTTGCACTCCACACCAACTTCCATCCTCTTTAAAGAGGAAATAAAATAATAATTGGCTCTATCTCAGAACCTAATCGACATATTGACTTCAAATTTTACACAGCATTGTAACTTGACTATACCAACTATTAGCCCAAATTTCAGATGTAGGTGCCAACTCTTAGTCGTATTATAGACAGGGACCGAGAACTAAATTGAAGAACGAACAAAACCGCGGTTTTTCCAGTTTCGTTCTCAAGAACATTTGAAGAACGAGAACGAAATGACGAATTAAAATGTTGAGAACGTTCCCTTAAAGAACTAAATTGGGAACAAAAATATCGAGAACGTTCTCTTAAGGATGTTCTGCCTACATTTTTGACATTATAAGGAAATATAAGAAGTTGATGAAATTTTTTTGTACGATTCTTCAATCTATTGAAGAACGGCATGCAAAATTTCAGGTTTTCCTGCGAGCTGCATAATAAAGTTATGATTTTTTAAAAAATATCAATTTAAGGTACTTCTTCAGTAAGTAAATGGGAATCGAAGACAATCGTCTAGAGACCTGAAATTTCGAGTATATATCCGGCAAGCCACTAGAAATATCTCGCCGAAGTCCCAAAACGGTGGACTAGATAGATTCTTGAAAAAAAAATATTGAAGATATGTCATTTGTACAGGGTCTTATGAGACGCGGTATTCAAAAATTATTTAAAAATAATCGGAAATCCGCTAAAAATCGAAATACCTGCTCAATCACTCCGTGAAACATTTAAGAATTTTTATCAATCATTTTTTACACATGTTACTACACCAATCCTGAGATATTATTAAAAATCTATCGATTGTCAGGAATTTCTGTCAAAATGGCGGTCAAAAGTGGCAACGGTGAGAGGAGGTTAGAGCGCTCGGATTGTCGCTCCTGTCGAAATACATCAAGGCGCATACTGTAGATTCTACAGTGTAGTATAGGGACTAACTAAAGAGACAAGTGCACCAACTCCGTCAGACGAAAATGCGGTGTCGCCAAATATATTCGGAAAATTTTAATACATAAAGAAATTCATATAAATAATTTTTGAGGTTGAAAATCGTTTTGGATTCATTTATTCAACGTTTGAAACTAAAAGTGAGCAAATCAGATTGATTTCTATCCATAAATCAACTGTTTTTTATTTAATGTATGTTTTTTTCAAAGTTGTCGCGAGCTGTCGGATCGTTTGATGTTTACCCCCACTCTATTTTCCCCCACCAATACTGCGGAAGTATACCTTAACACGTGTTCTTATGGAAAATTCACGAAAAGTTAGTGAAATCGATGAAAAATAGGCCTAGCGTAATGAAACTCCGGCTATAGGTCAATCGTTATGTCACGGAAAAACGTTATATTCTTACGCATCCCTCAGACTAATAATTAGTAATAAAAAATGCCAAAATAAGCGAAAATTTACCTTTCTTGCGCGCGCAGCTGGAAAGTACGACAACGTCGCAACATATTCAACGAGAGAGGGGCAGCGCGCAAAATACAAATCTGGGGTATCTGGGGAATGAATAAACGTTTACAATCGTCACATAAAGTTCGTAAACAGAATGCATTGAAACTGACTACATTTCCTTTACGAACTTTATGCGACGATTGAACAGCCGAGTGTGGCCTAGTCAGCCAATGGTACCAGCCCGTGTTACCAAATTTCTCTAGTTCCCAACGTTGCCGCTGTTAACGACCAGATTTATGTTTTTTTCAAAAATTATTAAATTGATTGTTGGAATTTTTTTGATTGATCCTATGAATATTTATTAGGAAAAAGAGTCATGAGGAATATAATGGCACCATAAAAGTGACCAAATATAACCTCAATGGGGTAATTTAACATTTCATTTTTTCGTGCTCAGGGGTTGGAATTCCCCATAAAATCCTACCTTTCCCCTACAGCTCACCCCCCCCGTTGCAATCAAGGCAGAAACGGCAGAACATCCTTAAAGAACGAAAGGAAGAACAAAATTGTGAGACCTTTCTTATAGAGAATTGAATGAAGATCGAACATCTCGAGGATATTTCCAAATCACGGCTCGAACGAAATTGAATTTTAGATTTGGCAACGCCCCATATCCTGCGTCTGCATGGACTGATACGAAATATGAATCATTTTTTCGTACATCAGAGAAGTACTTTTGAGAACTTATAATTATCAGATTAATATGGTAGTATCTTTTATGCGGACGAACCAAAAAAAGCAAGAAAAATCAATACAAATGGTGAAACACAGCAAACATGGATGCATTAAATTGAATAGTATGTTATGTGAGGGAGAAAAGTCTTCTTGACGAACATGATTATAAAATATAACAATAATAATTATTATTATTATGTTTATAAAGAAATTATAAACATATAATTTATAACATATGTTCACATTCATCAACAATTGTTTTTGTCTAGAAATGTTTCACGTCGAGTTCGTAGAATTGATTCAACATAGGTAAAATCATATTTCAATTCGCTGAATAAATTATATTTTGAAATTCATAAAAACAAATAAATGTGGTGCAATTTGAGAGTTTTCTCCATGCTGTCGCAGAAGTTTTTCTGTACCGCCAGATAAATTTAAACCAATGTATTGGAACTTTTTTCTCTAATAAGATCTTGAAAAAAAGAATGTGTAAAACTTACCGCACATGTGGGAAGGAATTCATCACATTTATAATAATTGAATTGTAGAATGATGGGTATATCTTTGAGTTTGAATTGGAAAAATAAAACCCGTATATAATCTCTCTATAAGATTGCCAAATTCCGTTCAATTTTGTTTGGAGCAGTTCTTAATTTCGTTCTTAATTTCGTTCTTCACGAGAACGTTCTTTTTTGTTCCCGTTCTTCGACCGAAGAACGAAAACGAACAGATAACGAGTTCTCGGATCCTGATTATAGCTCGTAAGAGCGACTTCCGAGAGTAAAAATAGATAATCGACAAAATCTCGAAAACTTTCAATTAGATAGAAGCCATCGTGACAAATATTTTCGAAAAAAAAACCAATCGGTCAAATAGTTTCTACGATATCGAAGAAACTAGTTTTACACCTAAAATTCAACATCTCCGAAACTAATCGGTCGATTCCGCCCATCCAAAATAGCAACCTTCATTTCTGTAAGACCAACAGTCGTGCCAAATTTGAACATTTTATCTCGAAAATTTTTTAAGTTATCATGCACACAAGGATTTTAGCAAAAAAATATAAAAAGGGCCATAACTATGTAACTTCTCCATGGTCGGAATGAATATGGTTATTCAAATCGATAGATATTTTTATACTGAATATTTTGAAAAAAAAATCGATCGGTTGGATCGTTCTCGAGATATTGAAGAAAAACGATTTTCCAATAAATGACGATATCTCGATAACTAATCGGTTGATCGAGCTGAAACTTTGCCTGAAGCTCAACATAAGAGACGCCAATTATGTGTAAAAATTTCAGATTTTTTCAATTACTTTTGCCGTTTTATTATTCCAATTTCAAAAAAAATAAAATAAAAATGAAAAATCTGCACACAGATACGCACATTTTCTAAAAACATCATATCTTGTCGTTTCATAACATTCTACATCATTTTCACACAAAATTGGTGAATGTCAAAATCTTGTAAAAACAAAGCTTCCGTCCGGAAGCAAGAAACCAGAAAAATTTTGGTCAACGCTTTCTCGTAGATGCATAACTTGATCGAGGTGATCCATGACGCAATTGAAGCGTCATCATGTAACTTAGCCTTGATTAGATTCTGGATGAAATCGATTCAGTGGTTCTCCAGATATTCTCCAGAAAAAAGATATTGAGAAACATTTTGGTCAACGCTTTCTCGTATATGCATGACGTGATCGAGGTGATCCATGACGCGATCGAAGTGTCTTCATGTAACTCAGCCCTGATCAAATTCTGGACAGTATCGGTCCCGTAGTTCTCCAGTCTCTCTAAATAAAAAATCAAGACAAATTTCGGTCAACGATTTCTCACATGCGGCTGACTTGATCGAGGTCATCCATAACGCAATCAAAGCGTCTTCATGGAACTTCAGCCTGATCAGATTCAGGATGAAGTTTGTCCTACGGTTCTCCAGTTCCTCCAAAAAATATATTGAGAAACAAGGTGTAGAGATGTTAGTGTTAATGAAAACCTGGCAGACACCGTGCAAAAGTGCTAATGTACACATTCAACACTGCTAAAACAGGATACACTTCATCATATGATAAAGGCATTAAATTAGTAGGCAAAAGGAGATCGCAATGCTCATATTACACTGCTTCACAATTGGTCGAGTACGATTGAAAATATTTAATTCGTATTATATTCATATTCAAAGTAAACTTTTCATTAGTATTGGACTGAATTTTGCCTCATGAAGGAAAGCGCAAGGAGTATCTCACCGAGGACAACAAGAAATTGATGGCCTTGATTGCAGGGTATTCATGATATTTTCGACAACTCAATTTAGAATAGATTTTAATAGACCGGTGTAAATTCCCCTTTTAATTTTTTACAATATTACCATGTTGCGATAGAGATCCAAGTGAACAAATTAATCACAATGGGCATCTTTTGCCGTACATAGCTTCAGTAATGTTGTTAAAACGAAAATAACAGAATTTCGGTTATTGAATTTCCACTGTTTGGAGGATGACGAATTAATTTTAAATTCACTTCATAGGTCGATAACTTAGATTTCTATTTGATTCCGTAGTGATTATAGATTTCTTTTTTCTCATTCCCCATTCATCAATTAAATTTCCTACGAAGAGGAAAGACATAAAAACCGGGAAGTTGTTGTTACTCTAGTTTATTCTCAAATTGGTTCCGCTGTTAATATTAGATAGAAACTAAAGTTACATTTGCTCTCCCAATGTTGGTGACAAGGCTACCCCCACTAGCGACATCGGCCGGCCGCTCGAGGGACTGCGTGGAGAGAGCAGCGCAGTTTGACATCATTAGTTGTTACGGACTTGCGTCGCATTTACACTAATCACTCCGAGCCAGAGTGTTGTGGAGTCGAGCGATAAGATGTTCACGCATCAGGCATTTTCACACACACACACACACACACACACACACACACACACACACACACACACACACACACACACACACACACACACACACACACACACACACACACACACACACACACACACACACACACACACACACACACACACACACACACACACACACACACACACACACACACACACACACACACACACACACACACACACACACACACACACACACACACACACACACACACACACGTATATATAGTAACCTGTCCATTCCTGAGACCCGTAAATATACGCGCGCGGAGCGCGCGAATTAATCTAGTTACTTAAAAATTAAAAAAAAGGAATGCCCAAGAGCCTACACGATATAAGTGAAACTCCATACAGGTCATATCGGACATGAGAACAAAAACACATGAACAAATGAGGATAAAATGGTCTTGGTTCCTGGTGATAGGGGATGTATGTGAGGACTAAACAGAGTTCAGGATACGCATCCGCCTGAGACTAGTCTTTGTTGGAGGGTAGTATGAATGAGTCCGGTAGGCAAAAGATGTTTAACTTGACAAATCATTTCTCTTCCCCTTAGTTCCATAGTGAAAAATTCACAGTGCAAATTTAAGGAAGAGGAGCACCGTCGATCCGTCCTCCGATCCGATTTGCATGTTAAAGGGTTAATCTGCTTCCTGCAAAGCAATCCTCCCCAGGTTTCTTGTGCATTCATCTCTTCATTTTCATTTCAGTGAAAACTTTCCTCAATCGGATCTCAGTGTATTCAAGATACCATTTCCGTTACGGATACAGTATTCGTCTTTCAGGTTTTCTGATCGAATTTTCCTCTACAAGAAATATCCTGGATGCTTGGAGAGATAAGGCGTGTAAAAATTATTGTACCATTTGATAAACGTGTATGGTAGTGTATTTCTTCAACAAAATTCCTTCCTCAGCTCGACAAATTTTCTCCTGATAATAATGTATAATTTCTGATGCAGTGGCGTTGTTAATGTGTTTCCATTATTTTGATATGGTGCATAGCGATAACTATAGGTCTCGTTTTTTCCCTGTGTGTAACTCCCGTGAAAGAATCTCCAGATCCCTTCCAAATTTACAATTCGGGTTTCAAAGCGCGATATGAAATTGCTCCTGATGTGAATCTTTATATATTTTCTATCTACCCCTTCCTTCCCTCAATGGAGCAATCTCTCTAAGCCTCCTGTATTTATACTATCACTAAAATTTGCGGTAAAATGTGAAAAGAAGGCAATACAAAAATATCTATATATTTAGGCTATATGTGTAAAATACATGGAACTCAGCCAGATATACTAAGGTACTTCCACCAGAAGTAGTCAGAGTCTTCTCGGAATAGTATTGGTTGCATACATTTCCAAAGTATCACATAGTCGCATACTAACTCCGAGCTTCTCCTCCCATCCTTCTAGAATGATACTACCCATTCTCACTGGAGCAACCATTCTTCGCATATCTATAACTCGACGTAGGGTGCCACTGTGGCAGTATTCCGTGTAGTATTCCACATGCTGCTTCACTATAGCAAGTCATGTATAATATATATATGGAGAGTGTGCTATAGAAATCGTGTGCACATTCTATGATGCAGTGGCCTTCTTCACGTTCATCGCACTACCCACAGTTTTTGAACCAAGAGACTCAAACGGGGCAGCTGAATTAAAGGAAAAATCAAGATAGGTAAAGTAAGAGAGGGTTGTTACGCCATTTCGGAATTTGAAATCTTGAATCGACAGGTCGTGTCTACAGGATGGGCAATACATATATTAGCACCGTTGCCGCAGTCACCCATCGCCCTGATATACACGTCTATTTTGCACAATTTTGCCGCTTGCCTATCCACACGAATACCAACTCAAGTAATATATGAACGCGATCAGGCTCAATTCATCTGTGAAGAGGTCCTCGTCGCGGGCCAAAATTAGATACTCACTCATATAATTGAACTTCGCTGCTGCTATTCTATTCACGCACTCCATCGCAACCCTTTCGGATACTCCATATTAAATTATAAAGTCAAAACCATCGGGTCAGGGATAGTATAAATGCGATTATTATACGATACTGCATAGAGGGACCGCGACGTGAAAAGCGCATTGAAGAAGGGAAAAAACAGGGTGAGTGAGGTGAATTTGGGGGTGGGGGAGTGAGAGGAGCAATGTGAAGTCACCTGCCATAGGCTCCCAGCCGTTCAACATACCCGCCTGCTTTTCTTCTTTCTCTTTTTTAGCTGAACTGGAAATGCAGAGGAAGAAGAGATGGAAAACTGTAAACGATAAGTGTTTGAAATATTGAAAGCTGAAGTGCAACCTCCTCGAGGACATCGTCGGAGTTATGACGTCGTCTGGGTCATAATGCCATCATTCATATCACAAGGGTCGCGAGGAAGAAGGGGTTGAGGTCAAATTTAGCCAGTTGACCTGGTACTGAACCGGTATATACTCGATATGCAATTTCATAGGGAAAAGTAGAAAAAAATAATTTATATAGATCATATTTAGCGAGTGTAGCTGATGGGTTAAGTTAGTATTATCCATATTTCTCATTTTTAATTATCTTCTAAATTTTGAAGTATAAATTTTTTTGGGGAAATTAAAATTCATTCATTTAACTTTTCATGATCGTTATTTTGTTTTTTTTTAACACACTGTTATTGTCAAGTTACCCATTCTTGACATAATGACTCATACCTATATATACGGTATATACAGAAAATACAGAAAAATTCGAGACCCAGGCAAGACAAGTCCTCCTAAAATCTTAACGAGATGCACCAATCCAAAACTTCCGATGTTTTTTCTGACCGTAATGATTTCTCCAAAATATTCAGCGTCTATTATCGACGGCATCACTACATATACTATGTAACTCTGTGATTAAAGACATATTTCAATGGTAGCATGGACCATTGAAAATGGTGAGATATGTCACTGGAATGTCTCTAAGGAGGCCGGGCGAACGTGAGAGATCAAAGAGAGGCTGCAAGGTCGGTATTGAAAAAGAGGGTCTGGAACATGAGGGCGTCAGTCTCAGCAGACACACGAGCAGTTGAGCTGGGGATATTACAAATTTCTTGATAATATGTCAGTCACCATAATCCAGGAAGAAAATACAAAATTCTATTTTTACAGTCTATCAAAAATATTTGCTTCAAGATATCCAACAATGTTGAAAGGCGAGGCAATAGGGTTTTTTCCCACACCGCCGTTTCTATAATTTACATACAACGAAATTGTATGGAGAGATTTAGAGCTTTCCCCTCTTTAGCTGTCTCATCGACTTAATTAGATTGGATATAGTGAAACCGGATGAACAATGGTAGGATAAACAAATAAAATGAAAGAAGATGAAGCTCACAATGAACGTTACGGCTTATGAATCTTCTATACAACAGTGAATAAATGTTACACCTAGGATCTCCCATGGCAGCCACAAAATCGTCATGGCTCTGATTGCCATGAAATTGCCAGCGTCGCCGTGTCGCTCCCTTCAAACCCCACGGGCGGCTTACTCGGGCGAGGTCGGGTATGAGTGGAAAATCTCGGCTTCTCTGTCTTGCGAATATCTCTCACACCCAGACAATTTCTATTCTGTCGTTCCAAATTCCCAAACGCATTTTCCCTGCTTTTTCCTTTTTCTATTCCTCCCTTATCCTCTGCAAATATTCTCCATTAAGTTCTGTTCCTCTTTCTGCATTCTTCTTTGTCATGACATCTTCAATTTTTCATCTCACTAGGTTATCCAATCACTGTAATTCCAATTATGATGATTAAAGGGCGATGGATCGATGATGAAAGGATTCTTAGTAATCTTCAACTGATGCTCCGGATTTTCTGGAATGGGAGATTTCACGCTTCAAGCGAAACTCCGGTAAGTTCTTGGTCCAGAGTTTGAGCAGACATTTGTTCTCCTGTACAAGGATGGTGAGACAATTGCTAGCTATAAAAGGGGAGACTTTCATAACACCAACATTCTTCGGGTTTTACAAAAGACAGCTGGATAATAAAAGAACATTGTAATAATATTTCGTTTCCCATGAATAATGTAAATTTCCGACATTCTCATATTTGTCTAGGTGCTCAGTTTTACATTTGTCGTTGCACTCCAACGCCGGTAGGTTTAATTGAAGAGGTTGGGGAATATAACATTTTGACATATATGTAGTTATATTATTCAATCCTTTCATCTGTCGTCTTTATTCAACTCAAACATATATACCGCTACTCCACTCTTCACGTATACTCAGTGACCATAGGAGAATATTAATCCCTTGCTCATTTAACTACACGCAATGTCATAATCAAGTCGTTATCGATTTTCTTGACTATGGTAGCGGAGCGCTATCTGGAGCGGTGACACATAATCGTTTTTCTTCTTTTCAATTTCAAAACTGCTCATTGGAATCGAACCCCATTGAAGAGATGAAAACCTGGATGATTCTGTCATCAAATTGATTTGCCGCCCTAATTGATTGGTTATTGAGAAACTCTAATGCTGCGGGTACATGGTAGGTCAAGAGGGTACTACTTTTATGTCCTTTACGCCCAGCAGGTTCCATCTCAACCCATCCCCTCCTTGTGGATCCCATCCAATGAGAAAATGGCGATCACCGTAAAGGCACTCCCCGAACAAAAATTAAATATCTTCGCAACAGTGATAAAATGTGAAACGTCACAGGATTGTGTAGTAGTGGTGAAACTGGTATAGCGAAGGGTTGTCAGTATGGACAAGGGGGATGAGTGTGGTGAGTGAACGAGTTCAGAAGGCAATAAAGCCAGGGCAGGGACAGATCCCCGTTGACCAGCAGGCTATCGTCCAACCGTGTCTCCTTTCTTCTAGAACGATCGGCGAGTGTGTTTCTATACTGCTCGTGTCATTCCCTTGTCTTAATGGTGACATGGAGATTGATCCTGCATTACAAGAGTCATGAAATCGAATTCAATTACATCCTTCATTGGATTTTCCATTAAAATTTGAACGTGAAATGGACAAGAAGAGAAGTGGATTACAAGTCTTTGTACAACTATACGCGATCCGCATGGAGGAAAGTATCAGAAAGATGGAAAGTTAGAGAGAAATCCCAATAAGAATAAAAATATTGTGAAATGTTAATGGTATAGATTCTCATTACAGGTGTCAGCTATTCGTCTTCTCTTTACAGTATAGATTTGAGAACTTTTAATACTTGATGAGCGAGTCTTGGCTTTTCTTCGCCAAATATACCTCTTCCCCTTTGGCATTGCTAATCTAATCCCTCTCACAATCTGCAGAGAGACCTGCCCCTGACACAAGAGAAACCCCATGGATTTTGCAGTACTCTCACATCGCCAAGTTTGGCGGCTTGCAACCATTCAATAGGGTGTGCTACATGGTGCACAAGTTTCACGTTGGACTAACGGACCCAAATGCAACATAAAGACCGCACTCTGTTACAGGGGAGGGTAGGGCGAAACGGACCCTGAGGGCAAAACGAACCATCTTATTCTGTTGCGTTTTTTCCCTCACTCGAATTGGCTATAAAAGATGAACCCAAATCAAGTAATATATATTAGTCAAACGGTCTAGAGTGGAGGGTGGAAAGTCAATTCAAGGATCAAACGGTCTGAGGAGAGGCTGAAAGGTCAATTCAAGGGTCAAACGATCTAGGGTGGAGGCTGAAAGCTGCTTCACTACTTGAATCAACCTTTTAGCCTCCACTCTAGACGGTTTGACCATTAAGTCCACCTTTCACCTTCAACTTTAGATCGTTCGACCTTTGAATTGACCTATCAGCTTCCCCTCTAGACCATTTAACCCTTGAATTGACTTTTCAGCATCTCCTCAGACCATTTGGTCCTTGAATTGACCTTCCACCCTTCACATTAGACCGTTTGATTCATAACCCTTATATATATTACTTGATTTGAGCTTATCTTTTATAGCCAAATCGAGTAAAAAAAAAGCTGGGGTGGCTGTATCTAGCGCGGCACTAGCCAGTGCCGCTGATACACCCGATGAGTTTTGACGCGAACATGTCTATGTGGCTTAGGTAATGGTGTTAGAATCAGAATGAAATAGAAAATATCAAGGGGAGAGAAAATATTTAGAGAATTGAAATGAGTTTCCCAAAAACGGTTCTCGAATTTTTGAGAAGATTCCAGAAAAATCTAGAAAGTTCCATAATGTTCCGAAACATTCTGGAAACATTTACAAAATATTTTTGAGAATTAAAATGAGTTTCCCGATTTTTGAAAAAATTCTCAAAATTTCCAGGAAGATCCACAATATTCTGGAACATTTCGGAAACGTATAAAAATATTTGGAGAATCGAAATGAGTTTCGCAAACAGTTCTCGAACTTTCGAGAAGATTCTAGAAATTTCTAGAAATGTCGTGGTGTCGGTGTCGATGTCGCGGTGTCGGTGTCAGTGTCGCGATGTCGATGTCACGGTATCGGTGTCGGTGTCACGGCGTCGCGGTGTCGGTGTCGTTTTTTTTCAAGAAACGGGAAGTAAGCCGTGTCCACGTCAAAAAGACAAAAAATTACATGTTCCGTTTTGCTCTCGGGGTTCGTTTCGCCCCCCCCCCCCCCCCCAGTCCGTTTTGCCCTACCCTCCCCTACTACCGCATAGAAAGGATTTCAGTGGATAAATTTTTGTAGTAACGAATGGGCGTAATTCCGGAAAGTTAATCACAAAGAGACGTATCTTCAGCACATACAACCCTTTCATCTTATGATAAGCATAAGATTACATGTCTAAACAACACAAACAAACTCATCACACAAACCCAACACACACTAACCCAACACACACAATCTCAACACACACCATTTCAACACACACAAACTCAACACAGATAAACTCAACACAAATAATTCCAATACATCCTCATTGCAATTATGATTTATTTTATTGCGACTTATGATTTATTTAATTTTTTTCGTTTTCTATCTTCAGAAAATTCAAAATGCATATTAACAGCAACATTTTTTTTTCACTTATATCATCATCATATTTCACATCAAATAAACATCAATTTAAACATCAATTCGAAAGTGTTCTTAACAAAATGAATAAATGTATCATCTTCTCAAAACTCATATTCAATTCTCACTTACAATCGGTTTATTCACTGCATTAAGTCCCATTTATACGGCGAATTTCATATTGTGGTACTGACCTCGAAGATAATCAATTAAATCATCTCCTTCGCTGTAATTTTGTACATTTGTTTTAAATCTGGGAATTTCTTGGCATGTGTTGAGCTCGTTTAGGTGTTGAATGGTTCTTGTATTAAGTTTATGTGTGTTGAGATTGTGTATGTCGAATTTGTGAGTGTTGAGTTTGTGTGTGTTGAGTTTTTATGTTGAGTTGACAAATGTTGAGATTTACGTGTGTTATTCAGACCTGTTACCGTCTAGCCAGGTTCTGAATGAAAATTAATCGCAAAGGATCTAATAGGTCTCATCAGTTTTTGCACATATCCTCCTTGAACCTAACAACTGCTAAAACGGTACATAACCAGCACAAATCAGGTCTTGAAAACAATGGAAAAGAGACCTTTCAAAACTTGATCTATCCTTTTGAGTTCTCCAAAGGAATAGTATTTGGCAGGATTCGCCAGGTCCAAATATTCGACTCGGGAGTGCTCTGTTCCGCGCTAGTTCAGATCTGTATGCCCGGAGTTCATTGCTCACCCCTCCCGCCAGACTCAAGATTTGGTCCGGAGCCGTGGCCCATCCTACGACCAAGTTTGGGCACCAAGGCCTGGCAAACCTAGGCTTGTACCAGACTCGGCCCATTTTTCGAGCATCGGGATATCCCACCTGGGTATTCATTTCAAATAACTGCATGGATGTATATGATTCAAAAAAAATTTCGCTATGATCCTTTTAGAATCTTTTATCGGACTAGTTCATATCCAATAGAATGAGCAAGCCGTCAATACGAGTACAGTTTATCATCCAGCGTCCATTGTAATTGATAGTAATTACCCATTGAATCCTATTTTTGAAGGTTTTTTATTTCTCGTATTATATGACTCATCATCAGCGGATCGACATTTATAAACAGTCCAGTTGAAATTACGTCCTCGTTGTGAAGCGTTCGATTACACAACGAGATGTTAATTACTTCGTTCAACGCACGAGGGTGGAGAGAACAATAGCTTTGAGCCAGTTGTCAGTCGTCACGCGATTATTGCCACAAACGCATTTCTCGTCGCGTCTCATCACCTCTTGTTATCCCTGTCATTCTCTATCGATCTATATATATCCTACTAACTTTCTGGATAATGGAAACGCAATAATTCGAAGGTGATCGTGCAGTGAAAGGTAATATGCACGACTACAGCTGATGACGCTCTTGTCTCCTTACACGATAATATCACACAGGGCATTCCTTGCTATTCCTAGAAAAAGAAAAGTTCTATCTTTTTACCCTTTGTGGTACATCCATACATCGTGGGCAGCCGAAAAGATATCCTATGCTAAAAGAAAAACTAAGAATTTTTTTTTTCTAAGTTATGGTGACTCAAAATTTTAAAGCTCTGGAATAGATCTTTTTCGAGAAAATTTAGAAATTGGAAAATATTGTTGCGTATCCCTCTTTGAACCCTTTCAATTGTCTATAGTCTGAAGAATGTCAGAAATGCCCGTTGGTAATGACTGTCTTTTGGATAACATCAAGACTTATTCATTCTCTTGGGAGATCTCAACCAAGACACATCGTTCGTGTATTGTATCCCTTCAATTCAATATTACGAGCCAACTGAGGGCGCGCTCTCGCGCGCCTTGATGATTTTGAACCTGACGCATTCTGTTTCAACGAATAAGGAATGAGTGTGACCATTTTTGAGATATTTCGATATGAGACGACTTCACGATTTTTAGAATAGGAATAAACTGCCCCAAACATTTATTTAACTTATGTGTATTGTGTCATCATTTTCCGGATTTAACAATATGTATTTTACGAGAAAAATGCCAAAGCACCTTTTTGTTTCGATAGGATGGTTCCTAAAATACAAATTTTGCGGTAGTAAGAAGGTAATATTTCTATATTTTTTCATATACAATTTTTTATTTAAAGAAATATACCAAAAGAGTTGCTGCCGAAATTCTGAACAAAATATATGTTGTAATACGTATCCTTCTGTGACATTATGAGTTTTATCTAGAGGTCAAACTCAAATCAAAGGAATAACAAAACTCTTTTCCTTTCATTGTTGGCTCCGCACGCGGCTAGGTCCGGCGGTGAGCTCACGAGGGATTCGCTCACTCGACAGATGTCAAGCGAAGGATATTGGGAAGGGTCATAGTCTTCTTGTACACTCGCGTATTGATCAGTAAAAGCATATTCCGATAGTTAGTAAAAAATATACTATAATGTTCTAAATGGGTCGGTATGTCGTGTTGCTAAATATAGTTCATAAGCTAGGTACCATTGAGCATCCACTTTGAGAGGTATTGGTCGACTTGAGGTTTTTTTATGTTTTTTGGTACGCAGAATCCGAATTTGAAGGTCGTTTTGCCAAAGAATGATGCAAACAAAAGTTATTAACAATTCAAATTGTTTGAATTGAGCTTACGTGGTAAATATTATAGATAGGGGGAAAAGACCTAAACAAAAGATGCTCATCTCTTCAAATTGAACAAATAATGTCTCATGTTTTTTTTCCATATATTGATTATTAACAGAGATATTTAACAAACGTGTGGATTTCTCTACCTAGCCAAATCTTCATAAATAACTGGGTTACAAGAATAATTGTTCCAACAAAAGTTGTTCATTTTGAGGAGATGAACATATTCCGTTCGGGTCTTTTTCCCCTATCTATGATATTTACCACGTAAGTTCGATTTAAACAATTTGAGTTGTTAATAACTTTTATTTGCATCACTCTTTGGCAAAACGAGCTTCAAATTCGGATTCTGCGTACCGAAAAACATTAAAAAATACTGAGTCAACCAATACCTCTCAAAATGGATGCTCAATGGTACCTAGCGTATGGACTAATAGATGTTGGCTCGATTTGGAACTTGAGGTTGACTTCTCTATCTTGTATGGATGTAGGCCTGAGCTGGAGGTCTTTGTTACTCCACTCTCTATCGTACTCTTGATCAAAGACCTGAAGCTGGAGGTCTGCTCGACTCAGCTCCTATCCGTCCTCTGATTTGCGGTGAGTCTAGGAAACCCACCAAAGCTCGCCAAAGTTCCAAGTTGCCGAGCTAAGGAGTCTCACGGTTTTTTTCAGGGATACATTTTGTGCCATCATTGGTACAAACTAAGGCAGTCAAACCGTTCAGGATATCTGAACTAGACTTGCAAAAACCGTGGGACTGCTTACCACGATGTCCAAATGACCAGAGATCGAGGACTCTTGGTTTTTTTCTTCCGGGTGGAAGCTTTGTTTTTACCAAAATCTTACATTCTCTCATTTTGTGTGGAGATGATCTAGAATGTTATGAAACACAAAGATATGATGTTTTTAGAAAATGGGTGTGCGTGTGTGTATATAACAGTGTCCAAATTTTTCGGTATTTTCCTTAAATTATGATAACAACAAGTAAGTCATCGCTTCTAAGCGACTGGTGTTAACCATTGGAAGAAATGCCTTACTATTATTATTATTCCATTATTATATTATGGTTCTTTTTTTTCTACCAATTCTATTGGTAGTGAGCTTCCGGATAGATCTATAATTCATTCTGTTCAGACTCATTCTATAAAATTTCTCGGTTATCTGAAATTTTACACTCAACCATCATCCCATTTTAAAGAAAAAAAAAATGAGAAAAAGAGATTGGTTGTCTGTATGTCAGGAACTGATTGACATATCGACCTCAAATTTTATACAGGTGTCTAACCCGACAATATCACGTACTAGTCGAATATTCAGATCCTCACCCCAACTTCTAGTCGTATTACAGTACGTATGAGCGAGTTTCAATAATGAAAATAGAAAAACAGCAATATCTCGAAAACATTCAATGAAAGCGTATATATATTTTCATTGCGTTAAATAGAATTAATCGTGACAAACATTTTGAAAAAAAAAAAATCAAATCAGTTAAGTAGTTTTTGGGATATTGAGGAAAAGAGTTTTACACATAAAGTCAAATATCTCCGAAACTAATGGTCCAATTGCGCCCATATTGAATTGAAGGGTGTGCGTGTGTGTGTGTGTGTGTGTGTGTGCGTGTGCGTGTGTGCGTGTGCGTGTGCGTGTGTGCGTGTGTGTGTGTGTGTGTGTGTGTGTGTGTGTGTGTGCGCGTGTGTGTGTGTGTGTGTGTGTGTGTGTGTGTGTGTGTGTGTGTGTGTGTGTGTGTGTGTGTGTGTGTGTGTGTGTGTGTGTGTGTGTGTGTGTGTGTGTGTGTGTGTGTGTGGGTAGGTGGTTCCAATGGCTTCTCCGTCTATTCTGCAGCTTTGCGCTTGCGTTCCTCAATTCTACGCTCCATAATGACTTCTGTGACTGTTTCACTCTTCGCTTGCTCCCTTTCTATGCGTCGGAGTTCCTGAAGGACTTCAGTGGCAAATGAGCTTGTTGCTTCCCAGGCCGCCTTCGATGAGAGCATAGCTTTTATCAAGGACTCTGGCTGGATCTTCTCGTGGAGGACACTCTCCCAAGTGCTGCATTAAGTGTTAAAGCGAGGACACGTAAATAACACGTGCTCCGCATCTTCATTGACTCCGGGGCGGGACGGGCAATATGGGGAATCCTCATGTTTAAACCAATGAAGATATTCATGGAAGCACCCGTGTCCAGCCAACATCTGGGTCAGGTAATAGTTGACTTCACCATGTTCACGGCCCATCCATCTGTGGAATAAGACGGTATGCCTATGTACCTTTTGTAGAAGTATCCCATAGCAGCGACCATTGGCGTATGCTATTTCGCCGCACCTTCGTTCTAAGTTCCTCAGAGCTCAATGCAATTGATCGCTTTCGTCGGTAAAGGGTTCTTCGGCTAATACTCTGATGAAGCCCTCTTACCGGTCATTTATTTGATCCGGCTAGGGGACTGAGTTAATGTGTAAGCCACCTAGCACAAAGGCCATCTGCTGAGCCAAAATCTACTTCCCGCGATCCCAGCATAATTGACATGTGGCGAGCATGCCCGCTGGAATGGCATTGCAACCCGTACAAGCGCAGCTTGCCGGGTAGACCCAACCACCGCCCCTACGAATCCAACCCAAACAAGGTCCCACGGCTTGTGCCGGGGCTTATAGAACTTTCCTCATCGTACCACTTTGCACGGTTTGGTGTCCGTGATGCTAGCTTTAGTTATGTTTGCCTGCGTGGGGCAGCAACTTCATCCCCTATATCCTCTAAAGAGGGCTTCGCAGCCTATATATGCCATTTCTGTCCCTAGCGACTGGCAGAATTAGATAAACCATCCACCCACTACAATACAATGAACTCTTTTCTAGCCCTTATTGCAAGTGAACGTATCATGTGTGACATACGCCCTTTATTTGCCCAGGCAGATCCGGCTAGGGGACTTGGGAAGCTGAAGGTCCACATACGTGGCGATCCCATTCGTCACGGCTGGATTTTTGCGAGCTTTTCTCCCTTCGTAGTTGTTTCCGCTGGGTGCGTATGGCCTTAGTGCTAGGTAGCATTCTGAACACTAGTACTCTGATGAGCAGCATTCCGGCGATGACGCACACTGCATCCTCGGACGCTGTGCGTTAAACGCTGGTGCCTTTCAAGGCACTTAGCCGGTATACTGCTGGGTCTCGAGTGCGTCGGCCTCGATGGGGATTCCGTACGTGAGCACAGACGTGACTACTGATGACAGTAGTGCTCTCGTCCTCTGCTTCGGGCCTCCTACGTTGGGCATCAGAAAGGTGATTACGAACATGCAATTCGCACGGGTGAGCACAAAAATTTCGGCTTCTGATTGGCTAATTGACAGATTATCTATTGTTTTCTCATCGCACCCACCAGCGCACTTCATGTTCGTAATCGCCTCCCAGCCGTGATAAAGTCGCTCTGACTACGGACGCTTTGGCCCCCACATATTCTACTTGCCGTTCAAAGTTGAATCGAGCATCAATCATCACTCCCAGATACCGAAGTAATGGTTGAGATGTGATTTCATGGGCTCCAACCTGCAAGGTGATGGTCTCCACCTGCTTCCTCTTAGTAATAAGCACTACCTCAGTTTTATGTTCAGCTAACTTCAAGCCAACTGTGTCCATCCACTGGCTGATCTTCTCAAAGGTAGTGTCGAAAGCAAAATTTATCTCTTCGAGATATTTTGCGACGATCACTACGGCCACATCATCTGCATATGCCACGAGCTTCACCTTCCTTGGTAATGCCAGTTTCAGTAGCCCATTATACATGATGTTCCACAATAAAGAATCCAGAACCGAGCCCTGTGGTACTCCACCAGTGACTTTGTATTCTTTCGGGTCAGTCTCTATACCATATCTCAGAATCCTATCGGAGAAGTAGCTCGCTACCATTCTCCGCAGGTATCCTGGTACGTTCATCTCAACAAGAGCTTTCATGATGCAATCCCACTTGGCAGAGTTGAAGGAGTTTTTGATATCCAGTGTCGCCACTACATAGTACTTCTTCGTTCCGCCCTTCCATCTGGTCCCTACGATGGTTTTCTTGGCTGTTTTGGCAACTAGGTCAAGGTAGAGCGTCCTTTCCGGAAGCCATATTGGTTGTCAGCAAGCAGCGCGCGCGTGTGTGTGTCTGTGTGCGTGTGTGTATGTGTATGTGTGTAGGTTTGTACGTATGTGACCAAAAATTTTGGTCAACAATATCTCGCGAATGGATGATGCGATCGAGGTCTTCAATGAAGCAATCGAAGAATCGTTCCCGTTTTTCTCCAGTTTTTCCGGGAAAACATGAGATGAAAAAAAAAATCCGTTTTTATTTTTTTTCGTTTTTCATTTTTGTTTTCAATTTTTTCCGCATGCTCGCCGATCCCTGCGTAAGAGCGGGATCAATTAGAGACGTGGGACGGAGATAAATGCTAAGAAACATAACGCCCCTACCATGGGAGCGAGCTTGCGAACGACCAATGATATGCGCATAACTGCCGTACTATTAGTTTTCTTAATTATTGTTATTGCCAAACATATTAGAGATAATAGGAGATTATCTAATAATAAATTCTCGTGATTTTTGTTTTTGGAAAAACTTATACGTTTTCAGCTAGTCACATACAGTTGACTTCGTGCGAAGCTTCCTTATGATTTGATCCTTACGATCTGACCCTTACAATTTTTCCCTTATGATACTAACATCATCATTTCTCTTGCATTGTACCTCATGATTCCATCTTTACGATTCGATGGATACATTTTTTTTTACAAAAACTTCACCCTTCCCTTTCTCATCCTTCTTCATTTCTCCCTCTTTTCACCACCCTGCTTCTGAGAATATGAGTATAAGATGAAGATTAGGTTGACCGAATCTCAATCCGATAAACTTTCCTTTAGGCCACAATGCTCAAAGTCAAGATCCGTCGTATCAGATTCCAATTTGATCAGAGTGATTTCAATGCTGTCTGATCTGGAAGTAAGATGAGGCCCACCTGATCAGAATCTTCTAGCAGCGTTTCAGATCAGACATACCGATTCAGAAACTGATCAATTTCTGATCAAGAATCACTTAATCAATCAAACCTGACTACTACCCGATCTGATTCTGATCCGACTTCAGACGGACCTGGATCAATTTCCACTCGTGTATAGCTGCGCATCAATTTTTCCTTTGTAATTTCTACTTATAAATATCTACAGATAGCCCTATAAGATCTTGTTGCCTCATTGTCATTCCGGAAACAGTATCCATGGGATGTTGCAAATAGTATCATACTGACATTTCGAGGTATATTAATTGTGCTTCACTATGAGCGTAGAAATTGACGGGTCTCATCCCCGCAGACTACATCATGAGGCTAATGCATTAAATATGTCGAGGCAGGTTCATCTTTAAGAATGACAAGAGCTCGCACAGCTATCGATCTTCTGCAGATGTCATCAGCGACAACCGAACCGCCGAAGTATATTTCGAACTATAAGGGCATTGAAATGCAGAAAAAAAAGGGTTTTCGTCACGGCGGTCGTGAGGCAGCGCTTCGCGAACTCTTCGCATCCATGAAACTCTCCTCACAGCCGTCGTAATGAAAAAAATTGTTCGTCACTTGGCCTAAGGAACTTTTCAGGCTCATATGATTGTAGAACGAGCCATCGGCCCGTCCTGCAAATTCATATTCGCCGGAGAAGTTCCTCATGGCCTTGTAACGAAAATAACCATTTGGTCAGATCATCTTAGTGGGTATCAGTTAGACTCGCAGTTGGAGCCAGTCCTGTGCCAAATTTCAGCTCGATCGATTCGTCGTTTTTCAGAAATAGTGATTCGTTTATAAATCGTTTTTCATGAATATCTCGAGGAAAACTCAATCGATTTGTTTTCTTTTTTTTTTAATGAAACTTCTTTAGGCACGGTAGAGCGAGTCGACAACTAAAGCACGGACCTTCACGAGAAGCGGGATGATTTGAGGGGAATCGTTAGAGTAGAAGAGCGTCGGGGAGTGGGGGAGGGAAGCACACCAACACGGTTCTTGTAACTGCTCCGCTTACGGCACTGATGTCTATACCAACTCCGTATTTAGTATAGAGATCAGTGGCTTACGACGTATAGTGAAGACACTGCACATTTCGCATCGGAGGCGCCACCTCCTGAATAGTGAATCGCAAGTGGAACTAGCGAGAATAGTAGGGCTGTTTCAGCTGATGCGTGAATCGTTGCCAAATTATAACCTACAATTCATGCATTATCAGTTAGTCTCGTGTAATTATCGTACTGAATTAATTATTCATTTTATCTATTATCGTGGTTGAAAAATGATTAAAAAATTGGAGAGCATAAGGTAAGTGTTCTTTAAGAATTAATGGGTTCTTAATCAATTATCGAAATGTGTTTAGTGCGTATTGATGAATTGGATTTGGTCATTCGCAGAATAATAATGCCGAAAATGGAATGTACTCGAGCGTGGCGCGAGAGACAGCAAATAATTAAAAACAAACCGAAGACCGCAGCAGAATGAAGCAGACAATATCGTGAATATTATTTTTAAATCACGAGGAAATCGCAATTGTCGAATAAAATCTAATTTATATTTTTCATTAATATCACGAGTATTCTTCACTTCTTGTTCCTTTTTGCTCCTTCCTCTTGAATTTCAACAGAGAGAATTATGGATAGATAGCATATCGAGATTTTTATACAACAATCATCTCTTCATATTTCGAGCCTAGAGAAGTTTAGCTTCTGTCGCGGGTGGCCACCACGCACACATTGTTTTTTCCTTGAAAATCTTCATCTCGATGTCTTTTATCTTAATCAACCGGAATACATCTCTCCTTCATAGTAAAATTGCCAATAGCCCGTCGTGTATCACAGAAATTCGCTTCCAAACAGTGAAAGCGAGATATAGATAATGGAATGAGATGAAAACTCACTCCAAATTATTACACGTGTGAATACTATCCTCTTGTATTAGCGCTATTGCCTCATTTCATAAATTCATTCCTGTGTAGATTTTGCACAGTTTCTCAGTTCATTATTTTTTTCAATGCCATCATCGTAGAAAAATTCTCGAAAATTTGTACTTTCCACAGTCAATAGTTATGAAAGGACAAATATTAACTTACCCGATTATTCTACTTCTGCAAACCATCTCAACTATAATATGCACAGTCGATATAGTGAAAATCGATGAGTCGCACTGCCAAATGAAACGACAATAGACGCACCTGCTTTCAGGATGACTAGCATTAGGTTAGTGCGCGCCTCGCGCGCCTGCGCCTTCGTTTGTTTACCGGATGTACGTCATCATCAATATCGATATTATTTTCCATTCGACTTTCGAGATTTTCTCGATATTTTCGATTTCGATACGATTTTACCGTAACATCTTCTTTTATAATATGGATTGAGTATGATGAAAAAATATTTTACGCTAAACCTCATATAAGTAGAATTACTTTCAATTCTCTCGACTCAATGATACTTATATTTCATTAAAATGACCACATATGCCATCGTGATAGGTAGGTGGAACGACAGAGAAAAGTTGAGGGTCCACATCTCTCTTTCTCTCTATCAACTGACCGTAGAAAGTTCTCTTTGATTCATAAAACTTCCGGAAAGTGGAGCTTGTTCAGTTTTATTAAAAAAATCTTATCATGACTTTCTCGTAGGACGCGCTATTCCCGTACTATTCCCTGCTTAAGCTATCATCAAATGCCCTGAGTGCGCGTCTATTAATACCTTCTTGTCGTTGTATACAAAATTGAATGCAAATTGAATTGAAAAGTCATCTCTATATGATTAAAATCTGCTGGTTGACGAATTTTGTGATCGAAATAATTTTCAGGTCAATATTGAATTAAAATTAATCTGATAAAATATTGAATTTAAGAATTTTTCAATATTTCACTGATGTTGTAGATTCCGTCATGTGTTTCTAGCTAAGTTCTCTAACCATGATTAAAGAATTTATGAAGCCACTTCGTTCCCGAACTTCTCTAGTTCTAAACAATCTTCTATCATTTTTCGTCTGAGTAGAATAATTCCTAGTTGAGATCCGTGAATGACTTCCAAAGTAACATATTCATCGTAGTTTATGAGAAAATACCAGCCATTTCAATTTTGCAAAATTCTTGCTGAGAAAAGTTTGAAACGCGATGCGAGAAAACGAGTATTTCACTGTAAATATGCTGTTTTTCGGTCGTTCGATGACTCACTAAAATTCTCTCCACGATTTTCCAATTCCTTTCCAATAACCACTGCAGTAACGAAAGTCACACGGCAGAATGATATTTTTACGTTCAATTACACCCGTTATTACATATCGGATGGTGCAAAACCGATGGAGAACATTAATTTTGTAGTTTTAGTCGAGACGATCGACCCGGCACCACGGGGTTGGTGACCGCACACCGGAGTAAGGGTTTGAAACAATCATGGCATTGTAAGCGTAGCAATTTCGCATCACACCGACAGACAATGAGCGCTTATTCACCGTGTACGTCCTTTACTGATGTCTATAACGCATATGAGGACCACCAATTCTACCTTCATTTACCCACCTCCACCTACTCCATATTCCATTCTTCCTAAATCTCCTATATCAGGAGATGCGGTAGTGTCTCTCGACACCTGTATAGGAGTGCGGTAGTGTCGTTCAACAAGTACCGCACTCCTATACAGCTAAATTGAGTGATGCAAATTTCAAAAAAGGATTTCATCAAAAATATTTCACGTAGACCACTCTTTTTTTTTTAAATACTCAATTTATGATAGTCTTTGATTTAACGCTGGCAACAAAACCACTCCTGATATTGTTTTAGTTCTTCATCACAAATTTTTAGTGGACATGGTAGTGATGTTGGTAAGCTCACAGACGGCGACTTGGGAGTGTGCGTCATCACCAGGACCCGGAAGTTTCTTTAACTAAAACCTGCAGGGAGCCGTTGCTGGGACAAAAGATGTATGAATGCATGGAATGTCATGAATTTATGGAAAAAAACCAACCGTCATTTTTTTTTCGATGCATCAAATGTCAATTTATTTGAGATGTTGTGTGGTGGGAAATAATCGGTGGAAAATAATTCATTGAATGAATTTGCGAAAAATGGATGAATTGACATTTTATTTATTTCAGAGAATAGGTGTTGTGTTGTGTGGTATTTAGGCAACTCAGAGGGTGAGTGTGAGTGAGTGAGAGTGAGTGTGTGTGTGTGTGTGAATTTAATTTATTGCTTTAATTTATTGTGAATATATCTGTCTGTGCCTGTCTGACTGTGTATACGTCTATCTGTGTATACGTCCGTCTGTGTATACGTCCGTCTGTGTATACCTCCGTCTGTGAGTATGTCTGCCTGTGTATATGTCTGTCTGTTTGGATGTCTGTCTGTCTGTCTGTCTGCCCGTCTGTCTGTCTGTTTGTCTGTCTGCCTGCCTGTCTGTGTACGTTCGTCTGAGTGGATGTCTGTCTGAGTGGATGCCTGTCTGTGCGGATGTCTGTCAGACAGACAGACATACAGACAAACAGACAGGTGGAAGTACGCGCAGACGGACTGATACACAGATGGACCTACACACAGACAGATATATACACAGATAGACATGCACACAGACGGACGTACACAGCCAGACAGACATTATTATGAATATGGATTCATAATAAATTAAAGCAAGAAATTAAATTCACACACACACACACACACACTCACTCTCACTCACTCACACTCACCCTCTGAGTTGTCCAAATACCACACAACACAACACCTATTCTCTGAAATAAATAAAATTTCAATTCATCCATTTTTCGCAAATTCATTCAATGAATTATTTTCCACCGATTATTTCCCACCACACAACATCTCAAATAAATTGACATTTGATGCATTGAAAAAAAAATGACGGTTGGTTTTTTTTTCATAAATTTATAACATTCCATCCATTCATACATCTTTTGTTTCAGCAACGGCTCTCTGCTGCAGAGACTCCGCAGTTTTAGTTAAAGAAACTTCCGGGTCCTGGTCATCACAAATACGAAGTTGTGGACTCTGTACTTGTGTGACTGCACACGGATTCGTACGTATGGTAGGGTATCACACATACATCTATGCAAGTGTAGCGCGCACTGGAATAGATGGCGCTATTTCCCTCACAATTTGGTGTGTGAATCAGAGGAATTTTGAAACTGAAACCACCTTTACGTACATTCTGGTATGAAATTTCAATCAGTTGACGATTGAATATCAAAAAACTAGTTCGGTGCTGAAAATTTTGTGATTCTACTCGACCTTAAATTATCGTTTCGTCGGTTTTATATTTTATACAATTCATTACGAAATTGGAAGTTTGTTTTCTTTCCCATTTTCTAGTGGGAAAAAATATAACCTCAAAATTTCGGAATTGTCAGAAGCATGCTTTCTGGTTCTGGATGTTACGGTTTAGATTCGCCAGACGAAAGGATTTTTTTAGAAATTGATATCTGATACTGACAGAATTGTTTATAGCATGGATTGTAACTATCATGGCGGTGGCCTATGCATTAGAAGGTGTTATGGCGCACTTCTCATGAGCAATTTTCATGCCGATTCTCTTGAAAATCTTCATATAAACCCACACGCGGCCGCTTGCTCTACACAACCAAATTAGTCTTTGCTCATAAATTTAACCCGTCAGCGGTCGCGCCAACTCGCCATCGTTCTCTAGCCGCACGATGAGAGAATCTCTCATCAGTTTCACGTTAGAATGCCGCCGAATTTCGCCACTGGTGGCGCTGATCTGGGGTCTGCGGTACGGACTAGTCGAGTTTAACACGTAAATATTTTGGCCGTGTCGAAGAAAATATTTCTTTTCTAAGAAATCACAACGTATAAATGATTTTTATCGCGTCAAGAATTAACTAGAAGAGTTATTCGAGACATACAAAAATTATCATGTGTCTCAAAGCTTTTTAACTATACTTTTCATATACCTTGAAAATTTTTGTGAGAGAAACTCTCATAGCGCGACCGCTGACGGGTTAATGATGTTCAACATTTACTGAAACAATTTCCAAAAACCTGTAGAATATTTTAAAGAATATTCCAAAAAATTCTTTATTTCTCGAAACGATCAAATTTTGAAAGTGTCTAGAGCATTTGAAACATGACAAAATTTTAGAGTTTGAAAGACTAGTTTTGTGTGGCCCGCCTTGCGGCAGTCCAATTCCTTTATCATGGGAATTATTTGATTTGGCTTATTCGCGGAAGGAATATCAAATTTTTTAATTACTCTGGAATATCTTGGAAAATTCTAAAGAATGATAGAATCTTCTGAACCATTTTAGAACATGAGTTCCACCATTTTCTGGAAGGTTCTAAACTGATATAACGAATATTTTGGGGAATTAAGGTGAGTTTGCCAGACGATTCTCGAATTTTCGAGAGGATTCCAAGAATTTCTAGAATGTTCAAAAATGTTCTGCACGGAGAGAAATGTTTAGTGAAAATTACCCTTCCGGTTGATAAATGTGTTCTTCCATAAATTTTTTCTTCTTTTCTAACTGGAAATTGGTAAAATTAAAAAATTTTAAACAATAAAATTTGATATATAAAAATTAATTTTTATTTTCCGTTTGAGAAATATTGTCCTGATGTGAATAAATAATGTCCATGTTGTATTAAATTTTAGGTTTGGTTAGTAAATTTTACTATTCGTCTGAATAAAAATCACCCTACCGGTAGGATAGGAATTATTGTACCGTCTGGGTGACTTTTATCCAGATCGAATGGTAAAAAATGTACTAACCAAACCTAGAATTTTTATTGAAATCTAGATGAAAATTACTATGCGGGAAAGGTAAAATTTAACACAAGTTGGATATTACTTATTCTCATCAGGACAATATTTCTCAAACGAAAAATAAAATTTCATTTTTATATATTAAATTTTATTATTTAAAATTAAATTTTAATAAATTTCTAAATGGGATGGTAATTTTTACCAAAAATTTTTCTCTGTGTGGAACATGCGGAAAATTGGAGTATTTTTCAGATGATTCCCAACTTTTCCAGAAGGGTCTCCACCGGTCTAGACTTTTCTACAACTTTCTAGAACTGTCCATGATTTTCCGGAGAATCGGACATCTCAAATATTATATGTAGAGTGATTCTATAGACGTATCCACGTTGAAACCTATGGCTGTATCAGCCGCGACAGCCTCTGTCGCGCCCACTACAGCCACCCCTCTTTTCGATATTGGTCGTACAAATCAAAAAGACGCGAGCAAATCCTCTATAAAAAAATTAGTGAAACGTTTTCTGTCACCGATCTATTTTGCCAAGTCATATCATGTTCATGAAATACCAATACTTATCCTTATCGTATTTTAGTTTAGTTAAGCTTATGATAGGAATTTAATTGAATCTAATGTGACGTCCGTCGAAAAATGCATTAAAATACATTTTTCCAGCACAGAAATACTAAATAATTGATCATTTCCACAATGGCTCATTAGTCATAAGAATCAAGTTAACGAAGGCCTAAATATCTAAATGGCGTAAATACCTGAGAGTCGAATTAAACAAGGGTCTATTTAATTTTCGAACAAATAATTCTATGAATTAATTCAGAAGGTCTAAATGCAAAATAATAAATCCGAAAGCAAATAGAATGAAACAAAGAGAGGACACCCGTAATTTTCAATCTAATAGAATTAAGTTAAAATTAAAATATTTGTATTTGTTTAACATATCTATGTTTAGAATTATGAAAACAATTCAAGTTAATTATCATGGTTTAAATTTCCATCAATGATAGAAAACTCTGTTCAAAATTATCGAAATTAGAAATGAAGTGGACTTTATTAAAAAGTCAACCCAAGTTGGAAATGTCGCGGATCCCGCGGATAATTAAAAATGAGATGTAATTAAATATTTAAAAACCCACGCTAAGGGATAAATCAATACAATTTCACGGGTTGTGTTGAGTATGGTAAAAACCACTAACTGATTCTCAAGTGCATGGATAAAAGAGAAGGGACCACGAGGGAGAGTTAAGCTGAGATGCATTTGGAAACACCTGCCCAGGTTACTCCTCCTCATTTCACCCTATTTTGAAATATCGAGAAGGTACGGTGATTTCTGGTCTCTCGACTAGAGAAGGACAGAAGAGACCACGGGGATAGACGAGAACGAAACAAACAAACTTCGTCCAAGTTAAAGCAACCCGCCGAACAACAAGAGACCTGAGCCTTGGAAACGAATTTAGAAGCCAACCACAGGGTAATTATTCATTCCCTTTTGTCGTATGTCAGCTCTAGTGATACCACAAATCTATGAGCTTCTGATGGAAATTCATAACAACCCTTGGAACACCTGCCTAAAACCTATTGAGGTTTGAGGAAAAAAAAGTAAAAGATGTATCTAAATGACTTAGCCAGAACCAACCCGCACCTATCTCATGAGCGCTCATAAGCTAAACACCTCACGAGAAGTTTGAACGAACCCACGAAAGGAAGCTTCCAATTTTCCAATTAAGAAACGAGGGAAAATAGCCGTTAGAGAGTACCAAGAATATAAAAAGAGGACGCAGCCCTTCTCATCATCTCAGTGTTACACCGAATTTCGAACCGTGCAGTTCCAGTTCAGTATGTCAGTAGAGTCAGTAGAGAGACACCTGTTTTCTGAAAATTCTTAGTCCTACAGTTTGGACTTATACATTCGATTTCAATTCGAATTTATGTAGAGTTTTTCATAACTTCATTTTGATAAAAGTCTTACTAGACTTATTTTCAAGAATGGGATCTTTCATGATTCCTATTTCAATTGAGGAAAATCTTTCATGATTTTACTTGAATTGTAATCAAATATTAAAACGATGAATTGTCATAACAATTGTTGTAATCAATTAAAATCTCGAATTAATTGTCAAAAACAAAACAGCGTAAGTGAAACCAATCAACGAGATTGGTCACGTAAGTTACAACCATAACCATTTTTTGTAAACTCATTTTATTTTGTCAAAAATATAGAAAGTAGCTTTAGTGATTCTTTTTATTAATTAAATCCTTGTGAATCCTATCGAAATTATCTTCCCGTCCATGCTATTGACCGCAAGGTTAGGCTAAAAAGGGAACGAGTTAGTTAATGGGTATTTGTGGAATTCTATTTATTATTCATTAATCAACCTTCAATTAATTGGGTTTTAAATTTCAGCTTTGAATCTAGTAATCTGAGACATTTTCCTGTCATTTAAACATTTGATTTATGAAGGTTATTTCTGGGAAAGTTATCACACTTTTCGTCAAATTCACCCATTTCTGACATAACACTAATTAAATTTTATATATCTTATATGTTATATTATATATTATATATTATACATTATACATTATATATATTATATATATATATATATATATATATATATTGTATATTCCTATATTTTATTTTATCTAAAAAAATCTTTTGTTATGAAATTCAAATGATAGTCAATACATTAAATTCCTTTTTATACGAATAGTTGAACAGAAAAGAATAACTAATTGTAACTCCTCGTCATTTAAGGGGAAGTAGATAATTCGATTTTTTATTTATTTACGGGAGTGAGCTTACAAGCGACCAACAATAGTCCGTAGACCGGCCGCACCCCTAGTTTTTCTTATTTTCTTTTTTTTACAGTGAACTTGTTGCTGATTTTCCTTTCCAAGTCTTTCTTCCTTTCCGTGCAAATAGAAGTACTTCCAGCATCTCTTTTATTTCGATCATTTTTCATCTTTCTTCAAAATGTTCATATGTCGAATCAATCCGGAAGGTACGTACTTGTCGCATTTTTTTTTTTTGGACTGCCAGGTCCTGTTTTTTCTGTCATATATCTACATATCTCGCTATCATACCGGTTTTGAATAATGAGAATTGGTCTGAAGAACTGACAACTATACTATATTCAACGGAAAAGGAGACATAAGATTCAACTTTAACTCAGTTTTGATCCTACCAAAGTTGGCGGTTAGGAAAAATGACTCGGCTTCCGGCAGATGAATAAATTTATTCATATTCAAGAATCTGCATTCATCTCTTTCATCCGTCCCCGACTTCTCTCACTGATTCACTTCTTATCCGTCAAGAATTTTATCACTATAGGCTCCACGTTATTCACACGAAAGCACTCCACGGTAAATTTTATTTTATGATATCGTCTTATAAGATTTCTAAATATGAACCTTTCAATTGAAAATTTGTCTGAGCCGATTTGGCATGATATCATGACGATTCCAAACGTGTTTTGAATTTACATGTAAATTTTCAATACAGAGGGAAACATTTAGTGGTGAAAGAATGCAAAGTTCAGTACTCAGACTCGGACACGTACCGAGCACACAGGCAATCTTAAGCAATCACGTAGATTGTGCATAGGAGCGGAACAGCATTTGTAAAAAGAAAATAAATATGAAAGTGAGCGAGCTAGGACAACTGGATTGTCCCATGTATGTCTAATAATAGAAGAAAACAACGGTGATCTTTCAAAAACTTTTACTCGGACAAACTGTGTTTGACGGTAAGTTTCCGATGGGAAAGGAAAACTAGATAAAAGCGAACAGCGACATGGAAGATGGAGAGGGAATAAACACAAAGATTGGCGGACTTGTTCCGTATGAGAAACTCGGCGATGTAGGTCGTGGAGGAGGAAAAGAGTATACGAGTCACAACAATAAGGCGAGGATAAATCTTTAGGCAGGGATTCGATTAAACAAACGTAATTTAACGACGGCTACCATGAAGACACACACGAATGCATTTTAGCTTTCCTTTCCTTCTTTCGAGGTGCGATTTTATCCCTGAGAACAGGATTGGAAAAACTCTACCCTTTTTTTAGGAATTCGACAGGTCCAGTGAAAATAATCGCTAGCAGGATATAAATTGCAAATAAAAACCGTACATCCTAAATTCCCAAAGGGATTCAGTACGGCCAGCGTCACTGGGGAGGATATAGCTCTTATTGGATTGTTGTTACGTATAATGTATCACATTTCAGATATTTTTATGCACTCTTCGTTTTAACTATACCTCAGTGAAATATTAATCGCAGTTACAGGGGCGAGGGGGAGGGGGAGTCAAAGATATAAGAAAAGAACTAGAAAAGTTCAATATAAACGCATATTAGGAGAACTAACATTGTGATTTTCAAACGAGAAATTATTGTATACATTGGTTGAAGGAAGAGAAGAATGGAGTGAAAGAATAAAGCGAAACAAGGGAAGAGAATGGCGAAGGGAAACTTTTCAGTGGTGAAGGTGTGCTACTCGTGCACAATAGCTTGTTACGGGACAATGGCCGGAGCGGGAGGGAAATTTGGCCGAATTTAATTATGAGATGCCTTGAGGGAACTGCAGGGTGATGGCGTCGAGGAGCAGGTATACATACGAATCGAGTTCAAGTCTACTGAAGAAATAAGCACGACCGGCGGGCTAAGGGTGCTGAGTGAAGGAGGTGGGGATAGAGAATGTAACGACGGCGTTGGATGAAGCGGCGGTTTTGTACCCAAAGGAGAAATTGAATACGAACTAATTTTACTCGTGGTCCCACTCAGTGATACAATCACGACAAATTCTTTCTACCTTTATCTGTTTCCGCTTCACTCATATATACCTATTTCTTTCATCATCAGTTTATCCCACTTCATTGCGAGATACTTTTTTTTTCAATTTTATTCCGTCGTCCTACGATCAAGCTTTTGTCTTTAATTTTTGACTTAAGGTACTTCTTCAGTAAGTAAATGGGAATCGAAGACAATCCGCTAGAGACCTGAAATTTCGAGTATATATCCGGCAAGCCACTAGAAATATCTCGCCGAAGTCCCAAAACGATGGACTAGATAGATTCTTGAAAAAAAATATTGAAGATATGTCATTTGTACAGGGTCTTATGAGACGCGCTATTCAAAAATTATTTAAAAATAATCGGAAATCCGCTAAAAATCGAAATACCTGCTCAATCACTCCGTGAAACATTTAAGAATTTTTATCAATCATTTTTTACACATGTTACTACACCAATCCTGAAATATTATTAAAAATCTATCGATTGTCAGGAATTTCTGTCAAAATGGCGGTCAAAAGTGGCAACGGTGAGAGGAGGTTAGAGCGCTCGGATTGTCGTTCCCGCCGAAATACATCAAGGCGCATACTGTAGATTCTACAGTGTAGTATAGGGACTAACTAAAGAGACAAGTGCACCAACTCTGTCGGACGAAAATGCGGTGTCGCCAAATATATTCGGAAAATTTTAATACATAAAGAAATTTATATAAATAATTTTTGAGGCTGAAAATCGTTTCGGATTCATTTATTCAACGTTTGAAACTAAAAGTGAGCAAATCAGATTGATTTCTATCCATAAATCAACTGTTTTTTATTTAATGTATATTTTTTTCAAAGTTGTCGCGAGCTGTCGGAACTTTTGATGTTTACCCCCACTCTATTTTCCCCCACCAATACTGCGGAAGTACCTTAATAAGGAACCGGCGTTAGGGGTTTCAATATCAATGAAAAATTTCTCTCGTATCATGCATTTAAGGTAGTTATCCTGTGGCATACTCGTGACAAACAGGACCCATGGGGTGCATATGATAAGTGATATACAAGTAACGGGATTTGCATATAATTTATTGTGAATCCCTCAAAACATCTCTAAAATTCTTCTGAGGTGGAAAATCTTTTGAAATTTTCTTTTCCACATGCATGTCAAACCTAATTTCTGAGTATACTTGGTCCGTTCCTGCGTCAACACACGCACATTCCGTGTGTACATATACGCACTCATTCACACGCGCTAGGCGGTGTAACATTCGTAGCAACGTCGCTTTCTCGTGTATAGAATAAAAGTTACCAGTTGATCGAATGCAATGGTTTTAGTACTCTGTTAAAGCTAGTCCTTCATGATGATATTAATCATTCATCAACCGAGTTCGACTGATCGAATCTATTGGAGTTTTAAAAAGAGGTTTTCTCTAGTTTTCTGTGGTAAATTATACGAGAAAAAGTTAACGTGCATCTTTTTATAATATTAGAGGTTCGCTGAAATGAAATAAAGATTTTTTATATCTTACATTTCCTGGAAAATTCATTTATCCTGGAAAATCATCACCCTGTCTGACTAATTCACGCTAATCATCCACTACAAAATTGAAAAAGTAAATTTCTCCGATTTGAGAAGTATTATTTCAGGAAAATAAAAGATTTTTCCCTGCACGAATTTATTTTGTTGGGTTATCTATTCAAACCATCGACGCGCGTCTCCGAATTCACCGAGCGACGTTGTCACTTCGAATTTCTGTGCCCCCTCCATGCGTCCACGAGTGTCGAGAGTATGTGGGAGTTTCGAATTTTGTTCATGATTATTTAATTAGCTATGAGTCAGATCGATCTGAAAAAATTTTGAACGATGCGTGAAGGATCATTTTACAACATGGTGGTTTTCAGAAAAAACGGAAAGTCGCGTTTTTTTTATATAAAAATTGTAATGAATTTAAGTATTCATGCTTTCGTGCCATCAATCATTTCTCAATTGGTCAATGTAAGGCGCTCTAATTGAATCTTACTCGGTGTCACACCAGTACAGTGATCATCCAAAAATCTCTCTCTCGCTACTCGGATATTGACACGTTCACATCGTATATATTTATGTCCTCTCAATTCATTCTCTTGTGTTCGAGTAGTCTGAGCTCTTCATCATTATTATTTATTAGTATTTGTATCGTCACTCTTTTCATGAACTAAATTGAATTTTAATTATTATTTATTTATTAAATGAAACGTTATAATTAAGATTGAATAATCCGAAATATAAGATTAGTGTGTGGATGAATGAGTGAATAGATATTGAGGTAAGAAGAGAAATTTTTATAATGTACATTGAATATAACCAGTTAGTAACTTTGAAAGAGGTAAATTGTTTTGAGATATTAATTTCAAATAATAAATGACATGACGAATTTCGTCTTCGACAAAAGATAATGAAACTTGATGATAGAATTAAATAAAATATAAGAGTAATATATCTCGAGTTAACAACGTTCATTCATTTATTTGTATTGAATTTATCATTTATTGAAACTAAATAACTTTTCTTCAATTAAAATTTCTTCCCAACTTTGAAATGGAACCAATGAACTATAAATATTTTTACAAAATGAAGGTAAATTCGGAGGTATCTAGTATAGGGGGCTGCGTATTAACGCGCCGTGAAAATGCAAACTTTGATAATTTTTTTCTTGCCTCTTGCTAGTCAAATCGATACCAGATTTTTAGAGATGGTCAAGTAGACTCTTCTTTGTCGCTGGTAAAAATGTCATCAAATCGGTAAGAAAAGCGATCCACACGATAACTACCTTAAACACATGTATGAATGCTTTCACCAGACTGAAACTATTGGATGATTTCGCTCAGATTAGAACATGCTTTCCATGAATTTCTTTAGGGGAATCGAAACAACTTAATTTCAAATGATTGACGACGAAATGTCAAGCGTCTGGATATGAGGAGGATTACCTTGGTCGACCGCACAGTGGAATAGACAGGTATGATTAGGGGTAAGGTTTGGAGGGAAGAAGTGCAGGAGGTGTTTGGGGTTTGGAGAACACAAGAGGGAAGTACACGCGTGAAACGATGGAGATCAGAGATGCAGCGGTGGCCCACCAACTGGCAACTCGGCGAGGCAACTTCTCAAACTCGACCTCAAGTCGGTCTATTATACTTGTAGTTGCCAAGTCTGCAGTAATCATGTTGGATATTTTAATAACCAGGAACATCATAAGGAAGCTGTATCTTATCCCTCGCTATTCCTCAAAGTCTCTACATTCACTCTTCACTCACTCTTCTATATAACAGTCGGACTTTTATTCTCTCTTGCTAAACTCTGAAATTTACTTGAGTCATTTATATTCATATCACAAATCGAATAATTTTCTGACCTCCAATTTGAATAATAAGGAGTTTCAAGGGACTGACAATGTCATCGGCGAAATGCATTAACATGTTTAAATCTTTGAAACAATTGGATACTCTAATTTTTCGTTCATCCATTGTTGAAGGTTCAGTTTCAGAAAAAAATTCAAGTGTCCATCACGAGAATTTCACCTAAGTCGAATTCAATAAAGAAATTGGAACAAATTTTATAATATCATATTACATGGAAAGAGTAATTCGAATCAGTACTCATCAATTTTTTTATGTTCTATCATTTTCCATAACCACGTTTTCTCTTTTTAACCTCAAAACACCGTATCACGGATTACGGGGATTTATCAAGTACTTGGAATACAAATTGACAACCAGAGGAATCCAACTGGATCCGATCGATTTTCAATTCCACTTTCCATTTAGTGAGAAATAAATGAGCAAAGCCAAATTTCACTCTGAACGATCGTCAGTCGAGAACGAATAATCTGGATGGATTTACTGAAATTGATGAGAGGCAATGAAGGAGACTATCCTCAAAAATACTGATTAGTTTAGAAGTTTACTTCAGCATTATCTCGGGAGTAGTGTTCTCGATCGACGAACAAGTTAGGAGTTGGATAAAAAATTAATGATTCATTCCAAAATTTTCTCGACTATCGGCTTGATCTCCTAAAGGAGATTTCTAACATAATCGCCGCAATAACACAAGATTAGGGATGTTCAGGCATTATGGTGACGATGGTGATGATTTCAATCAAAATGGATTCTATGACTTATCTATCTCGTACAAGAAAAATGAAGTAAAAGTTTCCGGCTCTGTAAAAAGCTACTAGATGAGAAACGTGTTAATAACATGTGTTCTCATCAATCATGGACGGAAGATTCCAGTCATCGTGTGATCTCACTCTCGAAATTCCCTAGATGAGAGTAACTCAATTTTCATGAGGGAGAACGCAGTATAGTGCCTACACATCCTCAACGAAGACTGGAAGTTAATTTTTCGGGAGCATCATCCCTGTTAATCACTGTCTCGATTTTTCATCTTTTTTTTTTTTATTAATTTTTTCATCTGCAACTGCTTAACTCCAACGAGTAGATGTAATGATTGTTACATATGTCCCATTCTCTTTTGCAAGTGAATTTTCGCATTTCTGTCTGCTCTGGTAGTGACTCGTCACAGTACGTGAGATTGAACAACGAGATGCATGGAAGACCCTCAACTCTATAATGCCTTGATTATTCACATGTACATACCCTCCGCCGCAATTGTATTCCATTGTTAGCCTCAGTAAGCACATCGATTTTAGCATTGAGACATTGACTGATAATTCAATCAACTGTCAACCTGCAGACGCTGAATCTTTCGGCTTGCATACGGAGCATTGATCAATGATGAATCAAAAACGAAAAACTTAATTTCAAGATTTCCAAATCCATAGATTTCTAATATATGTTCAATGGATTTAATCCATTAATATATATTTTAATGGATTCGAATAAAAGAATATGATAATCAGGCCAGGCACGCTGAAGAAATGAGAAATATGTTACAAAGTTTGTTACGGTATAGAAGAGTGTTATGTAATTTTTCATCGTCAAGGGGGTCAAATGAAACACACTTTACCTGAAACTTTTGAAATTAAAATATAGAACGGAGTCAGAAAAATAGTTTGCTATCGCATTATCTTTCCTCTCTGGAAGACCCAAGTTGATAGTAATCTTTTCTACTCGAGAGAAATGAAATGTGATCGGGATGATTCTTTTATAACTTGAAGATCGTTTAGGAAGTAAAAGAACAACAGATTAACCATTCGTAATCCCTGGATTCAATCAATCTCAGGTGTTTTTCAGTATGGCATCCATATTCAGCAATCAACGTCCAACTAACGACGTGATATCGTTCGGATGCGGGAGCTAGAGGGGACTGAGCTACCCAGAATATCTTGCACTGGCACATTTTTTTCCCCGATGGATAGTAAGAGCTGTGCTAGTGATAAATGGGAACTGAAGATCGAATAGTGGTAGAAATTGGCAGGCAACTTTAAATCAATATTCCATCATGGCAGGCGCAAAATGACATCTCTCTCCCGTTTCGCGAAAGGTAAGATGTCATTTCACACCTTCGCCATTACGGAAAACCACGTTCTATCCACGGGAGGGAAAATAAAGGCTCCTCAAACGCGTGCAAAATTATCAGCCAAGCCGAAGGCTCTAGGTTAGAAATACACAATTTTCATGAGGGTTCTAATCATATTTAATTTATGCATCAATATGAAGAAGTTCAATTTAGAAGTTCTAATGAGCTTCATGGATAACTGGAAGAAGTAAGAAGTGTATGAGATACATATGGTGTATATTGAACGAAATGAATCACACATCTTTATTTTCGGCATATCATTGAGAAGCAGCGAATCAGGTGAAAAAATGAGCTTGTGATTGAGAAATGAAAACATTCAACGAATTTCACAACAAACTGGAGAATTTCCTATCTTTTAGGTGTACTGAGTTTTAGTATGTTCGAACAATAGAGAGCTTACGCGAAAACGAAAGGAAACTGGTGCGCAGGTGCACTTTATTATCCATGTTGATAAGCCTGAGGCAAGCACTAAAACGGTTCCCATCCTTTACGATCATATTTATACAGCCCTAGCTTCCGGGTGAATCTTGCCACCCCGGAAGAATTAGATCATATTGTGGCATTCAGCTACCGATAATGAATGCTGACAATTAAAAACATTTCCGGAATTTTGAGTTCACGAGAATTTTATGAATTAAATCCAGAAATATTTGCGCTATCAACACTTTTCCTGCACAGAAAAAAAAATACGGTAAAAATTCCGGTGCTAGCACGGTAAAACGGGTGCAATCGCCGAGCACCTGGAATTTTCCTGTCAGTACAGTAATTTTTCATATATTTGTAGGAATTTTTCTCATATTTATATGAATTTTTCTCGTGATTATAGGAATTTTTTCGGTGCTGCATAGGAAAATTCCAGGTGCTTGGCGATTGCACCCATTTTACCGTGTTAGCACCCGAATTTTTACCGTATTTTTTTCTCCGTGTGTTATGAGAAAATATCACGTCTCTTCTGGGATGGAGTGAAAATAAGTGATTAAAACATAGGTCGGACAGGCAATTTTCAAAATAATTGGGATGATTCAGACTCAAAAAAAAACCAGCAAAAAAAAAACCAGCGAGCCATATAGTACTCGAAATCTATGTGTGAACATCTCATAGTCGCCGTACGGGTCTGTAACCCCCACTAGTGACATCGGCCGGCCGCCCGAGGGATGGCGTTGAGAAAGCAGCACAGTTTGATGTCCGGTTACTTCCGTCGCATTTATACCAAATCACTCTGAGCCAGAGTGTGGTAGGGGCGAGCGATAAGATGTTTACACATCAAAAATTGAAAATACCTAAAAGTTGATGCCGTAACACAACATCCTCGAGAGCAGTGGAAGAGATGAGCAGGGATGAGGTGGAAATCTCGAAGTTAATGACTTTAAGGTGTATGAAGCTACCTTACGATCCAACTCTTGATCAGACATCGTTAGTTAAACCGATATTTTCAAAAATATATTAATTCTACCAGGATATTGCTTAACGCCACACGTATTGAATGAACCTCCGAGTATTTTCGTGTAGCGCTGAAATTAACGAGAGATTATAATGGTTTCATACAATGACCTGAGTGTTTATAAATTATATCAGGGGCCAGAAGTTCGTGTCCCTCAAATCAATCTAGATGCCGTACATGAATCGAATGAGCACAAAAAAAAACTAACCAATTGATTGTCTAAAAATTTGAAGGTTGCGTTTGAATTAATGCAAATAATTTAATTTTCAATAAATTAAGATTTTGTTTCAATATGGAAGAAGAAGGATTGGAAATACTCCTAGTAGTAGTGTCTGAAAGCTTCTTGAGGATTCTACTGTTCTTGATCCTGCTCAAAATCCTGGTGAGGCTCCTATTCAAAGGCCTGCTGAAGGCGCTGTTGCAACTTCCGCTCAAATCCTGCTCAAGGTCCGGTGGAATGTCCTGCTGAAGGTCTTGCTCAAGATCCTGCTGAAAGTTTTTCTCCAAGACCTTCAGCAGGACCTCCAACAGTATTTTCAATGGGACTTTAGCAGGACCTTGAGCAGGACCTTCAGCGGGAGTTTTAGCATGACATTCAACAAAAATTTGAGCAGGACCTTTAGTAGGACATTTAACAGGATTTTTAGCAAGACCTCGAGGAGAATTCTTAGCAGGACATCTAGCAGTAGGATCTTAAGCAGGACCTTTAACGGGCGTCTCGGCAGGACATTCAACAAGTCCATCAGCAGGATTTTTAACGGTGACACGTCATAACCCCCGAAGCCATAATCCCCGCGTCAGAATCCCCGCACCAAAATCCCCACATTCAGAATCCCCACTGGTCGAAAACCCCCAATCCAAAATCCCCACGTATGAAAATCCCCCAATCCAAAATCTCCGCTCGCCAAAATACCCATATACCAAAATCCCCTCCTTTCTTCCGTCAATAGTTGCCTCTATTAAGTCTTTTTCTAGCTCTTCAATTCAAGTGTAGCTCTGGCACTGGTTGTTAATGTTTACACTTGTATAAATTAGAAGGATGCTGATGGTAAAAATGAAATGGATTTACTATATGTACTTTTTCTTCTTTAAAATATATATCTTGATGAGCAATAAAAAATATATTTTTATTTTGGGGAAATTAGTATGGCCGGATTTTGGTTTGGGGTTTTCTCTTACGTGGGGATTTTAGATTGGGGGATTTTCATATGTGGGGATTTTGGATTGGGGGATTTTGGTATATAGAGATTTTGGTGCGGGGATTTTGACGCGGGGATTATGGCTTCGGGGTTTCTGACGTGTAACCTTTTTAGCAGGACCTCGGGGAGTACCTTCAGAAAGATATTCAGCAGGACATTCAACAGCATTTTGAGTAGGATTCGCAGCAAAACCTTGAGCAGGATCCAGAACAGTAGAGTCCTCAGGAAACTCAGGAGAGTTTTTGAACACTACTACGAGGAGTATTTCCAATATTCTATGCAAGGAGTCATGGTAGGGCAAGACACGGAGAGGATAAAACAGTAACCGTTCATATCGTAAATCACACATTGTACAAATTACTAGAGTTTGGGAATCATTCCCATGGAACACAGTACTGGATGCTATATGACATGGTAGACTCCTCAATGGAAACATCCCGAGTCGAGTGTTTGATTCTTTTTAATCCCAACCACTCCTACTTGAATCAATCTAAACCTAGAGCAGTCCAATATGTTCTGATAACTCCTTTAGGACTATTCAGGCTTGACATTCATTATCTTACGAATGTCTATGAGTCCTTTTCACTCCTGAATAAGCCTTCTAACGCCGTTTAGAATTTGGTTTGATTGGATGAGTTCTTTTTGAATATTTGAATATTGATAAATGGTGAATATTTTTCATTCATTCTTAATTATTGATGCTATTTAGAAATTTAAAAGAAAAATGAATACATATTCGGCAGTGGACTAATTATTAATTATACATATTGACGAGCATTAGTGTACACAATCTGCGTGAGGAATAGTGGAAGGATTATATGAGTGGTTTAGTGACGTAAATAAATAAAGTAGTCATATTGACCATGAAAAAATTACTAATGTTCAAAGTCAATGACGGGAATTATCTATACATACATATGTCCTATGAACATGGGGAAATTTCTTATGGGGAGCAGTTCCTATGTTACATATTTTATTATAGTGAGAGGTTATGGAGCCGGGGAGAGCGATAGTGGAGAAAGGACTTCAGATGGCTATCAAAGAGTCCTGTCTTTGGACTTTTTGACCCGTGATTGTGTATGCAGCATCAGAGATTACCCGCGACAAACCGCAGAATGATGAAAAAGGCCGAAACATAACCGGATTAGATTTTGGCTGGAATCAATCCACTAGTCTTCCAGTTTTTCCAAAAAAACATTAAAAAATTACTTTTTTTTTTCTTTCAATATATATGGGGTGATGAGAACCAGGAAGTTTTTGTTGTTAACCTCAATGGTTCGCTCCGACTTGAACGCACCCAAATTCGGGAGTGAACTTGCGGGCGACCAATAATACTCCGTAGACCGGCCACACCCCTAGTTTTTTTTTTGGTCGGGAAGTTATTAGTGCGACTCGGCAAGGGTCACACACGTATTCGGGAGCGAGCGCAGCGAGCGACCAACAATGCCCTTCTAGTTATTTTTTCCTTTTCCGATATTCAATTATCTTTCTTTCTACAATTCCAACGTCGGGGGTTTTTAATTTTCAATTTTTTTGTTTTTCAATAATATTTTATTAGAAATTTCTTTCTAAAAACAATCCAAAAATCCTATTGTTTTCATCATTTAGCAGATGATAAATTTTAGAATCATCGATGGATAAAACTTATACTTTTATTTTAAATTTTAGAATTTTTTTTTCTCTGTGTCCGCCGTGATGGAAAATCAAATACTGATCGAATACCGTTCAATTATAACACTGTTCGATCATTATGCGTTGATTGTCAGTACACTACTTGGAAAGTGATTGTATCCAGCAAACAGCTAGTACGACGGCCGAGTAACCATCTGCCAACTTGTGATGAATCATGGTTTCATTCTAACGATTGTACTGTGCGGGGTATAGAAGGTGGATGCTGTTATCACAGCCCACAGTAAACCGATCTGTGGCTTTGCGACACTGTTTCAACGTCAAAATTACATTCAACAGAGGAACGCCAAACACAAAGTCATCGGTCCGTTCATCTCCTGTGTCCATTACAGTGAGAAAACAACCTACAATGTACGTCCATGGTCAATCAATTACCATTAAGATGACAAATGGTGATAAATTTTCGATAGTTCATTCATTTTCTATTGTCAAGAGATGACAATTTCCATGGCATCTGCAATATTACCTCGTCAAAATGTTGTACTCTGTCACAAAAGAAGATTAACATGGATTAATGTCAACAATGGCACAGCACGGTATCCGAGCTATTGTTCACTACGACCGCAGTGTGAAAGGTACATTCAGAATATTTGTCCAAGAATAATTCATCTCTAAGAGTATTCGTCAACACTCCTCGTCTTAAACGTTGACGAATATTTTCGGTCATTACCTTCGATCATCAGCAAGAAAGATTTGATGAGAACAAAAGAACAAATAAAAATACCACTCAAAATATGCAGTTAATATACAACGTTACAAGCGCACAAGGCGCTCCTCTTTAGATGCTCAATTCCATTATCTAAAGAGGAAAAATATAAGAAATAAACCAAAACAAGCCATCGCTAACAGATACAAAGCGCATATTCTTAGCTATACATCAACAAAGGGAAATGGTGAGCTTTTTACAGCGAACCTGTGAACTCTTCACACTAGATTGGTTGCGCTTTGCGACCTAACGATCCGAGTCGAGTATTTAATTCTGATGTATCCTATACAGACCTTTGGCGATCCTTTTGAATCCTAGCTGACCTGATGAGTCCTAACCAATCCCACCGCTATTTTTTTTTGGAGACCTTTCAAATTCTATATCTCTTTTTAACCTAGAGCGGATTTTTCTACCCTACGTAGACCTATTCTACTCTTCAAAAATTCAACACGATCACGTGACGGAATGAAGATTGATCCAAAATACTCGATGATTGATTATTAATAAAAGTAGCTCATCAGCATCCCCTATACACGGTACTGACCACACTGTAGATGTAGAGATTTTCACTCGTTGAATTTTTCTATTAAATTCCGTGAGAAAATTTCGAAAAAAATAATACACAATCAGCATCATTCAAATTACACGTTTCAATATATCAATTTTTTTTCAAACATCTCCTTTTTATAAATAACTAATGAATGTTGTTCAAAAAACTGTTGATCATGTTGTATCATACATCAAAAATTTTTTTTTTTTATATTTTGGTCAGATTTTAATCGTTAATCAGGAAAAAGTTACGGATTTTTCCACAAGACACTGTGCTAAATGTTAATCTTTCGTAATTAATTTTTTTAAAAATTAAAACGTTAATTAAATCAAGAGAAAAACACTACGATTAAAAAAATCTAATAACACTTTTAGATGATTCTTTGTAGTTTTTAAAAATCTTTAAATTTTATGAGACTGATGAGCTACTTTCAATTCATTCGATTATTATTGAAATTAAAAATGATTGGTGAGGTTACGATTCCTATCGATGAAAAAAAAAACTGTGTTACAAATATTTCTTTTTTTCCAAAATTATCATTACGTCATCAACGATTATCGAATCAATGATTTACCTTATAATTATTATTATATATATATATTGCTTTTGAGGAGAACAAAGCTGCTCCTATAGCAAGGGGGATACAAGTTATGTTTAACAAAGGTAGTATAAAAAGAGTGAATACAGAAAGAGTAAATCACATGTATAAAACAAAAAGGTCTCGATGCAATAAAAAAATTAGATAGTTACATAAACATACATAAGCGCGAGTTAAGCGTGTGTTGCGTGGGTATCAAGATAACGTGGATAAACAATAAAGTCGTAATGAAGTTGTAATGAAGTCGAAGCCAAAGATGGAGATTAGGCGCTGACAATTTGTTCCCTCAAAGTGAAGCTATTTCTGGCAAAGTAGAAGATTGATTTTAGTGAGCCAGGCTCCTCAGAGTTTAAGATTATTACCAAAGAGTCCTCATCAGTATCCACGGCTGTATGTAAGGAGAGGAACTTAACCAGGTGGTGCTCCCTAAAAGCAGTATAAAGTGGATAGTGTAAAAAGATATGAACGATAGTTTCGTATTGCACAATGCCAAGGGAGAGACAGTGGAGACAGAGTTGGGAGGGTAGGATTTTGGATTTGCCATTTTTCAGGGTAAAAGAACAGAAGTGGATGTTTGAAAGACGGAGTTGCGCGATAATTTGTCTTTTAAGTGAGAGAGAGAGGCGGAGCTGGAGATACTTTGGGAGGGGATCGGAGGGGGATCTTTAGATGTGGAGCTGGGAAAAGTGGAAGCGCAGGTAACTCTGGTAGTCCAGGTTGCGTAAGTACAAGCCATAGCCAGAGAAGATCTCATGGGTGCGATGAAGCCATTCGGTTGGATCCAGATTCAAGGCCAAGTCTTCTGCATTATTGAGGCGAAGGAAAGATCTCATATGGGAGAACCAGTTGTAGGTGGATGTTGTATCGATAGTTCTGGCTAGTTCGATTGACCTCCTCATACAGATTTTTGGCAGACGAGAGTCATCCATTTTTAGGATCCTGATGAACCAGTTCCAGGTCTGAAGCATAACTCGATAGGCGAGATGGGGTAAAGCTGTCTCCATTCCGACTGCCCCACTTGATGTATTCCTCGAAAGAGATAGAAGTCTTTTCAGGAAGTCGATCTGAGCGGATTCAATTTTGGCGAGATGACCTAGGCCCCAGGCAGGAAAGGCATACAGGAGCGTGGAGGAAGCTATACTGTCAAATAGCTTCACGAAGGAAGGCCAATTGTCACTTTTGGAGCGGTGGACGATGGAAAGCACTGTGGAGGTGGCAGCTTTCACCTTGCCCAGAACTGCTTCGACTGAATGCTCACTTCTGGCTGTACTGGTTATACGAATTCCCAGGTAGTTATAGGTGCGGACAATGCTCAGGGGGGTACCATTGTAAAGCGTGAAGTGTGGATTGATTGACTTAGATGGGCCAGCTTCTTTCAAGATCATAATCTGGGTTTTTGATGTGTTCACTGTCAGGCCTTCGGATAGACAATAATCGTGAAGAGTGGATAAGATAGCTTTGAGGTGAACATGTGAATCAGCGAGGAAGACGGGCATCATCAGCAAATAATTGAAGGAGTATATCAGAACGACCATTTATGTTGAGACCTTTGAGCCCTCGAGCACGAAAAAAGGACTCGAAGTCAGAGATATAGAGGAGAAACAGCAGAGGTCTGAGAGTTTCACCCTGTAAGACTCCCTCAGAGACGTCAAAGTGATTCGAGAGGAGGTTTCGACTTCTAACCTGGAGATTTGCCTGAGAGTAAATTGAGATAAGAACACGGGATGATTTGAGAGCTGATGCCCAGGTCCAGGATCTTGCGCCAGAGTAAATCGTGTGAGATGCTATCAAAAGCTTGGTGGAAATCAACAAAGACTGCGAATACCTCCCTCTTACCCAGTCTTAGTTGGAAGTGAATGGCGGAGAGTAGAGTGTAGATAGCATCGGTGCAGTTGCGACCACATCTAAAACCCTTCTGTGAATAGTTTGGTGGTAGTATTTATGAGTGCAATACCTCGATAGTTAGCAGGGTCCAACCTATCACCTTCCTTAAACAGCATGGACTTGATGATGTTAGCCTAGCTTGCAGGGATACATCCCTCCTGAAGGACGAGGTTGAAGAGAGACAGCAGCTGATTGATCCAGCAGGGGGTGAGAGCCTTGATTGCTTTATTGGGGATACCATCAGAACCCGGTGCCTTCTTGAATTTTAGGTTTTTAATGCATCTGTTGATTTCAGCGAAGGTAAAAGATCGATCGAGAGTTGGGACTCGGAGCACTTCAATAAAGTTGTAGGGGCCAGTGCGGGCAGGATAGAGGTTCCTGTAGAACTCGTTCCAGATATCAACTGAAAGAGCTGCATCTCTTAGGCCAAAACTTGGTTTGCATTTACGAGAGAAGAGATCGGCAAAGCTGTCGGCTACCCACAGGTCATAAATTTTCTTTTTTGTGTCGATAACAGATCTGTACTTTTTTTCTGCAAGGACGAGATTTGCTCCGTCATCAGGAGCAAATTTGGAGCGAAAGCAGGCTTTGGAGACAGCTTTGAGGAGGATCTTGAGGTTTAGGTAGTCTTTATCGAACCAGGGTTTGTGTGTTGATGCAGCACCAGACTGACCAGAAGAAACACGAAATGAGGGTGCGACAACGAGCCCCGCCTGACTAGCTGCTTTCCAAATAGCGTTGACGATTCGGTTCTGAGACTGTTGGGGATTTGAGGGATCTAGAGGGGGAGATGAGGAATTTAAAGAATCAAGAGCACTTTGGAAATCGTGTAACTTGTCGCTGTTCCATAGGATTCTGGGCTGAGCAAGTGACGGGGTGTAACTGGGTTGGGAGAGAGAGGGGACAGAGCTGGAAGAATTGCACCAAAAATTGATGATGAGGGGGAAATGGTCGGAGGATGTGATATCGGGGAGGACTCTCAAGTCTTTAATCAGATCTAGGTTTTGAGCAGAGCACCAAATGTTGTCATTCACCGAGAGACCCCATTTCCAATAAGTAAAGTTAGCTGGAGTGTCACTGAGGGTTCTGCCATTCACGATTGCTAGACCAGCGGCAGCCATAAAATCCAAGGTGGGAGCGTATCTGTCATTCGTAGCAGTGTCCAGGTTCGACATTTCCCAGGAGAGACTAGTGCCGTGAAAGAAATTTTCATTGACATCCATTATCTTGCCCACTTTAGCATTCTAGTCGCCTCCAATAATCATGGGTAAACCGAATTGAGAGGACTCAATTTCGCAGATGGTCTCTTGGAGAAGCATCAGAGCATACTTGAAGTTGAAATCACGGGCAGATGGGAAGTAGACAAGAACTAGGATGAATGTAGAATCAATACGGAACACTTTGACAAAGATCCACTAGTGAGAAGAGTCAATTCGCTCCAACTTGATATTCTTTTTTGGCACAAAGAAGAAGACCTCCACTGCCCCTGCCTTTGGTATTGTCCTTGACAGCATCGGACCAGGAACAATTGAAATTTTCAAGGAATTTAGGGCAAGGGTGGGGTGGCTTCAACTTCATGGTTTCGGAGATGCATAAAATATCAGCAATATCGTATTCCACCAAGTCTTCCAGGTGACAGAAACCGGTCGTGTTGCAGAAAGCTATTGAGAGACTAGCTAGAGTCATCGGGCTGTGATGTTCAGGAAACCGCTTCCTAAAAAATTTCCAGGCTAGTTATTGTTGGCTGGAACTGAAAATGTGTTGGGTATAGCGATGTGGGGTGGTTGCTGAGCCTGGGATTGAGTGGTTGGTTGTGAAAATTTGGAGATTGGAGCAAGATTAGACGCTTTCTTCACGTTGGAATTGGCTGGCTTAAGCTCGTTGGTGTGGCTGTCCCAGCGATATTGCTTTCCGTCGACTAGTAAACTGTGGTATTGTACGGATACGACCCGACCCTGCTGCTTCAGAGTTTTAGCTAGGTCCCTGATCTCTTTGTCTACTGCTCTTTCCTTTCAGGTTAAGTCTCTATTGATGTAGACGTTGGTGAATTTGCAAGTCTTTTTCGCAGATCAAATGGCGAGTTTGGCCTCAAAGGACTTCAGCTCAGCCTAGATGATGGGGAGGGAGCTTCTCATACCAATGATTTTAGCTAACACGACGTTTCTGTCTACCTGTAGAGAGGAGGCTAGGAAGTCATTAACTTGGTCTCTAATATTACCTTTTTGGACCTGCAGACCAGATATAATGATATTATTACGCTTAGCTAGCTTTTCTAATTTTTCGAGTCTAGCTTCGACTGCTGAAGGGAGAGAGCCAGTGTCATGGGAGCTCATTTGTGTGCCTAACTAGACTTTAGACTTCAGCAAGATCACTTCTTCTTCCAGCTTCTTGTATCTAGCGTCGAAACTGGCATGAACCTTGTTTATCTCGGCCTTCATTTTCTTCTTCAAATCGAGTAATTTCTCGGCATGTAGCTTAGAAGATTCATTAATAAATTTTTCTAAAGTGGCAAAGTCATGTTTGTTCTCCGCTTTCATTTCCTAGAGCATTTTAATAATTTCATTGTTATCGCTCATTTTCACTGCACTCGAGGAAGACAGGTTGGCTGAGATAGTCGGAGTGGGTGGTGTGGAGCTCGGAGAAGCGTAGCAGGACTCGAAATCAGCCTCAGAGGCAAAGGAATCGAGATCACTCCGGAGCAATTCAGCCCCAGACTTGAGAAGTTTTAAAATACGTTGAGAGTCCGAGTATTCGGAGTGTTCTGGGGATGGTTTTCTTTTCCTATTAGCGAAGATGTTGTTTAGGATTGGAGTGGACGGGTCTTCGTGTTTTTCCCAGGTTGTAGAAATGGGTGGTCGACCTCTAAAAGCCTCTTTGACAGGTGCCAACGAGACACGTGAAGATGGAGGAATCCGAATGAGTTTTGAAGAAATGAGTTCATCGACCGTGGGCCGGCTCCTCGGAGTTGATGGCAAATTAGAGATAGAGTTGTTTTGAAGCGGCATAGGACTCGAATGGTAAGAAGGAGTCTTCTATGCCGACTAGCCCTACCGTTTTTTGCTTTATTTTTATAGATCAGAAGATAACCTCAAACCAGAACAAGAACATAAAAAACGGAGCACTTAATATCACAGTCTGTACCAGAAACTCTCGTTGTTATGGGTTGACTGAATTCGAGAACAAGAGAACCGCGCAACATATGAAAAAAAAAACAAAAAACAAGATAGGCAAATCACACACATCAGCACTGTTTCGCTGCCACAACGGAACCCCAATCAATGATTTAGCTTATAAGTAACCAACACTGATTGTTGAAATATATGGAGATTTTTATTTATTCCCCCCCCCCCCCCCTTGATCTGATAATCCTGTCCGTGCATAACTAATAAAGCTCAATTGTTGGAGCTCAATATCATGAGATGAATGTTAACAGTGTCAAAGAATTAAACCTTTAACGGATCAATTGATTTCCACAATTGTCCTTTTCCAACCGCACCTGCACAGTTCCACCCTTTCGATTTGACCAATACTCCCCCCCCCCCCCCCACTTGTTCCCCCACCTTCTATTGATACAAAAAAGTTTTATGCTATCAGGGGTACCATTTTGTCTTTTTTTTCTGCTAATGAATAGTTCGTCGAATTGATAAAATGGATTATTTCAAGACAAATGATTACTAGTGTGTCATGGAACCATTTTGCCCCACGGTCGTTTTGCCATTCTGGTCCATGTGACCCCTCCCCCCGATTAGTATCCAACTCGAAATGCAACACCCGACATCGATCTTACATCGATTTTTTTCTCTATGTACAGATAGGTATATATAAAATATAAGATTATCAAGAGCCCAATATCATAAGACAAATAATATCCATCTCATGATGGAACGTTAGCAGAACGGTACAAGAGGACTTCAAGCAATCATCAGAGTTTAGCAGCATCTCAAAACATCTAGACATTCAGATAGGAAAAGCTAGAAAAAGATATAAATCCTTAGGATTACTTTTTCATAAAAAATACATAAATGAAAAAGCAAGAGTAATCTGTTATCTTTTTTTAATACGACCTCTACTTACTTATGGAGTAGAGATTCTCTGAAATCTAGGTGCCTGCCAATGTGAATGCCTGAGAGTTTTCAAAAGAAACTGTCTTAGGGCATGTTTATGTTTATATAGATCAACTCATTGTAATTTTCAGCATCGCGTAAGTAACAAAACTTTTTACGATAGAACTGAAATTCCAAGAATCGATAATTTCATTCTAAAATTATCCAGAAATTATTACAATAAAATCAAAGACATTGAAAATAAAACAATAAATGAGTTGCCTAATTTTCCAGCTGAAGAGGCGATAGGTAGAGCTAGGTGTGGCGATATAAAACCGCAGTATTTTACACAATATGACAAGATTGGACTGTCCCAAGACCAATAGAACAGACCAATCTTGTGCCATCTAAAAAGAAATAAGAAAAACAAAAAAATTCCTATAGATGATCTCGAAAATATTGAATTAGCATACTCTAGGGATATTCCCCAAAGAGATAGAGACGATTTTTACAGAGTGAATAGAAACTTTTGGTGGATAGACAATGACGGTAAATATATCGAAGAATTAAAAGCCCGAGAAGAGATCTTTAAAGAGCTGAACAGAAACAGAGCTCAAGGTCGATTCCATTGACAAATTTTTCAACCTTCGCCGGCCGTGCTATTAGGCCAAAACGTTGCCGAATCTCAGGAGATGCGGCAGTGTCTCTCGACAAGTACGTACCGAGCGAGAGTCTACCGCACTCCTATACAGCTAAATTGAGTGATGCGAATTTCAAAAAAGGATTTCACCCATAATATTTCACGTAGACGACTTTTTTTTTTTAATACCCAATTTATGATGGTCTTTAATTTAACGATGGCAAAAAACCACTCCTGATATTGTTTTAGTAATTGAAAATGAGTGGACAAAAATGTTCTTCATCACAAATTTTTAGTGGACATAGTAGTGGTGTTGGTAAGTTTACCGATGGCGACTTGGAAGTGTGCGTCATCACAGATACGGAGTTGTGGACTCTGTACTTGTGTGACTACACACGGATTCGTACGTATGGTAGGGTATCCACACATACATCTATGCGAGTGTAGTGCGCACTGGAATAGATGGCGCTATCTCCCTCACACTTTGGCACGTGAATCTGAGGAATTTTGAAACTGAAACCTTCTTTACTTACATTCTGTTATGAAATTTCAATCAGCTGACGATTGAACATCAAAAAACTAGTTCGATGCTGAAAATTTTGTGATTCTACTCGACCTCAAATCATCGTTTCATCGGTTTTATATTTTATACAATTCATTACGAGATTGGAAGTTTCGTTTTTTCCCATTTCCTGGTGGGAAAATCATATAGCTTCAAAACTTCGGAATGTCAGAAGCATACTTTCTGGTTCTGGATGTTACAGTTTAGATTCGTCAAATGAACGGATTTTTTTAGGAATTGATACCTGATACTGACAGAATTGTTAATAGCGTGGATTGCAACTATCATGGCGGAGGTTCATGCATTAGAAAGTGTCATGGCGCACTTCCCATGAGCAATTTTCATGCGGATCTCATGAAAATCCTTATATAAACCCACACGCGGCCGCTTGCTCTACACAACTAAATCAGTCTTTGCTCATGAATTAAATGATATTAAACATTTACTGAAGCAATTTCCAAAAACCTGTAGAATATTCTCAAGAATATTCCAAAAAATTCTTCATTTCGCCAAATGATCAAAATTTGGAAGTGTCTAGAGCATTTCAAACATGGCAAAATTCTAGAGTTTGAAAGAGTAGTTTTGTGTGGCCCGCCTTGCGGCAGTCCAATTTCTCTTCATTATGATGAATTATTTGATTTTACTAATTCGCGGGAGGAATATCAAATTTTTTAATTACTCTGGAATATCTTGGAAGATTCTTAAAAATGATAGAATCTACTGGACCATTTTAGAACATGAGCTCTACCATTTTCTGGAACATTCTAAACTGATATAACGAATATTTTGGAGAATTAAAGTGAGTTTGCCAGACGATTCTCGAATTCTCGAGAGGATTCCAAGAATTTCTAGAATGTTCAATAATGTTCTGGAACATGCGAAAAATTGGAGAATTTTCCAGAATCCCCACTTTTCCGGAAAGGTCTAGACCGATCTAGACTTTTCTACAACTTTCTAGAAGTGTTCATGATTTTCCGGAGAATCGAACATTTCAAATATTATATGTAGCGTGATTTCATAGATGTATCCACGTTGGGACCTACGGCTGTATCAGCCGCGATAGCCTCTACCGCGCCCACTACAGCTGCCCCTCTTTTTGATATTGGTCGTACAAATCAAGAAGACGCTAACAAAAGAAGTGAAATAACAGAAAAAACAGGACTTGACGATCCAAAAAAAATGTAACAAGTACGTACCTTCCGGGTTGATTCGACATATAAACATTTTGAAGAATGATGAAAAATAATCGAAATAAGAGAGATGCTACAAGTACTTCTATCTTCACGGAAAGGAAAGAAGAGTTGCAGAGAAAAATCAGCAACAAGTTCACTGAAAAAAGAGAAAATAAGAAAAATAATTAAATCAAAATTTTAAGAAAAAAGAAACGTATTTGCTGTGTGAGCTGCTGATACTTGAAGGCCCATCAAATACGTTTTTTTTTCTAAAAATTTTGATTTAATTATTTTTTTTATTTTCTCTTTTTTCAGTGAACTTGTTGTTGATTTTTCTCTGCAACTCTTCCTTCCTTTCCGTGCAGATAGAAGTACTTGTAGCATCTCTTTTATTTCGATTATTTTTCATCATTCTTCAAAATGTTTATGTGTCGAATCAACCCGGAAGGTACGTACTTGTCGCATTTTTTTTGGACCGGTGGGTCCTGTTTCTTCTATCATTCACTGTACACTGGTCGGGCACATTGAGTGAGTTTCGGCAATGTCGCAAGACTAGCGATTTTATTTAACATGGGAAAAATCTTCTCAGTTCCTGGGATTAATTATATGACTCCACGAATTGCGTAAAATATGAGTTGAAAAAAATATGATAATATGTTAAAGGTTCCAATTGACAAATACAAATTTTTTCAGAATTTTCCGCTTAAACAGGCAGCAGAAAAAAAATGAAAACGGCGCGATGTGGCGAATCCCTCATAGGGTAACCAATCTAGGGTTAATCAGTCAGCGGAAAAAAAATAGCGTGACTTGCCCAATAGGGTGACCAATCTAGGATTGAAATGATAGATTCCATGTTTGCCATCATCGAAATGATCAACGACAGTGAGATCTGGTGATGAATTCCTTTCTAATGCGGAAAATTCAGATCTTTTGCACAATTTATACACATTATTTATTTATACCACACATTATACACATTATACACATTATTTACTTCTAACACACTGCACCTCTATCGCTTGACTCATAAATTGTGAAATTCGAAAATGAATATTGAAGAATATACTCATGGAAAGTAATCGCTTAGTGCGTCAGGGAATATATATTTCTGTATACATCGTACAGTATACTCCTTGGAGATACCCGTTTTGTGGCAACTCCCATGGTTAATCCATTACCGAGGGTAAACATCTCGAAGAGGGCGGACGAGACTTGCGATTAAATTTCATCTCTCACGAAGAGGCAACTCAGGAATGACTACACAGGATGCACGCGATGCGATGCCACCGCGTACTTTCTCATTTCAAACATAATGATGTGGGAATGCTATTAGCCGATTGCACAGAGAGAAATGGTTTTTTTTCTGACCACTGTGTATGTCTATGAAGGGTAACTACGATTAAATAGCAATTTCAATGTGTCCTACTCTATGGGCGTTATTGCACTGAAACTTTAAAGACGTAATCAAATGACAATAGATAACAAGACGAACTTTTGGCCCCTCCTCTGAATTATAGAGCAGTTGAAGGAAGGTGGAGGAAGGTGCACAACAGCTGTCAGTGTGAAATGAAGAAAATGTCGCGTATTATCGCAATTATTTCTAGATAATAAGTAACTTTAATCTACTTCTCCGAATTTTCATTCAAATTCCGCAAATTGAATTCACTACAGTGGAACGTGAAACCTCAAATATTGCATGCGATCCCAGCTGTAAATAACAAAACAAACTGCGCGTATTAGACGAGACGGATAACCACGTTTGGAATGAAGTAAATATGTCTCAGTAGAGTCAATATTGAGGAGAGAACTTATCTTATGCACGGTAGTTTTGGTTGATCGGGGAGCCCAGGGACTAACATTTTCACAGTTTAATCAACTCCCGGCGACAGGGGTTTTGCCTCCCCCCCCCCCCCCCAGGGGGCACGCTTCGTTCTGGCAAACCCGTATCTAAAGACCAATATTACTAGTTCTCGATCTCGTTTCGTGATTTCCATGGTTAATCCATTACCCTCTCCGATGTAAACAAGTTGGGTGGGTTGGTAGAAAGTGCAAAGGAAAGAGGAGAGGAGGATGGAGGAATATCATGATTGAATCTCTGGTGTCCGCATTCAAAATACTGAGAGGTGCTGATGTGCTTCCTCACGTTAACGAGCGCCATGGTTATTTCAGCTAATGATCCGGAAGCCACAGTTTCTCATGCAGCGTCAACTTGTTAACTTCTTTCCCTACTCATATGCATTGTAAATAGAGATAGTTATGCGAAAATAATTCTCGTTCATAATTTGAGCTCCAAGTTACGGGCGTTGAATGAAATTTCTCTTTTTTTTCTGCTCCCAACTGTAATCAGTTGTACCCCTCAGCTTTTAATTTTTTTTTGCCTCGTTTCTCACTTCACAATTCACTTCCTTCCCCCCCCCGTCCACCAAGTATCATCTCTAACTTATTTGCTACTCGGGCTCATGTATTTCTGTTTGTTTTTAATGATTCCATCTACACCTACTTTTTTTTTCCCTCAATTTTACTCTCATACTTGCCTGCAGTATCCAAGTAGAAACTTTGTCCCGGGGATCCTAGTATCGTGTACCTTCCCACCTCCAATCCCTTAATTCGCAGCACAGAATTGAATTCACGCGGATTAGACCAGGATCCCACCCACGTTCGTGAGATGCGCGCGTTCGAGCAATTCGAAGCATTCTTTTCCGTCTTCCTTCAAAGCCTTTTACCTCTTGTAATATTCCTTGGATTTTTTCGTGTAATGGCTAGTGAAATTTACATGCACATTTTTACTCTTCTTCCACTGAAACTGAAATTAATAAATGAAAGAGTAGGTTTCATTAAAATACTCATATCCATGTAGTATTTTACATGCTAAAAGTGAAAATTCTTCCATACCTTTCATTCTTTGTAGCTGCAATTGTATTAACACTATACTCTTCTCGTTTATCACAATGAGACATGTAATTAGAAGAGGCAGCGTTAGCGAAGAGTCTAATAATGGACATATTATTTCAATTTCAATATTCGAAAAATCAACTACATGTCGAATATACATGTAGTTAATTAAGAGTTAATGAGAGTACAGCTGCGAATGAATGCTGTTCGATGATAACATTCACCTGTAGGGGAATATGAGCAAATCCCGTTGGATACAAAGGTATCGAAAGTATTACGAAGAATGAAAAAAACATAACTGCACTGAACATTAGTCCAGACCCAAATTAGTCCAGCTAATTCCAATCCTGGGGTATTCCTCAAAAGCTGATAATAACAGAAGCGCATCTCAGACATTGTATTTCAAGCTCGATAAACGTGAGGCCTGACGATAGGTCGGCGGAAGATGTTTGCGAATGTGTTAAACTAGGCCAGCAAAACTTGGGAAGGCAGTGAGCCTTGACTACTTTGCCCACCGGTAAGCCACGCGACCTCCCTCAATTAATTACATCAAGCAGGGACGTCATGAGTGTACCTGTTCCTCTTTTACTTCCGCGATTTCCTCAAAATCAGGTAACACGCTGATGGAATCAGGAAATGACGATGCTCACGGAAATACGACGATGCAAAGGTGGAAATTGGCAGATTGAGTGATCACGGTACATCTCTTTCATTTCCATTATTTTAAATATTTATCAAACGTGCAAAGGATGGTGAATGTGGTTGGGGCATTTAGATCTATGTAATATGTATCAAAGCTTGATTCACGTCTTCCACATTTGAATCAGTCTTAATAGTTGGTGGAAAAAAGAAATAGATGTATAGCCGAGTTTGTATTAACGTATACGAGGGCTTTCGTGGGTGGAATGTGCCGAGGCGAGTGGACGATGTGTGTGGTTCTGGAGGGGGCTAAATGGCAAGGGAAGCATGTAGAACTAGCCGCATCTAATGGCCGCATCTATATATGGCTTGTCGGAGATGCATATTGGAAGATGAGAGGTAAAGAAAGTACGGTGCTGAGTATTACCGGCTGGGCCATTCCAAGGGCTGGGAAGAGGAAAGGGCAAAAGGAAAAGTAGAAAACTGGTCCTTTCACGTGTATGTCTGAATACGGAGAGGATCAGAGCCAAATACCGGTAGCAGCATATGGTTTAACCTGTAGAAGGGATATATTTAAACCAGGAGAAAGTTTGGCGCTAGTGTGGTGTAGTGAGAACCAGGGAAGTGGCCAGGTATACTGGGTCAGAGTGGAGGAGGGTGGGAGATAGAGAATAAAGGGATATCGTGAAATAGGGGGGAGAGTCATGGAGAAGAGTACGGCAAAAGCGTGCCACGCATAAGTTTACATTATCTTATGATCTGATAGTGCACTACCGTTCTAAGGGAGTCGAGATCTCCCTTTGGAATTTCGCTGGTGGTGAGTTTCTTCGCCCTTCGTTTTATCCATCCTCAACGATCTCCTCCTTGAGCCGAAACCACGTTTGGAATTTATCGAAGAATCTAGGAGGTGCTAGGAGAGTGGGTATGAGGCAATGATATTCAGTTCTTCTTTCAGGAAATCCTTGGTGGAATGTTAACCACTGTGACTTATATACAGGGTGTCCCGCAACCGATGACTTTCCTGAAAGGGTATTTGAGAGGATCATTTTTGGGGTCAAAAGTTCCTCTTCGACTTTTGGATCTGAGCTTTCTTTTTTTCATTTTCAAAAAATTATTCTGTCTGACCAATTTTTTGAAAATGAAAAAAAGAAAGCTCAGATCCAAAAGTCAAAGAGGAACTTTCGATTTCAAAAACGATCCTCTCCACCCTTATACCCTTTCAGGAAAGTCATCGGTTGCGGGACATCCTGTATATATCATTTTTTTCCTTTGTCTGATCTATTGCAAGGCCTGATTGTCATCACTCCGTTGAACTCTTCTTCTGACACTTTAAGTTGTGAAGTTATTGGAAATTTAATGGAATTTGAAAGGAGTTATTGTGAGTAAATTCAACCTCGTGCGATACTACAAGTGATATATGCCACAATGAATAGTGAGACATTAGGACGGGGGCAGTTAATATGTATGAAGCCCTTCGAATGAGTAAGTTCACGCAAGATGATTACTATTAAATTGAAGTTTGAGCGATATTGGTGTGGAGTCAGGACAAACTATGGCGTTATAGCCATTAGTAATTTGATGGTAGGCCAACTATTCATACGGGACTGACTAAAAAAACCTCCTTTCAGGTGTAATAGTCTGCCTGAAGGAATTCTCTCTGCACCGAATTCTCTCGGACAAAGCAATTAATATAAACTGCATAAGCGGGTCAGGAAATAATAAATGCATTCAAAATATATGACGTAATAACAATCACGAACTTTCCGAAAAATATGCTAAGAGGCTGTGAGTGAATATCTTGACTTTTTCCATTTATTCAATAAGGTACACAGGTTCGTGGCGAGAAACAATGGCCAATTTGAATGTCAATAAAAAATGAAGAAATAGTAAAGTACGTACTTCATGAGCAATTACGCCATCACTTCTGAATTCTGGATGTATCTATGCATCGCTGTTGAATTCTGAAAGTCTGGTTATTGATGCCAAAAAAAAAGGTACTAAAAAAAATAAAATTTCACGAGCACGCCATTGAGTAATTACTCTCCTCGTTATGAATATTACTTTTGTCGCAGAAACTGCCATAAATCAATGCGGCCAGATCCGCCGTCAGTATTCACTACTAGTCTGACCTCCCCGTGTTTTCATTTTCTTCTTATAATCGATAAAATGCCGTTGTGACGACCCGCTTTATCGAGATGCTGATTCATTTCCCTACAAGGAGTGAAATTTTCGGTTGAAATTATCATCCTAGAACAATTTCTGTCCGGAAGTTCGACGAGAATTAATGCTGAATAATAAAATTTATAATAAGTAAAATGAATTTTACTATTCAATATGGTACTCAGGCAGAAATTCCCGAGCTTCAACAATTGGTTCAAGCTTGGTTTAACTTCGACTTACCAAGCATTGGTTAGACATGCTTGGGCCACAGGTGAGCCAGTAGTGAAGCCAGTCTCCAACCAATGGTGGGGATTGACCCCTAGCTAACAAGGACGGGCCAATATTGGATGGAGACTGTCTTTCCGATGCTTGGTCAAGGCAGGGCTAGCCAGATTATGCCCATGGTCGGTGGCCAATTAGTAGCCAGGAATGACAAGTGTTCATTGGCGCCCGTCCGTGAGCCAAGCTTGGGACAAGTATGAATAGCCATCCATCGGATTGCATGCTTGGCCTCAACAGTGGCTAAAGCTTGAAACAAAAGCTTTAGAGAAGTAGCGGCCGGGGGGGGAGGGTAGTCGACTCTTAACGAGTGGGTGTTCAGAAGAGCGGGGGATATAGATGGTAGAAGGGAGGGAGGGGGGAGTTGATTAGTTAATTAATAACTAATCAATATTATAAGAAACTAGGGCATTATGCGCGCTAACGCGCGCGACGACCTTCCAATAAGCGCTGTAGCGCACAACAATTATACATTTTCTGCATAATCATACACTTTTCATCATTCTTAACATTTCGAATATGAAAGCTTGTTATATTTTTGGACTTGCTGCCCGGTTATTCAGAACTCATAAAGAATAGCTCACCCCAAATTTCGATTCACCGAAAAATTTATCTTTTCGATTCTTTCTCGTTTGAGATCTTTATAATTGGTGCCCGGCTACTCAGAACTCGCGAGAAGCATTGGAAAAGGATCACATTAGAAAAAATTTAAAAATTAAACATTTTGACTGTAGAATTCATCCCAAATTCCGACTCACTAAACATATTGTCTTTTCTATTCTTTCTCGTGCAATATTTCATAAATGGCCTTCGGTCTATACAAAACTCGTGAGAAAAGCTGGAAAATGGGGAAACTGTAAGGATAACTACACATGAACTGCGCGCAATTCAATACAAATGGAACGATAACATTCTCGTAGTCATGGAAATTATTAATTGATCCATTGATCCATCAACCAATCAGAACATGAATAAAAAGTTAACAATCAAGACAATGTTTCATTTTCAATCAACTGTTATGTCCGGAGACGTTGCCCAGCGTCGGAGGACAACTTTAGGATTTTGGTTAAAATGTTTCCGTACGTTTTAGGTTAGAATTATCAATAGAAAGATGGTATGAAATATCATCTTCTACTTCTTTTATTTTTTATGAGGACAACGCTACAGTCCTTTCGCCGTGCAAAGCTAAGAAAGATTTCTAATTAGGTCTTGAGAAGTAAGTAGAAATATATATATTTAGAAAAGATTTTTATTCGTGTTTCAAGGTTTTATGGACACGATAAATATGACTTAATTTCCATTAACGATTTTTAGATATTGAATTTAAAATAGAGATCCCTACATTCCACACAGAGATCATTTAACATAGATTATTCTCTTACAATTTAGACATTTTAGGGCAGCTCCACAATTGTAATTACATTATAGCTTTACTAGAAATAAAATATTAATCGTTCTGAAGGTTTGAGTAAGATTTTTCTAAGAATTAATGAAAGTTAATTGAAGCTTAATTTGGTTTTTGAGTTGTGAATCCTTGAGTAGATTCATTACGTTTCTCCGCGGACAACTTTAGGCCATATGCGTGTACTTAAATGAAAATACCTTCTTTCGCTTGTGATTTGGAGGAATTTGAATTTTTAATTTGACTAATCTGCTAGGTTGAAACAATTAATTGTCCGCACCACAACACAGTTAACGATATCCCTTTTAATGCAAGAAATGACACCGCTCTCGATTTAAGGACGGGGATCCCTCTCCAATTCGCCCGATCACTATCTACTCTTGTTTAATAGTCACCACGTGTTATACCGACTCTTGCGGATTATAACTTGGGAGGGTCGAAAAGACAGATCGATTAAGTGAACCATTTCCACCAGGCTTGCTAACTACTGCGCGGTTACTTCTAATCAACGTTTCAGTGGGTTTTCGAGACTTGTTTCCTACGAAGTACAGTAGACTCTCGTTATAAGCACTCTCGTTATAGTCGAACTTCCCCTCATATCGATTTTTTCAAAGATTAACGCTTCCCCCACTCTATCACCTTCGGGCCCTAAGATGTAAACAATCTATTGTTCTCTCTGGTGAGGCATATAGAATTACACGGAGAAAAATTCTCCTTATGAAGTACCGAACTTCTCCACTAAACACGGGACATTTCGTAGGGTGTACAGAAAAGTAAACAGATCTGAGTAAAATCTGAAGGTCAAACATTAAATTTTGCTGAATTGGTTCAGTAATTTTTGATGCAGCAAGCGCCACTTTGTCGTGCGGACTTGGTAATTTTTAACGAAACTCTTTTGAAAAATTCATGCCAATGCTTATCTATTTTTGATGACTCCAGGATCATTAATTTTCACTCAGAGTTCTTTTCACTATCTAATGAGAAATTTTCTCCGTGTACAGAAGAAATAAAAGCGAAAAATGAATTTCTCTCAAATTCGAAGTGCGTGGTAGTGGCAGAAAAATATAGTCGAATTCTCCGAATTCGCTTCCCCTACTGCCTCATGAGTTCGACTATAACGAGAGTCTACTGTAATCCCATCGAGACAGTTACAGTAACTCAGTTGAAATTTACGGGTATGGATCGATGGAAAACATTTCGAACGCCTAATTTCACGTCACACGTCACCACGATCGCCACGAAAAATCAAAAGGACGGTTTCCCAGAGGAATACAATCACGAATTCAGATCTTCATTTCTTTATATGTGGTTCCATGGCGACTATGTCGATGTTTCACAATTTAATATAAAGAATAAAAGACTGAGAAAACTCTCTAAAAGAGAAAGACCCCCTTTAGGACTCGACCTTACGGTTCGAGGAGCGATGGACGACTGACTTTTTGGATTGATTTTTCATGTGAGTTACATTTATGCAACGTTTGTAATTTTAGTGAGTTGATTAATTTTTGGCTATTGAAATGGCCTTTGTTCTTATTAATTTTTCGGGCTGTGGCAACGTGTGGCGTTCACATTTTCCTTAATGTGTCGATGTTGCGCAGTTTTGCTGACGCGAATTGTTCCACTTGAGCAATGGCAAATTCTTCGGAAATTAATTACTTATTTTTGCATTTTGAATGACCTAGAAATGGGTCATGATTCCAAAATCAATAATTTTTCAGAAAATTAATTTTTGGACATTACACAACTTTATGATAAAGGATATTGAATTGAACTTGAATGATGATTACAAATTTCTATATTTGAGCGGATGTTCAAAAAAGGTGGGGGAGGGAGTCTGGGTTTTTCCAAAATACCAAGGGCAGGGGGGGGATATTATTCATCTAATCACCTTTGATGAAATGACCCAATAATGATAAAGAATATGAAAATTCAATAATACAATAATTAAAAATTGAATCATCAAAAAATAATTTCAAAATGAAATTGATATGGGCTCTTTGAATTGACAATCATAAGAACACCGCATTAGGCTAGTGGTTAGGACGGCGGATTAGTAACGTTGGGGTGGGTAATCAGGATTTATTCGATTACGAACGTGATAAAACAAAATTTTTTATTGACTTTTGTTTCATTGAAATCAACCATAGTTTATTCATCGGTGGCCGGCATAGTGTTAATCGTGTGCCACTCATATAATGAAAGGTGGGATGTATCCGTATCCGAGATGGGAAATAATGAATGGTTCCAGCTTGGTCCAAGACCGACTCTGACTTGACCAGCCATAGCTGTAGACTGGCATCTGGATCCGGCCCAGCCTGGGTAGCCAAGAATGGTTCGGCATTATCAAGTTTGAATGCCAATTTTGAACCGAGACTAGCCGAGACTGAGCCGATTTCGGTCCAAGCTTGAACCAGTTGTCAGTTCGCGCTTGGGTAATTTTTGCAGAACAAACCAACAACTGACAATTATCTATACATTTGTCAAAATGTATATGAACATAGATGAAAAATATCTATGTGGAGAACAAAAATTATAATTATCCTGGTAATCATTCCCCGGTAGGAAGGGACAAACGGGCCAGTTTCGGTCCAGGCTTGGCTCGAGGTTACGGAGGCTCAAACCACGTCTACTTTTCCAGCGAATGAAGACTGAAATGAGACTGGCTTGTCACAACGGGCCAATAATTGAGGCGAAACACTCGGCCCGAAATTGGCTGACGGAGTGTTGGCCGACATCCGACAATTGATAGTGGGCCGTCACTCGAATTGAGACTCGACCCAGGACTCAATATAGAAACTTTTGGGGTTTGACCCGATATTCTTCGCAGATCAAATCCTCTCATAAAAAAAGCGTTGTAACGTTTTTTGTCACCTTTTTAAGGCTGCATAGCTAAGCTAACATATATGTGTACATATACTATTTATTTTTATTATACAACGATTTTATTCATGAATAAATATGATAAATAAATACTCAAATTTCAAACGGAAAATTCTCACTGACATTTCATTCCTCAATTTAGGTTTTAATGCGTTAGTGATTGAAAAGTTAACCTCTAATATGGAGTGTATTATTTCGTGAATATCTTGAGAATAAGTGGGTTTAAGGATATTTATCAAGAGACAATTGTTCGAGGTCTTGAAATTGTCTACAAAAAAGGTCTTTTAACATTATCTGCTAAGAATCAACTTATCATTAAATAGGCATTCAAAGCTCATTTCATTCACTGTCGAGGAACCTACCTCTGCACTCTGATTGACATTGATTCTGCTCTGAACAATATCTTGGGTACGATAAGAATATCGTCTCAAATGTCTCGAACTGTCTCTTATGTCTCGAATCTGCTTCTGAAGAGCTTTTCTCTCGAGGAAAGTCAGAGCTATGAGAAAGAGTATTAACAAAAATTCTTGTATCTCCATCAAGTTTAAAGATATTTTATAAGAACTGTACTGCGGGCGAAATAAACTTACTTACTTCTTGATTACCAAGTTGCTACAACAATAACAAGAGGGGTTAGAATCTACTTCAAGTTATTGTAATTCACGAATCTCACCAAAACATGTCATGTTTCATTGTCTTGTCACTTTGGTAACTTTCCAATAATTTTTCTTACATTATATTGAACATTTAAGTCACTATATCCTCGAATTCTTCACTTATTTGGTCTACAAGCCTGCGTAAACAATGACAAGAGAGGTTAGAATCTGCTCCCAGTTATTTTAATTCATAAATCTCGCGAAAACACGTCAAATTTTATTGATTTTTCACTTCGGTAACTTTTGAACAATTTTTTGTTTCATTAAATTGCACAGTTCAATCACTATTTTCACATATTTTCCTCTATTTTCGATCTACAGGCTCTCTGGAATTCACTGTTGTTGTTCTTATGGTGGTGGCGCTGTTGCCAGTGAAACTGATAGGTGGCAGCACTACTGACTTTTCAAATTTAAATATCAATCGTCATATTTTTCAACGCAATTATATTAATGGAAATACAGATTAACAATCAACTCGAGGGTTACAGTATTATTTAATTTTTCTCTCCTCCAATGTTCCTCTCAATTCCCATCGAAGTCGACAATGCCTTCTTGTTTATTTTGTATCAGAAATGATGAATAATGAACCGTGTTATTGTACATGAGAAAAAAAACCAGCGAGCTATATAATACTCGAGATCTATGTGTAAACATCTCATCGCCGCCGTATGGGTCTGTGATCCCCACTAGCGACATCGGCCGGCCGCCCGAGGGACTGCGTGGTTACAGACTTCCGTCGCATTTACACCAAATCACTCCCAGCCAGAGTGTGGTAGGGGCGAGCGAAAAGATGTTTACACATCAAAAGTCAGAGGGACAAAAAATCCTCTACTCAAAGCTGAAAAGAAGTCTCATTTCGGGGATATAGAAACGGCCTTGGCCCAATATTGGCAAACGGGCCTCGGATCAGGTACATTCCGCCGAGGCTCGAATCTACGCTGGGCCTGCGTCTACTCCAGCATCGATCCGTTGTGACATCCCAAGGGTTGACCTGGCATCAGCCGACGATCAGCGACTGAGCATCGAAAAATCGAGCCTGGGCCAAGTCTTAGCCCTGTGGTCAAGACTGAAAATTTTTACCTGGATTACCATTCAAAACAATAAATTCTACTGGAAGCCCGAATAGTAAAAAGTAGCGCGCGCATCTGAGGCGCGAAGTTGAGAAATTTCATATAACCTCTGCATGATAACTTTTGTGTGGACCACATCCAAGATCTGTAGGTAAGATTAGTAATTTTTACTATTCTGGAACAGTAAATTTTGTATAGATATTCGTGAGAACTACCAAGACATTTCATAATATTTATCCGTGCGAATTGGCAATTTTTACACAGATAATAATAAATATCATCCGGAAACGTTCAGTAAAATTTATCTACACCAAGGATATTCATTGCTCCAAAAATAAATTTTGACAGAATTACCATTCGTTTGGGTAATTTTTACTTGGATTCCACTATAATTTTTACCAAGAATTTCTCTTCATATTCTTGAACATTGAATTGATCAATTTTTTATGATGAGCATTTTCGACTGTTATAAGATTAAAATTCAGTGTTTTAACATGAACTCAACAATAGAGAGTTGATATTTTTTTTTTTTTAATGAAAACCGTCCAAATTCATACTACCAACGCATGTTTATCTTTCGCCTCTAAGGATATTCCAACCTATCTAGTTATTTCTAAAAATCATTTTTTATTTTTCAGTTATTGAGAAATAAAGATTAACGATAGTTACAAAAGAGTGACAAGAATGATCCTTGAACGATTATCTTCATTTTCGGCCTAAAAACATAATTAACAGCATATTTATAGAGAAGTGAGGGCTGGAATAACGTACAAAAACATGGACCTGCTTTCAGTCAAACGCATATACCCCTGTGGCGGTGCCGTCGGGGGTAAAAAATCGTTGAGATGAAACTTATTCCTCATGTTTCAATTAACAAATTCATTCTTTATTTTGTCAAATCAGATAATTAATATCGGAGTTATGCGCATTTGTTTATGAAAGTCGCGGGCTCCAAGGTCATATATGGGTCGCGCGCATCGCTGTGCACCAAGGGATACCTTCCAATCTCCTGGGATAATAACAATCGATGAAATAATAGAATGATATAATGTATTATATCATCCTGATCCTTTGAGTTGAATGTATCTCTATTCACTTGAATCGTATCGTCATGCGCGCGACCCATGTATGACGTTGGAGCCCGTGACTCTCATAAACAAATGAGCATAACTCCGATCTAATTATCCGATTTGACAAAATAAAAATTGAATTCGTTTGTTGAAACATGAGGAATAATTATAACTTAAGTTTCGTCTGAATGATTTTTTTGATAAATATGATAGTTTTTGCGAAACACATCACGTCAGCGAGGATGGCACTGGAAATTGTTAATAACAAAGAGTTGGCAGCAATAACAATGAGAAACACCGCCGGATTCGGGTTCCTTACCCCCGAAAACATATAATAACACCCTAAACGGCAATTGACCTGATAGGTATACAGAAAGAGGGTATTGCGTATGGGCTATACGAAGCTAGCAGTAGACAAAGAATGAATTCATGTTGACATTTATAACATTCATTGATCGACTTGATCTCAATTGATTAACTAATCATAGTAAAGAACAGGTCCCAGAGATATACTCGGGGCGACAACAACTGAAATGTAAATGATGACGGTAACATTTGAAATTTGCTTTGTGCATTATGGGCAACCTTCCATTTGTTGCCCGTGCAACTGTTTAGATAGATATTCTCGTAGATATGAGTTATTTCAGACTAGTTGAATACAATTTCATTATCAGTCACAAATGTAAGACGTTACAAGCACTTTCGTCTTCTACATCCGCAGAACATAATTACTAATGGAGTCTCATTGGAGCAGTATTCGTTCCTCCAGTTTTCAAAAATTATTATATTTTTGACGTGGATACATCAATATTTTCACTTTGAGGGTGTTTTGTTGAAAATTCCCCATGCCCTAGCGCTATTTATCGGCATTCTTTAAATATCGGTAAATAATCCATGTTTTCTAAATATCCATGAATTAAATTAAATCGACTACTGATACATAAGTGTAAACGAGGGGTGCGTTGTTAGTCACTCGCACGCTCGCTCCCATGGTCGCAACTCGCTGGGGCCACGCAATGAACTTCCCGATTCGTCAGTTTTGCCTCAGATTTCCATAGGCGTTATTATGAAAAAATGAAATCGGAAATGAATAAAGAATTCTATCCAAAAAAAGGTTTCGAAAAGAGTCCGGTAGTTTTCTCCGAAGAGAATTGATAATGCAAAAGTTTTATCCGAATAACTCCGTAATGGGTAAGACGATTACTTTGAAATTCTAAGCCGATTTGAGTTCCATGATAGTGCATCAATTGAGATAGTAACTACACAAGTCCGATCGTTTCACCCTGAGAAATCGTAGAATTTGTGAAAAATAGCCACTTTTCGGCATTTTTTGATCAGCTCTAAGTCTCATAAAGACGCATAAATTGACAGCAATAGAACTTAAAATGGACAGGTAGTTCGGGAGGAATGCTCGGGCAAAATTACTGCCACATACACATACACATACAAACATCACTCGGAAAATGTTCTAGAATGTTTCTGAAGGTCAGAAAACGTGGAGATCTGATGACAATTCCAATTTCCATTTTCGGGGTCATCATAATAACTTCCACCCTCCGAGTCGGGAAGTTTAAGAATCATTCTTTCGAATAACTCGAAAACCGTACGAGATATCGAAACATATGTCTAGGACTTTATTTGTCGAGAATTTCCCGCTTTACAAATTCGTACTTTTCACTTTTTTCACTACCTTTTGTTTTTTCGATCTATTTCGGAAGATGCATTCTTGGAATTTGTTTTTTCGACCCTCCTCGAGGTAAAGAGCAAAAAGAGAACTCTGAATAGAGAATCAGAAGAGTATTTTGCCGATAGAGGACTACCTAGGTAGGAAATTAACAATGAGCCAGGCTTGGCCCGGGAACGGCGGCCGTGCTGCCGTACCTCGGGGCCCGCACCTCAGCCAAGACCGCGCCGAACTTGGTTGAAAACTGGTATGATAACAGCGGGCCAAGCTTGGCTACAGACCATGAACAAGGGATGTTCCCAGTCCATGCCCAGGGTCAATTAATTTTTGTTTAATTAAATTAATTCGGTATGAACCATCCAATTGGGAGTGATTAGATATCACTAGGGCCGTGCAGTTCCGTTTCGGTTTTGCTTAAGCTGAAGTTATCTGCATGACATGCAGACGGACAGACATACATACATACATACATAAGCTGAAGTTATCTGCATGACATACAGGCAGACAGACATACATACATAGACAGATAACTTCAGCTTAAGCAAAACCGAAACGGAACTGGACGGCCCTAGATATCACTCACCAGGCATATTATAGCCGGTAGCTCATTGAATTTAAAAAAAAATAGGCTTGGCCGTCATGAGTCCTGCCAAACTGCCTATTATTATTACGAATAATGATCAAAAAAAAATTCAATCCTTTTTCACTACTAATTATCTTTCATGAAAAAGTCTTATAAGTTAACTTAAAATATTCCACCTATACTGGGATCGAACCGGGAACCTAAACCTAATGATTACTAATCCTACGCTCTAACCACTTTTTTTTTTTTTTTAAACATGTTTATTTAGCCAAAGGTTTGAATACAGTGAGTGAAAAAAAACAGTGTTGAACTTAAGAGCTACTAAAAAAAGCATGTAAAAACGTAGTTAGAATGTTGAATTTTTTTTTCGGTGAATACATACGGCCTGAGCACGCTTCGTAACACAAAATTGGTTGTCATTATGACTGAATGTTTTTCGTTTATGATTGTGATTTGTTTAATAGAGTCTGTGACTTTTTATTATTTATTTGAAGCGAAACCAGAAATTGGCTGGGAAAACTGGTTTACAGATGTTTGTAATAAGACTTAAAAATCTAGATAATTAGAATATATACATATATACATGGGTACGCTCTAACCACTAGACCACCGCGCAAATCTTATAGAGGTGATTCGAATTGTCCATATGAATGCCGCCCCATAGTTTTTCGAAATCCATATTTCCTCTATTCATTGACTTAACTTCTTCATGAATATAATACTATTATCATGAATATAATACAATTATCATCAGGATCGCTATTTAATTATTAATTCATCATTAGAATTGGAAAACTAATGAATGATTATTATTCAATTCTCAGTACCGATCCCAACAAACATGATGATAATTATCTAATTAGAATTTATGTGATTTCACCCTGACAGAACCACACTTTCATCTTTAAAACTAAGCTCCCCCTACCCCCTTATAAGCCTGTATCGGCTGGAGCTCGTTGACCGAGCTTAGGGCCATTGCTGGTCGGGTCTTGGTCTCCCAACTCTGGCATGCCAGTGCTCGATCCAGTGCTGGACCAGATCTGTTTGCCAGGGGTCGGTTGCTCGCCCCTCTCACCAGACTCAAGGCTTGGTCCGGAGCCCTCGCCTATCCTACGACCAAGCTTGGATTCCAAGGTTTGGCAAACTCAGGCCTTTGCCAGACTCACCCCATTTCCCGAGCATCGGCATTTCCTACCTGGGTGAAAGAGCACGGAAATCAAACATAGAAGAGTCAAAGAGGTCATTGCATAGAAAAACCAAATTCGATCCCTTCCTGGATGATTTGGATCGCATCATCCATCTACGAGGAATCGTCGACCAAATTTTTCCTCGATATTTCCTTTTTCATATGTTTCTGGAGTTCGTGGAGAATCACTGTACCAATTGTATCCAGAATCTATTCAGGGGTAAATTTCATGAAAAAGCTTCGATTACGTCATGGATGACCTCAATCGCATCATCCGTCTACGAGTAATCCTTGACCAAAATCCAATCACATACATACATGGTAACACACATACATACAGACATTACTTCAAAATGGTCCAGAGCCACTGTGGAGACCTTGAAATGTAAAGATATGGTGAAAAATCGATTTTCGGGGTGATTACAATAACTTCCTTATCCCGAGAGGTTTAATTATTGACTGCTAATGCACGGGTTACATATAGATTTTGGATTGATATACTGGCCTCCAAATAACATACCTCGTGAACACATAATGTTAACCGATTGCTCGAATACATTGGTTTCCGAATCAGGGTTTCGTTATTTTAACGTGGATATGTCTATAGTTTCATTTCGACGTGGATACAGCTATGGTTTCATTTTGAGGGTGATTTTCTGAAAGTACACCATACCCTAGCGCCATATACCAGCGTTCTGAAATATCCTAGAAGGTTCTCAAATGTTCTACAGAGTTCCAGAAGATTCTAGATTGTTCCAGAGATTTCTAGAATATTCTAGAACATTCTTACGATTCTTAGGGCCTGCGCACAACCAAAAAAATAGAAGGAATAAGGAACAAATATAAGGAACAGCATGGGTTCCGGGTTCGTTTTGTTTTTCAAGGGCACACGGGGAGCCCATACTATATCTTATATTTGTTCCTTTTATTTCTTCTATTTTTTGGCTGTGCGCAGGCCCTTACGGTTCCAGGAAGTTCTTAAATGTTCTCCGACTCCTCAGGAGTCATTCTATCATGAGATTTGATAAGTTGTAATATCGGGAAAATTCCGGAAGGATCTGAAACATTTTAGAAGAATCTAGATCGGTACGGAAACTTCTGGAAAATTCGGGAATCGTCTTGAAAATTCCATTCCACTTTCTAGACATTTCTAAAATCTTCTCAAAAATTCTGGAATCATTTGGGAAACTTTCCAAAATAGTATTTAATGTTCCTCATATTAATATGCATGTATTCCATTATGTTTTGTACTTCTCTTATAACCGACTCATATACTTAATCAAGTGACGGTTGAAATATTAACCGCTGTATCCAACATTTGTCACTTCATATATCTCTTGGAACATTAGACGAATCCACGGTAAATCCTATGTCTGTATCGACGATACAGTCGCCTGTTACTTTTTTATTCTAAGCTTGTACATCCACGATTTCCCATTGCCTTATCATATATTGCCCCGCTTCCCATTTATTGAACACTGGTTCTTTCCCATTTCCTGAGCGTATACTCTTATGTGACCCGATTCGCTTGGCTGTAAGTTGCGAGTGCTCATGGAGTTCCAGCCTGGCAGTCTCCGCCGGGCAATGAATAGCGGTCTAACTAACTATCCGGCTGTTAATGGCACGCGTGTTGCCCGGGTTATGAATCGCTTAATTTCATTCAATTCTCAGACCGTTCCTGCACGAGAGTTCTACTAGAATCATACCCAGAAAGGTGAATCTATTCAGTTCATGACAAAAAAAAGATTGAAAAAAAAAATCCAAGTTGAATTTTCAATAAAGTTGTGTTCATGCATGAAGGGTGAAATCCTCAGAAATATTGTGAGATCTATTTGACTTGTGATTGAATATATTCTCCCGGTTTTATTATTATATCTTTAAGGAAATGAAATCGATACCATAACCTTTTTGGTCCTACGTGTTTCGACATTTCTTACCCCATCAGAAAAATATGAATAAGCGCTCGTTGAGAAGTACAAGCTTGTTATCACCGTTGTCATGGAAAAAAAGACATATTCTCCGAATCGTAAAAGCGTATCGCATAATTTGATTAGTGGCAACATTCCCTCACAGCTTTCCAGCGGTTATATAACATTCAACTGAGCCTCCGTCGTCGACCGCACGACGTATATTTGGAAATATATTTCCATAGACTTTGCCTATATGCATACGTTTTCTGAGCACCACTTTACTTGACTTCTGTTTCCTCCTTTTCATCTTCCCTATTCACCTCCTTTTGTAGAGGTTGGGTGGAGAGGGGAGGGGAAGGTCGAAGAAAAGAATGTTTGATCACAATTATTTTGTGCACTGCTGTGCAAGCAAGAGGAGAACAAAACTCTCAATCATCATCTACACAATTGGTCTATGAATCGAAAAAATGTGTCTACATCAGTCAGCTTTTTTTTTCTTATTATAGACATGAATGATTATGTTGAGAGCTTGACCAGCGAACGAGCATACTATATTAGTGTGACCCGAACCGAGTATTTGATTCTTTTTAATCCCAACCACTCCTACTTGAATCAATCTGAACCTAGAGCAATCCAATATGTTCTGATAACTCCTTTAAGACTATTCCGACTTGACCTTCATTATCTTACGAATGTCTATGAGTCCTTGTCAGTCCTGAATAAGCTTTCCAACGCCGCTTAGAATTTGGTTTGATTGGATGAGTCCTTTTTGAATATTTGAATATTAATAAATGGTAAATATTTTTCATTCATTCTCAACTATTGATCCGATTTAGAAATTTGAAAGAAAAATGAATACTTTTTCGGCAGTGGACTAATTATTAATTACACTGATGAGCATTATTGTACACAATTTGCTTGAGGAATAGTGGAAGGATTATATGAGTGGTTTAGTGACGTAAATAAATAGAGTAGTAATATTGACCATAAAAAAATTACTAATGTACAAAGTCAATGACAGGAATTATCAATGAAAAATGTATTTATTGTATTGATGATGTCTGTGAAGAAGAAGAGTAAAGATATGAATATGATTTTCACATATCTATAATTTAAGACGCTATGATGCACATTTGTAAACACGTTTCTCGATCATTCGAGGCATTGATGTTGAAACTAACTAAACATTTATTCATTTGTCTAATTGTTTTTTAATTTCATTACTTATTGGTTCCTGTGAGATACCTATAGAAGGAGAGGGATAGAAGCAAGGGATGAAACGTTAGGAGTTAGGAGAAGGTGAGAAAGGGGGAGGGCGGGGAGGAGAACAGTACGCGGTCTAGCCAGGTTCTAAATGAAAATTGATCGTGAAGGATCTAATAGGTCTCATCATTCTTTGCACATATCCTCCTTGAACCTAACAACTGCTAAAACGGTGCGTAACCAGCACAAATCAAATCTTGAAAACAATGGAAAAGAGACCTTTCGAAACTTGATCTATCCTTCTGAGTTTTCCAAAGGAATAGTATTTGGTAGGATTTGCTAGGTCCAAATATTCGAGTCGGGAATTGTTACTACAAAAATTTATCAACGAAAATCCTTCCTCAGAGGTAGTACATCTCATTTCGACGATGAACAAAAACATACGCCCCCTTTGTTATTACAAACAAAAATCAACTAGTGGTGCGTTGTTGGTCGCTTGCAAGCTCGCTCCCATGGTAGCTGTGACCCGTTTAGGTCACAAAACGAACTTCTCGGTTCGTCACTATTACCTCAGGATTCCTTAGGCCTTATTACGAAAAAATGAAATGGGAAATAAAAAAAAAATTCAAATCGAAAAAAGGTTTCGAAAAGAGTCTGAAAATTTCCTTCGAAAAACATTGAAAACGCTCTATTCGAATAACCTAGTAATGGGTATCATTGAAATATGGGGATGAAAGTAATTATGTATTTAAGTAATTAAGTATTTATATCATCCGGAATAATATAATAGTTTTTTTTTTCAAATATTATTTGCCGTAAGGAGGATGATGGAGATTGACAGAAAAATATTCATCAGAAAATGCTCTGAAAGATGAGCCATGGTAATATTTGATATATCGATTATTTAATTACACAAATGAGATTTTATCCTGCGTGCGTAGTGAATTCGCACTGTTATCTCTCTTTATTACGAGATTATCTCGTCAACCTTTAGAGTTACGGAAAAATGTTCCTCTATAAAATTAATGGTTAATTAATGGTTAATTAATGGTTTTTTTCAAGGCAAACATTTTTTATTCAAAACTTTTTTGTATATCTTCCACGGTTGGCCCTGTAGGCTGTCTGTAGTGCAGTGCGGACTGCACCCGCGCTCCTAGGCATGTCCCGTGCCGCTTCGAGTAACACTAAGCCGTTGGATATGACAGATAGAGGAAAATGTCAAAAGACAAAATCGATGTATTTTTAAATGAGAAATCTTTTTTATTTGAAACTTTTCCTCATAACTTCTACCGTTTTCGCAAAATCGCGTTATTGCTATTCCCGTTTTCCTTTTTTTTTTCTTTTGAAAAAACTGGAAAACTTTTGGATCAATTTCATTCAAAATCTAATCAGGTCTGAATTACATGAAGGTTCATCGATTGAAAAAAAAAAGTCAAATCGGACCATTTTTTCGGGAGAAATCGTTAGCCAAAAATTTTGCCACACATATCGAACACACACACACACACACACACACACACACACACACACACACACACACACACACACACACACACACACACACACACACACACACACACACACACACACACACACACACACACACACACACACACACACACACACACACACACACACACACACACACACACACACACACACACACACACACACACACACTTTTTTGAAAATGGTCCAGAATGATTGTGGAGACCTTGAAACGTGAAGATATGTTGAAAAATCGATTTTCAATTTTCGGGGTGATTACAATAACTTCCCTATCCCGGGAAGTTAAAAAGTTATGGCATTCACGCCCCTTTCATTCTACAGCGATGATATATATCGCTTCCTTCTTCTTCTCGTATAAGCAGGTTCATTTGTACATATTATTATACACTGACGTATTCACATACGCTCTGAGGATGGAAACAGGTACATGCTCGTCGGTGTATGAGAATATTGTAGCTCCTAGTCCCGCAGGTGCTCTTCATCATCATGAAGCCTATATGCTGGCCACGTTGTACTGTATTAAACCTCATATTCTCGCTGGCATCTCCTCCCTCGTCCTCCCTTTTATTCCCCCAGTGGACCCTTTTGCATTCACCATATCCAATAGTTTCGCGCTGGACATTCGCAGGCCACCAACTTCTGTGATCGCTATACCCTACTTAATAATCAGTATTTATTGTAAAAAGTTGAAACTCTCATATTACTTGCATATTACATTTGTTCCAGTGTTTCCATTTTCACTTTTTGTTTTGCAAGAACATGTGTCTCGAACTATGATGTTCAAGAATAGCGGCCCTTAGCGCTGATTGGACAGAGAAGAAAAATTCAAACGATATCATTGTAAAATCGGGTCCAATAAACGTTCGACTGTAAAATTATTGCAGCGTTTTTTCGTGAAGAACGGATTGATCGTATCAGAGACATACACTCGGAATTTTTTGGGGTAAATCCTCTTATACGTTTTTCATATTTCTTATATTTAATTCTTCCCCTTCGACAGAAAGGAGGAACTTCTCTTCGATTGAAATTTGTCCGACGTTAATTGAAAAGATTGATACCATGTTTCATCCGGGATAGTTAGACTACCCAAACCTTGGTGAGAAATCTCCATTCAGCTGTGGAAGAAAATGAAGGGAGTAGGTGAAAGGATTAGAGCAGGATGAGTGAAGAGAGAATCATTCAAAGTGATAGCTCGTAATCCATCCAAGTTGGTGGGTTAGTTGTGGTCTGGATTAAAATCTATCTCTTTGGAAATCCAGTTGTCATTTTGAGTGAGTTGAGGGATCATCATGACAGAAGATGCTATGCAATTAATATTGCTACCATTGATTAATGGCTGATTGAACGCGAGTGTCCGGGGTGAACGTTAAGAGAAGATTTTATATGCTAATTTGACAGACGTCACTGTTATCCAGAGTAATTGCTCATTTCCTCCTCAAGAATGAGAAGCGCGTAAGAAACATGCGAGAATCAAACCATCATAAATGGGATTACATCAGTGCATAGGAAGATAACACATGCAGATACTTGTGGATATTCTTTCACCAGATCAGAGAGGCAATTTCCCAAAGTGGCATTTCTCTTTTCTTTCTCACTTCTTCCCACCATTCCATATTCCAATTATCGTATTGATTCCGTCCAACGGATTATCGATGCGGATAACGGAGTAACAAAAGAAAAAAAAACATGACTGATAACTCACGAAACCTCGTCCAGGGAAATAAGAGGGTTGTCTACTGGTAAACGGGAATGGGGGCTCTTCAATTGGTTGAGACGCTTTGAATTCTCGAAGGAGGCGAAATGAAAGCAAATAAAAACCTCAGTTTGTTGGCGAAACCGGAGCTTCGCTCGATCCCCGATTACCGGTGGCTTCCCCTATAACTGGTTATTACGACAAATCTCTCGGTCTCTCCTTTAGTCCCTTTGAAAGCTCTAATCTGGAAATGGAATATTAGAGGAGAAGTAAAAGGAATAAAAGAAAAAAATCATAACCCCATCTTGTGGGTGTTGTAGTCACAAACCATATCGCATGCTTCATATTCTCTCGGCTGTTGAAAAGAACGATTAGTCAACACCGAAGTAGATGGGGAAAGCAACCAAGGGGCCTATTCTCGACGATGCGTGAACGATTTCCGTGCACGGAAGTGGCTCCGTTCACGCATCGCGTACGTGAAACTAACTTTCCGTCTATGAGCGCCAGTTTCACGTGTGAAACGACTTCGTAGACGGATATCATTTCACTTCACACAACGTGTAAAAACGGTGAAAACCTTTGAATGAGGCGACATAACCTGTAACCCACGAACTACGATTTTTTATTTCAATAATTCAGTTAGTAACAAATAAGATAATTTTTGGATTTTCTCGAGAAAAATGGATAATTTACGAAGGTATATTTATTACGATGTGTTCGAAAATTTTGAACCAGATGAAAATGATGATCGTCGTGCTCGAGTCATCCATAATGCTATTAACCCATTCGAGGAATTTTCAAATGATAATTTCATGAAAATTTATCGTCTAAGTAAAGAGAGAGTATCTTATTTAATCGATATTGTTGGTCAATATGAACCAGCTCCGAGGAGACGATCAGCACTAGACGTACGTACAAAAGTGAGTATAATTAAATAATAATTAAATGGAATATACTTGATGGCAATCTCGACTTCCACTCTGATATTAGAGCGTTTTGCGATTTCATTCTTAGGTTCTCACGGCATTACGCTTCTTTGCTACTGGCAGTTATCAACAAGATATTGGGCTAGGTCGATACTCTGCTATCAGTCAACCTTCAGTGAGTAGATGTATCCATACGGTCATAGATGTTTTTAATCGTCCTGAAATATATGGAGAATATGTGAGGTTTCACAGGAATATTGGTGAAGTTAGAGCAGCTCGTGATAAGTGAGTCACAGTATCGTGGTATCATACAATCGACAACAGTATTTTTTATTCCTCATATTTCTTCATCTATTTGATTCATTGGTAGATTCTACCGCCGATTTGGTATGTCCAATGCAATTGGATGCATTGATGGAACTCACGTCGCAATTGTTGCCCCTGCCACCAATCACCCCATCCACCCTGAAAATGTTTACGTGAATCGGAAAGGGTATCACTCATTGAATGTTCAATTGGTGAGTTCATTGACTACTTAAAAAGTGTAGAATCTTCTTACTAAAATACTGTGACTTGTCTGATAGATTTGTGACGCTGAGTTCAAAATTTTGAACTGCAATCCCAAATTTCCTGGGAGTGCTAACGATTGTGCTATCTGGAACAGTAGCAACATCCAACCATTGATGCGCAGATTGCATAATTATCATGGCGAACGTTTTTATTTGCTAGGAGATGCTGGATATCCTCTGCGTCCATGGCTCTTGACACCATTCAACGATCCATTGGATAATTCTCCTGAAGCAGCCTTCAATCGTGTATTTTGCCGTGCGAGATCCATCATTGAACTTGTCAATGGAATTCTCAAAATGAGATTCCGTTGTCTATTGAAGCATCATTTCCTCCATTACGATCCAACAACTGCTGCAAAAATTACCAGTACTTGTGCCATTTTTCACAACATAGCCATTATGGACGGTTTCCTCTTCCCAGCAGGAGAAGATGAACCATATGTTAGCAATGAGGACTATGGAATGATAAATGATGAACAACTTGATGAGAGAAATGTACCAATAGGACGTGTGAACCCAGAACTAGCAGCAGGTAGAAACCTTCGACAAAGCATCGTTAGAGATTGGTTTACATGAGGATTCAGGAAAGGCTGTGTAAGAAGGAATCCTTGATTAAGAGAAACGACGAGATCAACAATTGATATCAGTAGTTATTCAATTCAAAACTAAAAAATCAATAATGTTACTCAATGATTCTGGCTTCATTATATTTTTATTTATGTCAAAAATAAAATTCTTCAAGTAAACTTAAGTAACTTGCTTTCGATTATGTTCTATCATTCTCCCTTTCTCTACGTTTTTCATATTTATCTTCGTTTTTCTTCGTAGGCTCGTTCCTCCTATCTTTGTACTTATTACAATAACAATCTCGTTATGATACTTTGCACTGGTCAGCCTATCACTATTTTGTACCGACTAATTACAGCCATCTTTAGTACTTATGACTCTTTAGTACTTCTAATCTTCTCTTCTCATCAATTTTCTCTAGTGAAAACGTTATTAGGATGAACAGATACTCTTGTAACATTGAAATAATAACATTCTTATATTCAACTCTAAATCAGTCTACTAATGAAGGCATGAATCATGTAAATTTGAAAAAAAGTCCCATAGTTTTTTTCTGAATTATTCAAGTAATGGTTCATTTCTGGAAATGAAATCAAAAGCCATTTTTTGTAGGAAATTTTATCACCTAAAAAACAGGTACTTTGACGTTTCCTTCTAAACCCTCACTATCCTCAAATAATCACACATTTTTTATCTTAAACATTTAAATTGGACTCTTGTCTTCTCATTCTATTCCAATAATATGAGGACAGATATGAATAAAAATTAAGGAGAAAATGAAAAAATTAAACAGGAAAAAACCAAGAAGAACGTTTACCATGGGTTGTATACAAGTTTGTTTGTAATGTTTCTCATGACTCTTGAATGCATGAGCTGTACTCGAGCGCTTTTTGCAAGAAGGTACGCCTTTTGGTCGTAGTATCTCTTCTTCGTGTCCAATTCTGCATTGGAAAGAGCAACAATGTTCTCTGAATTACGGAGTGCAGCTTCTTGTCGTGTAATTAACAGTGATCGTTTTTTATTTAGAAACACTGCAAAGAAAGGGATAAAATTTCAATTATTATATTTTATGCTATCAAATACCCAGCAAAGGGAGATTTTTACCTGGGGGTGTAAATGGATTACGAACACAGCCTTGGAGAGTAGTACTTGAGTTTTCAGTCGTCGTCAATCCTGTTCCTTCTGACTTTGCGAGCACAGTAGGCTGTGATGTTATGAGATCTTCGTTTGGCACTGAGACTGCAATCTTAGCTTCTGTAGGCTCTGTCTTTGTAGTTGATAATTCTGTCTTGAGTACTGACAACTCAGTCTTTGGCAGTGGTATAACATCATCTGAGTCTGGAGAGGTTATCACTGATATTGCTGCTCCATTTTTTAGTACAATAGGTTCTATTTTTGGCAGTGGAGAGACTTTTACTGCTGCTGAAGCTCCTGTCAACAGCATTGAATCTCCAACATTTGACTTCTGTGTCATGTCAATTTGCATTGACTGTGTAATGTTGGATTCTTCATCAATGGGAAAATCACCATCACCATCCTCAACATTCATCAATATCCCACCATTCTTATCACTTATTTCGGTATTTATCCCTTGAATTAAATCAATATCCTCAACTGGTGTCTCTACTTGTTGAGATAATAAATCAGCGATGGTTCTGTTCTCATCCAGGATACTTTCGAGATTATCCAATTGCTCTGAAGTGCTTGGCTCATTCTGGTTGTCTTCCTACATTTGTGACGATTACAATTATTCGTTATTAAATGTTCACGACTTGTGAAAAGAAGAATACTCACGAAGAAAGAAACATCTGATTCTGAGACGCTCGAGTTTCCCACAATTGGGATTTGGCCCTTCCTCACTTTTTTCTTCATCACCATTTTTCACAGTTATTTTTTTCGGAACTTTAACCATCTTTATTAATTTAATTATCACGAAGTGTATTAAATATAACTCAGTGGGGGGATTGTTGGGATGTGTGAGGTTTGCAGTGTGTGAATCGAGATGACATCCGTCTACGAAGTCGTTTCACACGTGAAACTGGCGCTCGTAGACGGAAAGTTAGTTTCACGTACGCGATGCGTGAACGGAGCCACTTCCGTGCACGGAAATCGTTCACGCATCGTCGAGAATAGGCCCCCAATCACGCAACTATTTGGAGGGTGGAAGGAAAAACTCCAGTATACAGTATACGTGTTGATGCTCTGGAGAACAACTTGGAAAATGTGGTGATCGCGTGGGACTCTGCTTCAGCTTCGCCTCCTTGATAGAAAGTGACAGTCAGGAGTTCTCAATCTTTCTTACATACGAGGAAAATCATCCCAAAGGTGATTCCTGTGACCGCAATGTAAGAGAATCGTCACTGAGTGGGCGACAGACAAGTAAGATGAACTGACGAGTGAACTGATTAAGTCTCGCGTGACGAGAAAGAAGCAATTTGAAATTTGTCAGTAGAATCATTCGGTACAAATCATCTTAAACATTAGTATATAGCGAAGATGGTATTATTATATTATATTATATTATATATCGATTAATTCATCTCTCGTAATGAACTTCAGCGCGTTAAAATTTTCTAATAATTTTATCTAAAGACAAAATCTTTGCTAACCCTGAGCTTTCCAAGATTTCATTTCACATCAAAGTATATTATTACCTTCTCAGGATAGGAAAGTTATTGTAATCACCCCAAAAATTGAAATGCCAACTTTTTATCATTCTTATTCATCATATCTTCATGTTTCAAGGTTTGTGTGCGTGTTTTTTTTTCTCTTGAGGTCTTGGGGTGAAATGTTCCTGATCGCATGATAGTGGATAGTAACAAGGCGGTTACTATCATACCCTGTGTGGGGCCCTCATCCACTAAAACAACTCGACCTCGAAAATCCTCTGACCATACTTTCCCTCGCGGCACCACCGTTAAGTATTACTTCGCGAGGGAGGTCTCAGCTTATTGCTCTTCCTCATTATGCACCTAAAGTACATCGCCTTACCCTACTAAGATGTTGTATGTGGGTAGGAGGTTCCGATAGGTTCTCCGTCTATTCTGCAGCTTTACGCTTGCGTTCCTCAATTCTGAGTTTCATAACTTCTGCTGCGGAGTTGCTCGTTGCGTCCCAGGCTGCCTTTCACGAGAGCATAGCTTTGGTTGAGGACTCTGGCTGGATCTTCTTTTTAAGGACAATCTCCCAAGTGCTGCGTTGAATTTCAAAGCGGGGACACGTGAAGAACACGTGCTCTGCATTTTGACTGCCTCCAGGGCAGACCGGACAGTCTCGCGAATCTTCATGTTTGAACCGATGAAGCTATTTTCGGAAGCAGCCGTGTCCTGAGAGCATCTGCGTCAGATAATAGTTGACTTCCCCATGTTCAAAGCTCAGCCAAACATTGATCGGTGGAATGAGACGGTATGTCCATCTACCCTTTGTAGCGGTATCCCATATGTAGTGATCAAATTTATCGATCATCTATAAAACAGAAATCTGCACATTCAACTAGAAGAATATCGCTATAAACGAAATAAAGCAGGATTAATTGATCAAAATAAGCCTCCAAGGTCAAGCCCAGGGGTTTAGGGACGACGCTATTGAGCCTGTTTGCTCTCTCGCTCGTTGATCGTCGCACTGAGTGCACACGCTTCAGGGTCTCATCATTTTTCACCTTCATTTTTCTATCATTCAGGTGAATATTTGGGTACCCAAGCTGGTCTGAGCAGTGCACCTTACTCCAAAATATTATCCAGAATTGAGTAATCTAATTTTTTTTTTGATATTATTATTCTCGTAATGACTGGATTCTAATTTCATGTGAATTCACCATCCTCGTCTCATTTTTTGGAATATATAACGAAAGAACTGGCCAGTATAAGTTAAAATAGTGTGAAGAGAGAGCTTTATTATTATTATTATATAGAGTTTGGAGGAATATCGCGAGGTATTTTGAAACTTATCAAGAAGAGTTACAAGTTAATTTATTGTGTAATATTATTAAAAGAAAAAAAAATTGAGAAATTTCTTGTGATATATGAGTGTTTGGAAGGTAATCTCTAAAGTCCAAGACGAACAATTCTGTAAAATATACAGAAGAAAAGGGTGATTTGACTATTCTATTTCCTGATAAATCGCGATAGATTTTCAAATATATAAAGAGCTAATAGAATGAGAAATTAAGAAATTACTTTACATGGATTCATTTTTTTTATCAACACTATAATTTTAGTTTCTGTGTCTTATCTATTTCTATACTTTCTAGAGAAAATCCAGCTCAATTTCAATATTATGTTCAAGGTAAATGTATTGAATTTTTCTGGAAATGAGTCCTGATTTATTTATCAATTTCGTTTCGATCATTATAGTAATTGTTATTCTTGATTGGATCGCAACAAACGGAAAACTCACTGAAAATATTATTCATCAACTTTTTATTGCATTTTTTATCATAATTCTAACGATATAATTGTTGGAAATGTGCTTTGACTTGCTTTGCTCAGGTACCGTCGATGTACCAGTTATTGCCACTGTCTCCGTTTCCGCCACCCTCAGCAGTTTTTAATAAATATTAATTGGAAATTTATCGAAAAAGTGTAAACAAATCATCTTATTACAAACAAAATTTCAAATCCTCCAGTTGAGAATAAAAATAATCATAATCGGACAATTAGCAATTATTTTAATTATATTATAAAGGCTCTGCGGTCCATCAGAAGGTGGCATTAACTAATACACTCACTGATGACTCATGTCCCAGTTTCTGCCACTCGTATTTGAGAAAAACCTAACCTATCAGTATATTTGACACCCTTTTTGTAGGATAAGGGATGAATGAATTCACCAATCTGATATTTATTTCGAATTATTTAGATAACATAATTCATGATATTAATTCCAATCGCTTTCCATTAATTCACTTAAAACTCTCCTACGGCCATATAGCGATCACAAAAACCAGTTAAAGAATTGAAAATGAATATTAAAGACAATTCATTTCATTGAAAGATGCCAACGTTTCGGACACTATATGTGTCCATCATCAGGGCAATATTTTATTGTTCTGCGAAAAATTAACAAAAAATTATAATTATTTTACAACTCAAGTCTATCTATATATCATTCTGAAAAAAAAAAATTAAAATAACAAAATAAACGACAGAATTTCATAATTTACCTAAATCCCATTGAATGTAAAGGGAGCAGAACAAAAATAACCAACAATTATACAAGACAGTAAAAATACATGTCATTGGCCTCTTCTAACCTAGAAAATACAATGCATAGATATCAATGATCCAAACTGATAAAGAAAACTTTATGAAAATGAAATTCATGTTTTGAATAAAAAATAACATTATAGTGAACAATAAAAACTAACTAAATGTTCATTCTATGTGAATCTACTGAAAATGATGATAAAATTGTGAGACCATTGTAAACAACATACCGTTGGTTCAGATGTCAGAGATCGAAGAGAGCGAAACATCAGAGCCATCTGGTGAAACCAATAAAAAACTAACCACCAGAATTATCAATTAAATGTCTGGATCATTAGACAAATATGCATTATATTGCACATGTTTTCAAACTAGCAAACAATCAAAAAATTCTAAAAAGTTTGCTAGTTTGAAAACATGTGCAATATAATGCATATTTGTCTAATGATCCAGACATTTAATTGATAATTCTGGTGGTTAGTTTTTTATTGGTTTCACCAGATGGCTCTGATGTTTCGCTCTCTTCGATTTCTGACATCTGAACCAACGGTATGTTGTTTACAATGGTCTCACAATTTTATCATCATTTTCAGTAGATTCACATAGAATGAACATTTAGTTAGTTTTTATTGTTCACTATAATGTTATTTTTTATTCAAAACATGAATTTCATTTTCATAAAGTTTTCTTTATCAGTTTGGATCATTGATATCTATGCATTGTATTTTCTAGGTTAGAAGAGGCCAATGACATGTATTTTTACTGTCTTGTATAATTGTTGGTTATTTTTGTTCTGCTCCCTTTACATTCAATGGGATTTAGGTAAATTATGAAATTCTGTCGTTTATTTTGTTATTTTAATTTTTTTTTTTCAGAATGATATATAGATAGACTTGAGTTGTAAAATAATTATAATTTTTTGTTAATTTTTCGCAGAACAATAAAATATTGCCCTGATGATGGACACATATAGCGTCCGAAACGTTGGCATCTTTCAATGAAATGAATTGTCTTTAATATTCATTTTCAATTCTTTAACTGGTTTTTGTGATCGCTATATGGCCGTAGGAGAGTTTTAAGTAGATAACATAATCTAATTTTGACAATCATTTGAAAGTAATTTTACTGGTGCGCGTTCTTTTTACACCTGGTATAAACTGGCTCTGAGGGGTGGCAATAACTGAAACACGCCATTTTTCGAGTGACACAAACTGGTACATGACCCAAGTTGTCTATTTCAATAATTAGTAACTTATTCAGTCATTTATTTACAAAAATAGATGTTCCGGAAGCTAAAAAAAACTTTGAACTAATTATTTGGCGTATTGAAGGGACCATTCATAGAAAAAAAATAGGTCTTTAACCCTTTGTAAAGAAATGGAAAGCTCTTAGCTTTCTGGCGATGACGCATACTGCATCCTCGGCCACTGCGGTAGGCGCTGGTGACTCTCAAGGTACTCAGCCGGTATACTGGCGCGACTTTCCTCCGTGATTCCTGTGTCTCGGGTGCATCGGCCCAGATGGGGATTCTGTACGTGAGAACAGACGTGACCACTGACGATAGTAGTGTTCTCTTCCTCGGCTTCGGGCTTCCTATGGTAGGCATCACCCGTGATAAAGTACTCTGACTACAGACGCTTTGGCCCCCACATGCACTTCTTGCTGCTTCAAGTTGAGTCGGGCATCAATCATCACTCCCAGATACCGAAGAAACGGCTGAAATGTGATTTCATGGGCTCCAACTTGCAAGGTGATGCTCTCCACCTGTTTTCTAGCAGTAATGAACGCTGCCTCAGTTTCATGTTCAGCTCACTCCAAGAAAACTGTGTCCATCCACTGGCTGATCTTCCCAAAGGTAATGTCGAAAGCAAAATTTATCTCTTCGAGATGTTTTGCGACGATCACTACGGCCACGTTATCTCCATATGGCACGAGCTTCACTCCCATTGGTAATGTCAGTTTCAGTAGCCCATTGTACATGATGTTCCACAATAAGGGACCCAGAAGCATGTGTGGGTATTTTTTTTTTTTTAAGGAAGGGGGGAAATGCCTTATGCACCATAGATACAAGTATCCGTGTGTCGGACTCGCACCGACTAAAACCCTAACCTCCTTGCTTCTGCTCCCTTCTGTCCCTGGTTCCCCGCGGGACAGTAGTGCTCTCTTCCTCTGCTTCGGGCCTCCTATGTTGGGCATAAGCCGTGATAAAGTCGCTCTGACTACAGACGCTTTGGCACCCACATGCTCTGTTTGCTACTTAAAGTTAAGTTGGGCATCAATCATCACACCGAGATACCGAAGAAATGGCTGAGTTGTGATTTCATGAGCTCTGACTTGCGAGGTCATTGTCTCCACCTGCTTTCTGCTGGTAATTAGCACTGGGTCTTGTGTTGTGCCAGTTTCAGGCTAACCGTGTCTATCCACCGGCTGATCCTCTCGAAGGTAATGTCGAAAGCAAAGTTGATCTCTTCGAAATGCTTTGCGACAATTACTACGGCCACGTCGTCTGCATATGCCACGAGTGTGACCTTCTTTGGCAGTACCAGTTTCAGTAGCCCATCGTACATGATGTTCCACAAGAGAGGGCCTAGGACTGAGCCCTGGGGTACTCCTCCAGTAACTTTATACTCCTTCAGTCCAGCCTCTGTATCGTACTTGAGGATTCTTTCGGTGAAGTAGCTTGCTGCCATATTCCGCAGATATCCTGGTACATTCATCTTGGCGAGGGCTCTCATAATGCAGTCCCATTTTGCAGAGTTGAAGGCATTCTTGATGTCCAGTGTAGCCACCAAACAGTACTTTTTCGTACCTCCCTTCCATCTGGTCCCTGTGATCGCCTCTTTCGCTGTATTGACAACAAAGTTAATCACATTCAGAGTAGAGTGCCCTTTCCGGAAGCCATATTGGTTATCAGCAAGTAGCGGTTCGACTGCTGCTTCGATCCTTTGGTGAACGATACGTTCGAGGATTTTACCGGCTGTATCCAACATACAGAGTGGACGGTAGGATGATGGTTCGTCCGGTGGCTTCTTCCCTTTCGGTAGAAGTACTAGTCTCTGCTGTTTCCACTTCAGAGGGAAAGTACCCTTTTCAAGGCACGCATTGTGTGTGTGTGTGTGTGTGTGTGTGTGTGTGTGTGTGTGTGTGTGTGTGTGTGTGTGTGTGTGTGTGTGTGTGTGTGTGTGTGTGTGTGTGTGTGTGTGTGTGTGTGTGTGTGTGTGTGTGTGTGTGTGTGTGTGTGTGTGTGTGTATTGACTGCTTAAGAAAATGGTTGGACCTTCAATTCTCCCACACACAGCATATAATTCGATGCAAGTTATAATAATGTATTCCCAAGATTTCTACTGTGCTTATACAATAATTTTTGCCTTGCCTTCCTGCGTACAGAATGGAAAACGGTTGAGTTTGACTAGGACATCTCTCGACTTCGAGTGAATTAAAGAGTCCATCAAACAGGCTACGAGAAAGGCGCTTGATAGTGAGGATACTCTCTAGCGATCTCAATGGATCGTGTAGACAGGGTCTTTTCTGAGAACTTTTCCACCTTTTTGTAATTTCCGTTTTTCTCTTAATTTTCTGAAGATGCCTGCCTATATTCTTTTCTTTCCACTCACTCCATCATTTCTTTTTCTTCCAGCATCTTCAAGGCTCTCTGATATTTCATTTCGTTCGTCTCTCCGCAGACATATGATCTTCGTCTTCGCAATCAAATGCATTCGTAAGATTCCCATTACTGTCGCCCTGATATAATACAAAGCAAAAAACAGTCGTAGAAATCGTGGACATTAGCCGTTCAGATTCAATATAGGAATTATATCAATTAATTTCTTCTCTCAATATCACCAGCGACCAAGAAAGCGTATTTCATTCAGGGCGGTTTTGAAATCAATATCAACACTTTTCGGTCAATCAATCCTCTCTCACCCTTTCCCCTGTTCATTTCATGAACAAACAACACCGAAACCACGTATCGTAATCGAAAACGGATTGCATTTACACGTCATTGTTGATTTTCTTCTTTTTCCACTTGTTTTCATTTTAGTCCACCGATTGATTCATTGTTTCCTCTTGCTTTTCTCTTTTCCTATCAACACAAAAATTCTCTCTCCAATTCCATGAGTGGAATTCATTTGCTTTGTCCCTAAAGAAGGAGAAGAATAGGTAGAAGTTTCCTCCATTTTTTCATTGTAAATACAGAAATAATCTAAAAGCGATAGGAAGAGGCTGATAGAGCATGGCTTGGTATATCATGAAGAATGAATTCCAAGGTAACTCAGTAACGCCAATTATTGCCCACTATATGCGTTATCATTACGGACGGTTAGATACCTTAGTTTTGAACCATCAATTTATGCTTTGTTCTCGTTATTAAGACTGAATGATTCCACAGAGATATCAATGGTTATTGAGAACCTAGCTTTATCGTGTGATACATCACTTCCAAACCAATGCAGCTACCAACTTCACCTTGGCATCTATCGTCATCAACCTCATGTCGGCTCCACAGTGGGAGAAAAACGATTCAAGGATTCAATGAAATCACTCACGATAGTAGTTTTATCATTCTCCGTTGAGTTTTTTCTCATGAAGTTTCAACTTTCAGCATTTTTTTATTCATTGTTCGTCCACTCTTACGTACCGTATCCTAAGGCAGACTTGCGTGAAAGGCAAATGGCTGCACGTAGAGCTATAAAAATAAAGCATAAAGTTGACTGCTGACTCGATTGCACCCCGGAGAGAGAATATGCGGAGTGGGCGATTTAAATCATAAAACTCAAATAAAAATCTACGCCAACTTTTTTGCTCCTCCACCCTCACCATTGTTTTAGTTCCTTCGTAAAGAGCTTCACTCACTTGCCTCGGTTATACACGATCTCCCTTGATTCTTCTGCTTCTCAATGTTCTTGCTTTTCACTCAGTTTTTTTCCCTCTTACCATGTGGTATATCCAAGACCAAATCCTCTACTTTCTTTCAGTTTCTCTTATACATTTTGATGACTGAGGCTTATGCTACTAAAAGGGACTCACACTGCTTCGATCCGTAGTTCGACGGATTTGTTTCACGAACCGGAAAAGAACTGACCCCGAAGCTATCGCGCTCTTGATGATCAATTGCTGCGAGAATATGCACCGCATAAATTTTTTTCATGTTTGGCCAACTCAATTTTTCCCTTTTTCCCCCTTCTTTCAGTATAGTCGAAGCGATAATATTTCATTCGCTGCAGCATTTGGAGTATCATTTTTCAATTCCTTCACTTCGTTTGGGATAGTCATATCGAATCTCTATATCTATCTACTACGAATGACGTTGAAGCTCACTCTCATGCAAACTCTCTCCATTTCTCTTCATGTTTTCTACTATTTTTCCTCCTTGTACCTCACACTCTCATCCCAGTGGTTTGCTTTGGCGTCTGAATTCGCCTGCCATGAAAATACAACAGGCACTGTAAATGTACGATGCAAATGAGATTGCTGATACTAGGGTAAAATAAATAAATGTAAAAAAGCCACGGAATATTTATGCCTATTATCTGACAACTTGGCTCTCTCTCTCTCTCTCTCTCTCTCTCTCTCTCTCCCCCTCTCTCTCTCTCTCTCTCTCACTCTCTCTCTCTCTCTCTCTCTCTCTCTCTCTCTCTCTCTCTCCCCCTCTCTCTCTCTCTCTCTCTCTCCCTGCTTTTTTTCTTCCCATTCTTGGGTTCTATACAAGAATGACATATCAGATCAACTGTCTATCATTAACGCAACCTTTTTGTCTTTTCTAGTACTTGTGAATGTAGGTTTCACAGGATAGAATAATGAGAATGGAAATAATGATGACTCTCCTCGTTGGAAGGCTTGAAAGTTTGTAAGATGATATAACTTTGCATTTAGGAGAGCAAGTGGAAGTAATATTCGGCTTAGCAAGCCACATTTTCTACTCCCAATCATAGCTATTATCAAGCCGTCTGCTCTCCCCCGTCTCCTCGTTTTCAACTCCTTCACTACTACTTCGTCAGAGAGACAGAGAGCATTGGGGATATGTAAGGAGAAGGTGGTTCGTTCTTGGTTTCGCTCTACTCCATAGTAGTTGGCCCAACGCCAGCGTATTCATTTCACAACTAGCCCCCAATCTGAGGGGCCAATTATTTAATCAATTCCACCCTCTTAGCGGTCTTAACGGTGGTAGCTTGGCCGCGGAAGAGACTGGGCCTCGGAGAACTGCAGGGATATGGTGAATGGAGGGAACAGGAAAGAAGAATAGGGGGTGGGGAAAGTTAGTGGAGCGAGGAAGCTAGGTAGCAGCGAAGGAACTGACGACAATTGAAATCGCTTTTCCTTGTCTATTCCGAGTTGAAATCGCTGTCTCCGGTGAATTCTACTCGGTGTGCGATTCTCCCTTCCGCCTCTGTGGATCAATTCGATAGTCGCCTACTCACATTATTTCCCCCCCCCCCCTCCCCCCTCACGCCTCTCTCTCTCTCTCTCTCTCTCTTCTCCCTCTCCCCCCTCTCTCTCTCTCTCTCTCCCTCCCTCCCTCCCTCTCTCTCTCTCTCTCCCTCTCTCTCTCTCTCTCCCTCCTTCTCTCTCTCCCCCCCCCCCCCCCCCCTCTCTCTCTCTCTCTCTCTCTCTCTCTCTCTCTCTCTCTCTCTCTCGCTCTCTCTCTCTCTCGCTCTTTCTTTTGCTCTCACATTCTTTTATTTTAGTGATCCTCAGCAGTTATTCCTCACTTGTAAAAGACCGAGAAACTCTTCCTTTTCATACTCACTCTCTTGTATCGACAGTGTGGGAAATCCAATGGGGGGTAAAAAGGGAAATTTTGATGGAAAAATTTTCTTGTACAGCGAACAAATGCCTCTGTAAGTTCAATGATTCCCGCAGTGAATTCAACCTGATGGAACAAGATATGTCACTTCCGAGCGGAAACATCGTTTGCCGGATCAATTTCCCGTACGAGGCGCTATAACCTCAGAGAGAGATAGCCTACACTCAAGAGGAAGTGAATTCTCTAGTTCCGGTGATCGCTGTCCCTTCCGACTTATTTTCACAGAGTATTTTCGCCAACGGACTATCTTATTTATAAAATCTCCCAGATCGAGTCTGACCATACGTTCACTTTTTCTACTTTTTTTTTCTCTCGTTCAATCTTGTCTCTTTCCCTTTCTTCAGCTCGGTGAGGAAGGTGAGGGGGGGGGGGGGGGATTCAATTTCATTCCAAGAACAAAGTTGAAAAATATCACAAACAATTAGTTATCACACGTCGGAAGGGGCGCCACACCCCCTGGATTCGGGTACAACTGCGAGGGAGAGATGGGTTACAGATTTAGTGTGCACATAGGTGTGGATATGAATGCCGAGTGACGTTGGTGGAGAACTCAAGTATATAGTCCACGGGTGAGTACTAAATCAGTTGGATACCCCCACGAGGAATCATCCCCTACCGTGTTATGGATGCTTAACCCCACCCGATCCGACGTTATTCGGGAGATTTTAAACGTAGATTGGAACCGTACAATATATATTCCACTGATTTCGTTGGACTCCGACAGTCTGATTTCGTCTGCCTCACCCATAGAATTAAGGGTTATCTATCTGAAATACCTCCCCCTCCCCCACCCCTTCTCAACACGTTTTTATAGATTCTCTCACCATGTGTTGATCCACCTTTGTCGTTAGTCGAACCAATCGCATCGTATTTTGATTCATCAACAAGATTCTATGGTTTGTGGATGATTAGAAAAATTTGGAAGGATATGAACTGAACACTGCAGGCCATAGGTCATATAGCGGTTACACTCCGTTAAAATGTTGTTTTTCACGAGATAAAATGATATCTGGGGGTTCGTGTTATGTCTGTCCCCAACAATGTACATGAGGGAATGTATGAACGCATGTAATCTCTGATGTTGTTTTGGAATTTAATTGATAATTCTGACAGTTTGTTATTCACAATTTCTGGCGATGAAATAAAATCAGTTTCCCTTCTGCATATACCATTATGTTGTCGATGCTGTGTTGAACTGTCAAAAAGTTTCGTTACTGTGGGGAAAGAAAAAAATCCATTTCTCCTGAACTCTTTCATTTAATTTGAATAGAGGTTTCTCCCTCTCTTCACGGTCACAATCAACTCAGTTTATGAGGCAATGACGGTGTAGAGGAATAGAGGTTTCAGCTCAGTGGCTCTTTAACTCCGCAACCCCCCCCCCCCCCCCCCCCCGCCAACCGCTGACATTTTTCTTTCCCATTTTTTCTCACTCATTGAGAGGTAGACATTACACGTTTACTTCTCTGACGATCAGTACAAGGAGGAAGATTTTTCGTAGAAATTTAGTAAAATTCAATTTTAAACAATCGAATTCGATCAATAAAAATTCAATGTTTCTTCGGTTAAAAAAATATTGTCCTGATGAGAATAAGTAATGTCCAACTTATGTTAAATTTGACCCGTCCAGCACAGTAATTTCTGTCTAGATTTCAATGGAAATTGTAGGTTTGCTTAGTAAATTTTACCAGTCGTCCTGAATGAAAATCACCCCGATGATACGTAGTAATTTCTATTCCTACCGGCAGGGTCAGTTTCCTTCAGACGAATAGTAAAATTTACTAACCAAACCTAGAATTTTCATTGAACTCTAGACAATGGTTACTGTGCTGGAAAGGTGATATGTAATATGAATTAGACTTTATTTAATCTCATCAGGATAATATTTCTCCAAAAAAAAAAAAATTAATTTATATATATGGATATTCATTGTTTGAAGTTAAATTCTACTAAATTTCCATTTAAAAATGAGGTAAAAAATTATGGAAGTACACATTCGTTAAACGAAATGGTAATTTTTATCAAAAATTTCTCTCCGTATAAGGTAATTTTCTTGGCAATTCGTGCGGATAAAGTACGACAGACAAAAATATCGAGTGAATATAAGGGTTAGAGAATAGAGAATAATAAAGGGAATGAGACAGCTATGGAAATCTGTTTTGACAGTTGTTGAAAATAAGGTAAAATGCGATGATAATGAATTGAACAAGCCAAACTCAATTCAAAAAACCCAGCGAGCCATATAGTACTTGACATCTATGTGTAAACATCTCATCGCCACCGTACGGGTCTGTAATGCCCACTAGTGACATCGGCCGGCCGCCCGAGGGACTGCGTTGAGAGACGTCATGTCCGGTTACAGACTTCCGTCGCATTTACACCAAATCACTCCAAGCTAGAGTGTGGTAGGGGCGAGCGATAAGATGTTTACACATCAAAAACAAACTCGGTGCTATAGTCAATATCAATATTCTTCCATTTTACCCACTCGACTCAAGCGAGACTTGCAGCGAGGTTAACGAGAGAAAGGGAGAGAGAGAATTGTCGAACGTGTATTCATTCAATTGCTCTTCATCTCTTGTCTGTTTCGCAATCCCCGCTCTTAATCGTCACTCTTGCTTGCGAATACTAATGACCTTTTTCGTTTGAACTGATCCCCCAGATGGTTTACAGAAATCCTCAATTGCGTCTCGACGTCGCACCGAGGAGTCTGGCAATTCCTCCCTCTCCCCCTCACTGATGTTACTCCGACAAATGTTACATACCCACAAGACACCAAGCCCAACCTGACTTCGACGTGTAACTAAGCAAACGACAGCTATGCCTACCTCACGTCATGGACAATCCACTGTCTCACACGTAAAGCCTTCAACCTATCAGAGCGACATGGGGGGAGGGGGCATATAGGATGGTGTATCGCAGATACCTATGGCCATCGAGATGCGTAACTGCATCTACCCTTGACGATCCATGACAGCCTTTGTACACCTACTTCCCTCTCACGCTTCTATACTTGGTTGGGTCATGTAAATATATACACATTAGCCGGCAGATATTCTAGCCGTGCTCACTATGTAAACAGTGTGTATCTTGGACTGAGTAATTTCGTAATTACATGGTCATGCACTCACTTAAATATCTGTGGAACTGATTCCCTATTTCAACTTGCGTATTTTTCTCCTCGCTTTGCTACGGCTGAAACAAAATTCTCCCTCATGAGCCAGATTTTTAGTTGATCCCCTTCATTTCCGTAGTATTCCATGTTGTATTTTTGGTTTCAGTCAGATGGAATGAAAATTGGTGAATAGTTGAAGTTAGTAACTGGCACAATGTTGTTTCATACCGGTTGGGTTCGAATTTGTGAGGATCATTGAAGGTATATGTAAGGGTGGAAGGGGCTTCGTAGACAAGGGCACTGAGGACTGGTCAACTTCTGTTCAGAATGGAGTGGGGTAGATTTTCAGTGTGGTGCGGTAATGAGACGTATGGGTTGAGTAATAGATTCACATTATGCCACGCCGGGGACTCGGCCTGGGTTCTCGTGATGTATTGTCCCGAGTACCGTGACCCGGCGTTAATTTAATGTCAACATTCTGTAAGCAGGAGAATACTGAAACAAACTAATTACCAAGATTTTCAAATACGTTCATTTTATTAACCACAGATGAAGCTATAGCATTATAATGACTTATAATTTGATGAACGGAGGTGAATTAATAGGCATTAAGATTCAATGTGAGGGGCTGTAATATGATGGGATCAATAGATGAAACACAATGTAGGCAGGGAATATCTCACGTCTCCCCTATTACACAAGCAAGTTAACAGCAAGATTGTTTCACAAAGTTCATTTGCATTCACGTGCGTGAAAGGCCCCGGAAGCTATCTCACCACAGTATAAACTATACTCTCTTCTTCTCATCTCTCTTTCACACGGCCTCTCTGGTTTATCCCATGTATTTTGATGTTGTCTTAAAAGCGGAACCGGGAAAATAGTAGACTGACAGTATTTCAATTCTGATATATACAATCGTCTATAAAATATGCACCTATCAAATTCATTCAATTGGTAATTGATGAAATTACCATTCCCATTCACAAAAAATCATAAATTGAGTGTTACAAGCTCCAGCCACTTGTGCCAGATATAGATTCAACTATTCACATGCAGGTTTCCGGAACTAACATTGGAAAGAGTCTTGGGGATGAGTCGGAAACTGATGTTCCCTCGGCTGTCGAGGATCATCCCTTTTTGGTAGAGTGACGAGCATACAGCGAGGGACGAGACGGCAGAAGAGAGGGGAGAGGTACGAAAGTTGCCGAGACCTCTTTAGGTTTGGTTGCGCGAGAATACAACTCAGTGGCACGATGGTAATGGTTCTGAAAAGTGTTCGGATTTCCCACTCGAATTTCACTCACAACTTCTCCATTTCAATGTAATTCTTTGGGGGTTGGAATGTCAAATGCAAGGAATCCTTTTTAGTGAGAAACCAGTCAAGCTCACTTTAGTATAATCATGTGTCATCTTTCTTCCTCTCACAGAGGATTTTCTTTCGTAGCATTTCCAACTTCATACACTTTAAATAATAGCTAATCGGGTACCTTTCACATAATGGCTAATCATGTTGTAGGTATAAGTTTAATAACGAGAATAATTATTGCACTGTTACAAGACGTTGTTAAATTATCAGAGACTGTATATATCAAACATGACCATACGACGAGACTAAGTCATTTTCTTTCAGGAAATATCAGCGACTCAATATTCATCACATATATGTCAAGTAAGTGGTAAAGAATGATTTAAAGTTAACTAAATTTTAAATTGAATTTAACTCCAATTATTTCAGCTAATCCCCTCCAATCACGTTGTAGCATCGTTTGGTCGTGCAAGAAAAAACGGATCATTCCTTTCTTGTCACACATGTATGATAATTTCAATAGGTCTTTGTTGGAGAATAGTGGATAAAGTTCAATCTTTCCGTGTAACGATTCCTGTCCTAGGAAGTACTTTCCCTCTCATTTGAATTCCAAATCTATTGTATATTTTTCGGTCCGCTGTTGCTCTCGACTTTATCGGCAGAGGGAAGAACGGGTTTTCTTTTAAAATTTAAATTTGAATACCCTCGAACGCTAACTTTCAAATGTCTTTCAGGCGTTTTACCCATGTCGCACTCTACTTCATGTTATGTTTAACTTTCTTATTTTTCCATTATTTCGGTCGTTTTTTTGTTCTCCCTGCTCAAGTCTCGTCGATAGTCTTTCGAAAAATTGTTATGAGTCCTTCAATTACAGTTTCAGTATTTTAAGCAATAACCATTGAAATAACACTGAGAAAAAAGATTTCTGAGATCACAAAACGATGTACTTGAATCAAATACATGGTTTCTTTCGGCTGAAAAGATTGCAATAAGTACGGAGTATAATAATTGAGTCCATCTATCGCTCTGCTCCAATATCCATGTATTTGATAGAGAAGTATTTCTCTCAGGAAATTATGTCTTTCATCGAATATTGATTAAGGAAACCGTCGTGTTCTTATTGGGTTTATATTGAAGTATTGTGTCATTCACATGGTACACTCAAAAAAAAAGATGGCTGAATCAAGTCGAAAATCGACCTGCTGCAAACAGGATATCTATGGCTGGATGAAGCCGGGTTTTCGACTTGTTTCAAGTAGGAAATCGACTTGATTCAAGACGGAAAGACTCAAGTCGGAAATCCGGCTTGATTCAAGTCGGGAAAATGGGTTGAAAGTTGGAATCCGACCCGAATCAAGTCGGAATCCGACCTGAATCAAGCCGGAATCCGACCTGAATCAAGCCGGACTCCGACATGCTGTTCATCAAATCGACTTGATTCAAGTCGGAAATCCGACTCGATTCAAGTCGGGTTCCGACTTGATCCAAGTCGAATGAGTTCAGGTCGATTTCTCGACTTGATTCAGCCATCCTTTTTTCTGGGTGTAGTGATAAATGACAAAATCTTGTGACGTCATCAGGAAACAGGGAACAATTGAGCTAAACTATACTACTTTTTGATGAAACTGATATATTTCCCCAATAAATAGAGTAGAATTGATAAGGAACGAGGATTGATTGAGACAGATGAAGCTATTTTTTTAACCAAATAATTTTCAAACTATGCGATAAACAAGTGAAGGTAAATATGAGTAAAGACTCCACCACCTGAAATGTGCCGTGAACTTTAATACCAAAAATGTGGGTGGTGGAGTCTTTACTCATATTTATCTACTTATAGTGCTACATTTATTACCATCGAATTTGTTCAGATAAACTTAATATTTAAGTGAAAACATTACGCGAAATGACGAAACCGAAGAGTATTTGTATTCAGAATATTGCGTATTGAACGATATTAATGGTTGTTTGAGCAAGTGAATGCAAGATTCTTGAAAATAAATATCGAATATGAGAGAGGAACAATGGATTTCGGAAATATATCATGAGCAATTCTAATAAATAAACTGTTTCTAAAAATATGAGAATTATTTTTCCATGCAAATGAATACGAGGTGAATATAAGGTTGTTTGCGTTCTTCTCATAAGAGATTCTCTACTTGTAGGGAATGGTTCAGTCTATGTGATCAAGACCGGATTTATTTATTCTATTATATCCGGCTCTGATTTGGAATTGGTTTTCAATTCTTGGGGTAAAAATCAGTTGTGATAAGGAAGCATATCTGCTCGATTCAAATAATTATAATGTTGAATGAAAGGTGGTAAGTTATTAAGGATATTATGGCGTGATTTGGGGGGGTTCCAAAAATGCAGAGAAAAATCTGAAATTTTTCATAAGCATTCTCTATAATATTCAGGAACTGTATAAAAAATTTCAGATTTTTAGCGAGCCTAGTTCCAACGTTATTAATTTATAAAAAAATGCCATTTAACATGGGCTCTTATGGAAAAATCGTAAAAATGGAAAAAAAAATAGAAAAAATGCAGCCAATGATGCAAAATTTGGTACAGTGAAGGGATCTATTTTTATGAACCTATTGGAAAATTTTTTATATTCACTTAGAGAACTGTTTATTAATAATGATCGAAAAATTGGTGAAAAAAGGAATTTCAGCGCGCGCAACTCGAAATGACGGCAACATCGCTATGAACTACCGAGTAGCGGATTGACGCGGCTAATTCAAACGCATACGAGGGAAGAGTCGTGCATTCTCTTTTGTAAATATATCCGTTCAATGAGTGTAATATATGGAGAATAATTAATAGAGATAAAATCAGATCTTGATGAAATGATATCAATTCAAGTATCAACAATATTTATTCGAAATGGTAAATGTTGATGGACAATACCATGAGCATAAGCAATAACAGTTACACTTACATATATTTGTCAATCATGATCAACATGGTTGCATTTTTTTTTTTGATAAAATCTTTTACTTTTTCGACTAGTTTTCCTTGCTTAGGAAGTCAAGAATTTTCTCGATTGTTCTGACTTGAAATTTAACTTTTTTGCTTTGGGTTTCGAGGTTGCCTTTCGAGGTTAAACCCAGGACAGATAGGGACTGTTTGGAGCACCACTCGCGTGTTGGACAGATTATGCGATAGTACGCAATGAGGACACTTCGCGTATTAAAAAGGTAAACGGATTAACATTATTGTTGAATTCAAACATTTATATTAATGTGACATGAAAAAAAATTAAAATTCACGCGAGAACAAAACTAACCCTCAACCACTCAGCTGAACACGTCGGCACTGCCAACTGAGGCCACCAAAATAATCGCTAGTTTCGATGTTGCCACTTTTTCCACGCCAGTAAATTATTTTCATTTTATAATAAAGAAAGTTTAAAAAAATTATTAGATGGTTTTGACATGTTGATAAAAAATAGTAAAGTTATTAAAAAAATTAATTTTCTCATAGAACTCTTCAAATATGATAAAATTAATTGATTGAAAAGTCAGAGTTTTTTCGTTCAGCGATTGGTTCTCTGCAGGAGAACAATAGAGTCCCCTCCGCCTCACCTCCTACATGCTAACCCCGCCATAATATCCTTAATATAATTTTTGAAAATATTGGTATTATATGTAGAATATTGGATATTGAATAATCGGCATCTTGTAACAAATCCTTCATATCTTGCGAGTATCAATCATTTTTTCACTTAGTATACATCTATTATCGATAGTAGTTGATAACACTCTGATATGAATAAAATACAATTATAGCAAAGAGTGTGAGGAAACTAATCAAAATCTTAGTTACGTTATTGGAGTAAAAAAAAAACCTAAAGGAAATTAGAATATAGAGAGAAAAAATTCCGATAGCCCCAGCCGGGATTTTAACCCGGGTTTCCCAGTTACGCGCCGGGCACTCTTCCAACTAAGCTACCGAGACCATGGAGATTTTCTCTCTCGAAATTCATACACTACCGCCGCCTACCTTCATTAAACTTTTAAATTAAAACTCAAAGAGAAAACAATAATTTATTTGAATGAAAGACAAATCTGTTGTGAACATTGCTTCACATTATTAACTCGATAGGCGATTCAAGTATTGATTCTGCACTCGGATTTGAAGGGATTGGTTACGCAATAATATGGATATTATGAGTATTGAAATATGATTCACTCCCTTTTCGCTATTCTGTCATACGATCGAAAACATATGTTAATTCTTCAGATAAAATCAATGGCAATGAAAGCTCAAATTTTCTCCGAGTCAAAAACAGATTCCTCATGCCAAGAACAGATAGAATAGATGGTTGGTTCTCTTTTTTTCTCTCAAGTTCATTACTAATGAACTGGAATGTGATTATGAAGGGTTGCGGAGTTTGTTAATTTATCGTATGCGTTTCTTTTTCACCATCAATCACTTGATGAAGCGCTTCCGAATGGTTCCTTCAATTCTTTTCGCGTATCGTTATTTGTTGCAGCCGCAACAGACATAAAATTCATAATCTTTTAAATTAATTGAAATCCAGTAGAGTCTATTAATTGGGGGAAAATAATTTGAGCAAAATTCACGTTAAACATTTTTCATTATTCAGTTCTCAGTAAAAGGTCATAAACCTCAAAATGTTCATTATTGAAACTCAACGAAATTTTTGTCACGAAACATCTGCAGAAGAAAAACGTAGCCTTTGTCTTCACTCGATATATTTATGATTCTTTTCAAGTCCTTATTTTCAGTCTACATTTGGAAAAGAAAACGTACACATCCACTACATTAATTATCTTTAATTCTCAATCATTCCAAATATCTCCAGTTGATAATCCATGATATTAATTCCAATCGCTTTCCATTAATTCACTTAAAACTCTCCTACGGCCATATAGCGATCACAAAAACCAGTTAAAGAATTGAAAATGAATATTAAAGACAATTCATTTCATTGAAAGATGCCAACGTTTCGGACACTATATGTGTCCATCATCAGGGCAATATTTTATTGTTCTGCGAAAAATTAACAAAAAATTATAATTATTTTACAACTCAAGTCTATCTATATATCATTCTGAAAAAAATTAAAATAACAAAATAAACGACAGAATTTCATAATTTACCTAAATCCCATTGAATGTAAAGGGAGCAGAACAAAAATAACCAACAATTATACAAGACAGCAAAAATACATGTCATTGGCCTCTTCTAACCTAGAAAATACAATGCATAGATATCAATGCATAGATATAGATATATATGTTTTATTCAAAACATGAATTTCATTGTCATAAAGTTTTCTTTATCAGTTTGGATCATTGATATCTATGCATTGTATTTTCTAGGTTAGAAGAGGCCAATGACATGTATTTTTGCTGTCTTGTATAATTGTTGGTTATTTTTGTTCTGCTCCCTTTACATTCAATGGGATTTAGGTAAATTATGAAATTCTGTCGTTTATTTTGTTATTTTAATTTTTTTCAGAATGATATATAGATAGACTTGAGTTGTAAAATAATTATAATTTTTTGTTAATTTTTCGCAGAACAATAAAATATTGCCCTGATGATGGACACATATAGTGTCCGAAACGTTGGCATCTTTCAATGAAATGAATTGTCTTTAATATTCATTTTCAATTCTTTAACTGGTTTTTGTGATCGCTATATGGCCGTAGGAGAGTTTTAAGCCAGTTGATAATCCTCAGTTTTCAAATCGTTCTATTATTTTTCTACGCAACACGAAACATTCATGAAAAATATTTTGGTACGGTCATTTATGACCCATAAAAACTCAAAACAATGATCAGCCAACAATGGAAAACCGAACACTGGACGCATCCCAATCCCTTTTATCTGAGTACTCTCACTTGCTTTGAAACCTTACGATCATCACAAGGTACCATCTACTGTAACCCCTCGTGATGACCTCATTTCCTAATCCTAGCAATCATATTTATGTTTTAAAAATTCACAAAATTGACCAATCATTATTGAGCTCGTCATCCCCTCTTTTCCAAATTCATCTACCAAAATTTACCTGAACTTACAGTTAGTTCTCACTTTGCTCTCGAGCAAACAGTATCTAAAATTCTTCCATAACAATGTATAATTTTTTTTACTAAGTGTTTTAAAATAAAATATATATGTTAAATCTGGAATCCACAAGTTTTGAGAAGTTCTTTAAACAATTATCACATCATTAAACTTCTTCAAATATCAATCACGTCATTAAACATTTCTAAACATTGATCACGTCATTAAACATCTTTTTGTCACTAGGCCCGATAAACCGCGTTTCTAACCTCACTTCGTTCGGTTTTCGGGCCTCGTAACAAAATAGTAGATTATGTTACAAGGGCCGATAAGTATTTTTGCGACAAATATGTCAAATATGTCGTGCCTTCGGCGCGGATTATGATCTCATTTGTCGTAAAAATACTTATCGGGCCGTGTAACATACGCTATTTTATGTTACGAGGCCCGTCCAACCGAGTTCTGAGAAGCCCGAGGGCGATAGGTAGCAGCCCTAGGGCCTAGGATTAGCAGCCCTACCTATGAAGCCACATTCGTCAATGAATACTTTATAGTAGATTATGTCACAAGGGCAATAAAGTATTCATTGACGAATGTGGCTTTATAATCACATTCGTCAATTAATACTTTATTGGCCGTTGAACATATACAATTTTTTGTTACGAGGCCCGAAAACCGCGTTCTAACCGAACGAAGTGAGGTTAGAAACGCGGTTTATCGAACCTAGTGACAAAATCTACTATTTCGTCACTCAGGCTCGATAAGTGGCACCTATCGCCCTGTTTTGCGGGCGATAGGTAGCGGTTTTCTGCCCTGGTAGAGGAGGCATGGTAACTAACAGTTAACGGCCCTGGGGCCGATAAAGCGCTACATGAAGTGAGGCAATAGTCCCCACTCTTCGAAGTGTATAGTCTAGTAAGGCGTACAGAGCCGATGACGGCCTTGTTGGTAACCGAACCACAGGGAGGCTATTCTCAAGTTGAAATCATCTTTTCGCATGAATTGTCAGCGCGCACGCGCCGTCGTATGCGCTGGCAATTCATACAAGTGAATGCTTTCAACTCGAGAATAGCCCCCAAGACGCCTCTCTGACATCTCTCCGCTTCAATTCTCTAATTTCTCCCAGTCTCATTAAACCCTCTGCTCCAATTATGAACCCAAACTCAAAAAAAAAAATTACCGCAGAACCGATAAGAATACAGTATATTCGTAATTTCACTAAAGAAATATTTGTCACATAATATTGATCTTTGTTGCGAAAAATTCATTATCTGGAGCTAATCTCGCAAATGTTTGAAAATCATTTAATTTGATGTATTTCATTTTAGATTGACAACGTTTACACAATATGAGAGTAGAATGTAATGTTAACATTTGAAAACATTAGAAAATTAATTTTAATGAATCAATCGATTTAAGTTGATTCCTTTCTTTCGACGTATTCTTTTTGAAGTGAAACTTCTTATCGCACGGTAGTAAACTCAATCTATGTAACGGAAACAGAGGGTGGGGATGCAACGTTTGAAGTGGGGGTATGTAACGACAATTCTGACAGATGGGATGCTGACGGAGCCATCTACCGGTACAATGGGGTAGCTTCGATTCAATAGGCATTGAGTAGCTCCACTCTTTACGAGACAATATAATAAATGAACAATTTGAATTTAAAATCATTCTAGCATATAAATAAAGCTATGAAGTTTCACTTCTGTCGCGCGTGATTTCTACGCACACATTTTTTTTTTATTGGCTCTCTTTTCATCACTTTCTTCATTATTAATTTTGAATTTCGGATTTTTTTTTTTTGATAGATTTTTTTTTCGAGGGTGGAGGGCGGCTGCGCCGCCTCCCCCTCGACCCCCCCCCCCCCCCCGGGGCTCCGCCTCTGGACCCCGCGAGGGCTTCGCTCCTCGACTCCACCAGGGGGGCTCCGCCTTCGGTGGCCCTCGTCTCCGACTATACCACGCCTCGTGCTGCAAACTTCACACTTGAAAACCGCCGCCTATCGCCCTAATGGCATAATGTACTATTAAACATTCATCACATCATCAAATCTTTTGAACGTCTATCACGTCTTAGACCTATGAAATTCAATTAATTAAATTCATAAAATTCATAACATAACATTTTTATCAATTCATCAGCAAATAAAACAACGAGAAAAATCATCATTGAAATCAGTCAGGTGAACCTACCCTAACCTAACCTAACCTAACCTAAGCTTAACCGTGTACTTCCACTCGTAGTGATAATGAATAAATAATTCTGGGCTTCACCCACATTACGAGAAGGTACATTATTATAAATATGTTTCATTCAATATTTCGAAAACTTTGTATGAACGGGTATACATATTTTGATCGATTCAGATAGAAGGCATCAAAAAGAAGATTTTGGAAAAAAATGATAATATTGAATAAAACAGATTTACATATAAAATTAAATATCTCTGGAACTAATTGTCCGATAAAGCTGGTTTTTAATCGAAAATATTGCATTCATAGGAGATACCTTCATGCCAAATTTTAAGTTAATATCTCCATTTTTTAGAAAATCTGAAAATTGAACGATTACAATGCTCCCATTCGGTAGCAAAAATAAATTAATCCGCTCTTGATCACATATACTGAGTCATTTCGTACAAGTAGACGAGAAGAACACCAATAACCTTAGATACGTTTCATATTCATATACATGAAGCAACGATTCTCATATCTTCATAACCTGTTCATTTATGAGAATTGCTGATGGTATATTGCCAAACTCGATTATCCCTCCCTCATTTCCAATATTTATCTTTAAAAATCCTGCATTTACATCCTCAAACAACTATTGATGTTGTTCCATGCATGATGCTCTTGCCACGAATACTTTTCAATTTTGTCGTTTCGCGTAGGTAATGTTCTCACTTGAATATTGAGTCTATCCGAATAAATTCGATGGTAATAATCTGCAGATGACTGTGGAATTGAACAATCTAGAACTGCAGGTGAATTCCAGTTCTCCTTCACATAATTTCAGTATAGTTTCATCAGTCACTTGTGTTTATTCTAGTGAACATAGTGACTTGTTATCGCAGCGAATATCTTTCCCGATTGATTGAAATCGAGAGATGTATTTGCTTCGAAGCCATATGCCTTCGGGATAACAAATTTGTGGTTCATTGAAATCAAGGAATTCAATACAAACACAAAACTGACTGATTAATATTCATTGTGAGGCACTTGAAATATATTCGATCTGCTATCTAGTGTTTATATTTATCGACGAAAACCTATAGTCTGTTCCAATAAAATTCGGCCTCGATCTCATCTCATCACAGAAGAGTTTGATTCAATAAAGTTGATGTATTTGACACGAACTCTTCGGCAATCAGTTTAATCATGGACATATCAATATCACGCTTTCTTCTCTCAAGTACATGGCTTCGTAATCTCAGAATTTTTTTCTCTCAGGGTAAAATAGGAAAAAGAGAGCGAGTCACGTTTTACAAACATTGTAAAATGTCAGGAAAATAACAATTTCTATGACACCCCGCTAAGTCGTCACTAAGCTTTACACAGAAAAAATTGCAGAAGTGTGTATTGTACCCATCAAAGTCAGAATATGTCAATTAGTAATGAAAGTAGTTGATGGTACAAAGGTGAAATTCCTACAAAGGAATGCAAGAGAGAGGGAGAATTTAAGCCCCCTTCTAATTCAACACTGAACAGGTAACAAAATTCAACCATTTAATTCACATTCCACCCAATTCTCTTATCAAGACATACTCCCTTAGTCCTCTACGATACCTCTTTGTTCCCATTTTTCTTTTCCCCCTATTTCTCGAAAAAAGAAGAAACCAAAAATTATAGTTTACAAGCACGGAAACACAAAGACCAAACCTGAGTAGAAGGGGAAGAAAAATATGCAAGAGCAACATAATATAGAGATACTAGAGATAGAGATTCTATTATAGAGATACGTAACTAGAAAAAAATTTCGAAAAGCGAACGCTTGTCCCTTGTATTCACCGCGATTCTCCCTATAATTTCATTATCCAATGGCGTATACTGGTTAAATCAACGAAATTTATGCGTTCAGCCCCCCTCACCACTCTATCCTTCCTTATGCCTCTTTATTTTCTTGTTCTTTTACCAGAATCCTCGTCACTTCTGTATAATGAATTCGCGCCAATGATACCGTGAGGGTACCAGTTGCCGGACGGGGACCGAGTTGTCGGATGGGGAATAACTAGTCGGAGAACTAGATGTCCGAGATCTGGGCCCTTGAATTAACATGGGAAAGGATAAGACGTCCGATAACTAGTGCCAGTTTACTTTTTCGTAAACATCTCTTTTTTTTCCTGTAATAAGCTAAAATATGGGTAAACAGTTATTGAATCACAGAGAAAAGACATTGATAAATATCTTCAATCCTTCATACACATGATTTATGCAAAAACGTTTTCATTATTGAACTTTCCGTTAAGATTTTTCCTTAACCGCATACTTCGTTTCTTAACTTCTCTCTTCGTTTTCTTCGTTTCTTCGTCTCTCTCTCTCTCTCTCTCTCTCCTCTCTCCTCTCTCCTCTCTCTCTAGTACTCTGCGTTGAT